>BSBM01000077.1:2732500-3250000 GCA_027924585.1 Larix kaempferi
TCCCGTTTATCCCGCTTATTGTTCCTGGAAGATCCCCTGGAGTATATCTTACATAGTTCCACAATCTTCCCAAAAGGTTCTTTGGAGATGTTTCCCTTTCCTAGAAGGTTTAACATATCTAAACAATCATCCCTAATCCCACGAAGCAAAATTATCTTGAGCACGTCCAGCCCCATGTTCGTTTGCCCAGCTCTTTGCACATTGTACAACAGCCTTTCTACAAAATCCTAAAGACTTTCATCCTCCTTCTGCACCATTTTGAATAATTCCTCTCTTTTGTCCTTGGTGTTGCAATATTCCTGATATTTCTCCAGGAACACTTGTTTCATCTTATCCCAATTAGCAACGGTTCCACCCCCAAGGCTCATGAACCAGCGTAATGCGTTGTCCTTCAGGGTGGCGGGAAAAAGTTTTAGCTTTTGGGCATCGGTGACATAATCATAGCTGCGACAGAGGATATCGAATTCAAAAAGGAATTCATCTGGATCTTCTGCCTCCCTTCCATAGAAGCGAGGCAACACTGATGGTGAGATGTTTTTCATAGGGGTTGTCCCTTCTGGCTGTCGAATCAGAAATTGCAGTGTAGCCATCGTTCCCTCAGGCAGGGAATGATTTTCATGATGATAGTTTTCCACCATTGCCTCTTCCTCATCAGTCTCGTGTCTGTTACTCATGTTCTCTTCTGTTTCCTCTTCTTCGTTCGTTCCTGCGTTCTTTTCCTTGTTTGTAACAACTGCGCCTTCCTCAGTTGTAACAGCTGCGTATTCTTCAGTTGTAACAGCTGCGTATTCCTCAGTTGTAACAGCTGCGTATTCCTCAGTTGTAACAGTTGCGTATTCCTCAGTTGTAACAACAGATTCAGTTGTAACAGCTGCGTCAGCTGTACCTTCCTTAGTAGGGGTATATGAGGGAGTCACGGCTGCTCGTGTATTCTCCACCGTGGATCCTGACGCTGGCGCCCCAGGATCAACAGGGCTTCTTCTGATAGGAGTTTCTTGATGACGAGCCCTGGTAGATGAATCAGTTCTGTCAACAAGATCGTCGATGAATGTCCTTCTGCCCAATGGTGGTCCTCAACCACGACCCGAACCACCTGCGCTGTTAATATTTTGTGGGGTTTTGGGAGTTGGGAGGTGATCGCGTTTTACCCTCCTCGTATTCATGCGAAGCAAATCATTTCAGCAAAGAAGAGACTGACTAAAAACAATTATCAGATGCAACTAATGATTAGTGTTTAATTTTTATCCTTCCCCGGCAATGGCGCCAAAATGTCGAGCACCCTATATGCAGATGAAGTATTCAAACATACAGAGCAGACGAGATTTATTGTCAACTCGAGAAAGTCTTTTATTTCAAAGGATAGATGCACAGTCTATGCTTAAACACCAAATCATTATAATTGAATATTGTTATCCTCTAACAACTATGTCCATCCCAAAGATCTGTGTAATCCCAAATACTGTCTAAATACTATAAATTCAATTCCTTTCTACCATGCATCAACAAGAAATAAAATAAGATTCAAAGACAATTGCAGATAAAAAGAAATCCTATTCACACCCTAGAACAAGTAACTCACTTCTTCAATCTGATCACTCTAGAAAACCATAAGCAGAAACTGAATATTAATCTAGAAATTCAATTGCAAAGGATTGAGTTCAGCTACTCTAAGAAATTGAATTACAGGAATGAAAATCAACAATCATAACAAGAAAGATAAATTGTAAAGGGCTCATGGGATCACAACTTAACTGCAAGATGAACAAGGCTGTGTACAACTGTCAAATGAAATGCATAAAGAAAGTTCCTACTCAGTCGACTGTTGCTCTGCACCATTTACCAATCTCAAGGAAATATAATCTTAACTATACTGAAAATCCACACCACACTTACTACTGCTGCGTACAAGGGAAATATCATGAATAAAACATCACACAACAACAAATTCGAAATCCTATTTTAACTCAGCAATCTCTGTGGAAGACGGGCCCAGCCTTCACACAGAGATGCTGGCTGAACAACGTAAAGCTTCTTTTAACTCAAAGGCAACTCTTTGTATTAACGAAAGGAAGATTACACAAATTGATCTCACTTCTAATACAACAAATGAATTCTGCGTTGTTCAACCACCTGGGTCGAGGCAGCTCCCCATATTTATACCTGCAGATCGTAACATCCGATCCTATTAACGGGAATCCATGAAGATCTCTGATCTTCAGGCGCCCTAAATAACACTAACTGTTACAATACGTGGCAAAGTAGAGACATAAGAATACGAGAAAGTTGTTCATTGGCCCAGGAGTGGCGATCTTTTCCAGATCACAACTATACTCGAGCAACGACATACTAAAGATCTCCAACTATAGCGCATTCTGTTACAGCTGCCCTGTCAAAGCTCCACCTAGGATGTTACATTGGAACCATGTGCCTTAATCGATGATCCGAGCCCCGAGGATCCTTTTTAAGCAGCGAACACCCTTCCTTTCGAGACTTTGTTCAGCCCACCTTCCTGTAGTCCACTTATCTCAAACTACCTTCATAAATCATAACATGTTAGCACAATTGAGAGATAAACAACCTTAATTATCACAATCATAAGCATTAATAAGATAGAGCAATAAACAGTCATACCTTGGCAGCTTGGGGAAATAAAGTGAGGACAACAGGTCTGATTGACATGATAAGTAGTGTAGGACAGGGGAAATAAAGGTGATCAAGGATGATTAAAAGGGGCCAATTCTGGGCTCAACATCTGCCTTCGACAAATTTATTCTCGTTAAGTCGCTTGGAACTATTTTCTGTGGAGTTTATCCCGGAGTCTTTGACATGAGTTAATGAATAAAGATGTTTGTCTATGTTTCGACTCTGTTCTTTCTATTTTATCGCTGTGTTGTGAATCATGAATGATATATTGTAAGAATGATGATGATGCGGTATTGTTGTTTTGTCAATTGATCAATAATGTTGGTTGATATGAGTTAGAGTTATGTCTATTGCATATTTGAATTGTTAGTGTGATGTGAATATAAATCTTTGGTTTCTGTAGAGACTGAGTATGAATTAATGCATGTCTTCTCCCAACTGTGGAAACTTGGTTCTTGCAGCCCCCCTTAGACATATCGGGTGAGACCTCACTCGCTCTGCGAGTGTTGCTAGAAAGGGTAAAACCTTTCTGGGCCAATGCTTAAGGGTTTCTGGTCGAGGTTTGTTGACAACAGTGCGAGGTGAACCCCTGTCGACATGACTGTGTCAACAACACCACATTTATATCTTTTGACAATTTATTGTTTGTATGAGAGTAAGCTCAAGCATCTCTAGGCTTTGGTGATGCACCCTTAGCCACTTGTGGGAGATGTGCCCCATATTTCATGTTCCAATTCTCTGCACATGATCCAATGCATCCATTGATGTCCAATTGTAGATTTGATCCATCCTTTTCATGTGAAGATCCATCCTTCAGAAGTTGATGCAAAGATCCGTATGATTTGAGGTGGTTCTGTAGAGTTTAACTTTGAGAGAGTAATCAGTTGGAGAGATTGCAAAGAGATACAAAAATAAGTTCTCCTCCCATGAGAAACCAACGGCTCAGAGTCATCATACAGATCTAATACAGTGACCACACCTTCTCTTCTTACTCCTTTATGTAACCTCCTTCTATTTCTGTAAAAGTTCAAGAATGATGACTATCTATGATGTCTGAGGCTATGCTATTTAATTATTAGTTTAATAAGCTTAGTTATCATTTTCTGTTGCTCTATATTTCATATCAGAGCCACATTAAATATTAGAAGAGGATTTAGAGAGTCTCCTTTGGCTGTTTGAGCCCCTATGTTTCAAGACTATCTCATTCTACAATTTTAATTGACTAGTTTTCCAAGATTTGCAATATTCTGAGCTAGGAGTAACCATTTATCTTTATGTAAGTTGTTGTAGGTTTTCAATTGCCCGTAGAATCCATCCCCATCCAAAAATAAAATATTCATGACCCTTTTGGACTTCTCGTATTCATATTTATGAAGACTAGCTCATTGAGCACTTCTATTTGACTAGTTTTGCAGTTTGCTTAGTTAAAAAGTCTTTGTATGCTCAATTTCGGTTTTGTCAGTCATGTTGAGTCTCTGAGACATTTATGAAGACCATCCCTCCATTAGACTTAGAATTGGTGTCCTTCTTTGCATGTTTGTAAGAGCCTGGAAGGAAGCTAGTGGAGCAGTCCACTATAACGCACTTTCTCATTTTTCCCCCAAACTCAGTCAAACCTTCCCTAAACCTCAAATACTCTTGTCCATCACCAAGTTAGGGGTTGATTGACCTGTAGTACACCTATGGTTTATGTCAAGTGTAAGTTAATGAGTTTAGTATGCATATGCTGGTGTGCCCAGGAAGCCTTGGAGTAGACCACAACGACAACTGTTGTTGAAACATAAATGGCCCCAGTACCTTGTGCATAGAACTCAGAGGTCAGCCTTGATGTTGTTGTCCTTGCTGCTACACACTCTCCAATACATTTTGCAGATCCAAAAGTGTTCTCCTATCAAGCTCTGGGTGGGTTATTCGCTGACTAAGACTAGTTTCAACTTGTCTAGTTTTGTGAGCTAGTTCTGCTTGTGAATTTTCTGGTTTTAAAGTTTGTATTTGAGATAATATCATTTGATATTAGATCGGGGATATTACAGAACATCAGGTCATGGATAGTGGATACAATACCAATTACTTCTCTTAGTTTTTCTAGTTATATATTCTCCTTTTTTTGCCAGTTATTACTAGGACAATATGTAAAATTTTATAGTTCTGTAGTTGTTGATAACTCTTTGCAAGTAGCTTCGAGAATTTGGATTTGGTCAGATATTTATGGGCTAAATTTTGTAAAGAAACCTCCAATGCCAATTTTATAACTTTGTAAATTTTATTGTTGATTTCTATCAACTTTTATAAAATCCAAGTTAAAAAATTAATAAATTAAAATTAAAAATAAAATATTTTTTAGATTTTTTTTAAAATTTAAAATATATATTAAATTTGTTGAATGAGAGATGAAAATTAATTTGAAATATCGAAAACCTTATCTTGAATTATTTTTAAAAAAATCTTATTTAACCACTAAATTATTATCATACACTATATTATAAAACAAATTATTAGATAATAAAATATTATTTTCTTACTTAAATGCTACATTATTTGCCAATTTGCATCCATCGAACAAATTGGCCATGGTCCATGGTTGAGATTTCGAGTTCACTTTGGCATTTAAATTTGCATCCAACGAACAAATTGGCCATGGTCCATGGTTGAGATTTCGAGTTTATAAAAGATTCTATCAATTATAAAATTAAGCATTCAATTTTTTCTTTTAATATTCTTGAAAATTCATCTTCTACACCTACAAATATATTTGGTAATCATTTTATTTTATGACTGCGATGAAAAAGCAAATGCCGAGCTTAGTTTTAGAATTGATTAGATGAACGATTTGCCCAAATGTCACTGCTGATATCTTACATGGTTCTCCATTGAGTAAGCCAAGAGCCCCATAGCTGGCTCTTAACCTTAGACCCAACTTTAATTTAATAACTTCTACCACAAAGTAGTTATAATAATTTCTATCAATCATTAACAACATAGTTATAGAGAAGGAAATATAATATTTCATAAAAGTGAGGAAGTTTAAACTAGTATAAGCACTTAACTTGTAGTCAATGAACACGAATAGGTGACAAGTTAAGTGCCATGAACAAGCTATCTATTACATGTTCTCCATGCTTAATTGTAATCACTTATTGTCTATGCCCAAGCTACTTATTACCTTCTTTATAAATAGACTACTAGTTATCTATATATCAACTACCAATTATTTTTTATATTTCTTTCTTTTAGAATTACTTATTTTGAATTTTGAACATAAATAAACCCCAAAAATTATTAAATCAAATTACCAGATATAAATCTCTATTGAATCAACCAAAAAAACCCAACCCATAAATTTTGACGAGTTACATGCATATGTAAACTTCAAACCCTGCGTTAAACATTTTCATCCCTCAAACTTTACATGTGTAAATTTTGATTTCCTCTTTTGAGAAGTAAAAATCGACGAGTTACATGCATATGTAAACTTCAAACCCTGCGCTAATCATTTTCATCCCTCAAACTTTACATGTCTAAATTTTGATTTCCTCTTTTGAGAAGTAAAAATCGAAATGGAAAAATCGTATACTAACGTCAAATTCCAGGCCGGCGTGAACTTTCATTGAAACTACATTCGGTCATTCAATGATCTGACAACCATGATCAGAAGCAATATAATATTATAGTATAACAAGCAATATAATATTATAATATAAGATGAAAGCCAGAGCCCAGAGGTTTATCAACAGGTTGGCCTGAAAGGCACGGCCGCACGGATAAATGTATCAGACATTCAATACGAAAGTACCCGGGTTGGACTATGACGATTAATATTGATAAGATGCTTCAACTCTCAACCTTGCCCTATTGTTGTTTCGTGCACCCATTAAAGATGCTTGAAGCCTTAGCAATCGGTGTTTCGTGAAGCCATTCATGTCCTGGACCCTGGTGCCTTCTGATCGTGAATCCATTAAGTGTTACGTTCAATCAACCCTGGTTGGGCTATGAGCAATAATAAGATTAATAATAACTTGTTTCAACGATCAACCCTGCCGTATTACTGTTTCTTGCACTCATCTAACATGTTTGAAGGGTGAGTAATAAGAGTTTTTCGTGAAGCCATTAAAGCTATTTGAAAGTTTGAAACCTTGGCATTAGGTTTTACGTGATCCCCACTAAATGTCCAAGAACTAAATGCCATTAGGTTTTACGTGATCCTCACTAAATGTCCAAGAACTAAATGCCATTAGGTTTTACGTGATCCCCACTAAATGTCCAAGAACTAAATGCTATTACATGCTCAAGCCATCGGTAATAATTAGAAACATGCCCTGTAGTTGTATCGAGTTGATGTTTACAGCCTACAGGTAACGTATGAGAAAGGACACTGCCAAACTGAAAAAATTAAGTAAGGGACAAGGGACAAACTGAAATCCATTGGACACTTCAATTTGGTGTCCTTGAATTTTATTTCATTGATATAAATTTAATGAATGAGATGTTGACCCATTTCAAATTATCGAAATTGAAGAAACAAAGATGTACTATGAGATTCGGATTCGGCCTACAATGCATTTGTATGTAATGTAAGCACTTGTAGACTGCTTTCTGTGATACATATGGACAAGAGTGTAGATTTTGAAACGATAGGTGATGTTTGTTGGTGGCCGTGGTAGCAGTTTGTTGATACAGAAACCGTGGTAGTAGTTCTGTTGAGCTTTTAGCTAAGACACTCAGATCCAGATCCAGATCCAGGTTGCTGGTTGCTGTTGTTGAAGGATTACGATAACTTCAATGGAGTTTATGAAGATAAACGTGTACTGCTTCATTATTTGTTGGTTTGCAAGTTCCATTGCAGCAGCAGTTGATGGTCATAAGCAGCAGCAGCCTAATCATCCGCCTGCGCTGTTTGTGTTTGGGGACTCATTGGCAGATGCTGGCAATAACAATTTCATTCCCAAATGCACTGCTCGTGCAGATTTCCCTCCTTATGGCATGTCCTTCTTCGGCCATCCCACAGGCCGCTTCACAAATGGCCGCACTGCGTTTGATTTCATAGGTATAAATGGCAGACTCTAGTTTATATTTTGTTATTTTATATATTTACATGTACCATTAACAAGTAATGCTTACATTGCAATGAACTGGATATTGATTAGTTTGTTTATGTGGGATGGGTTTACTGCTATATGTGTGTGGATAGATTTACTAAGAATTTTTCATTCATAAATTGGAAAATCCGAAAGATTGTTTCTTAGATTTAATATTTATTTATTTATTAACATAGTATTGATTCATTGATTCATGTTCTTTTGATTTGTAAGCAACATACATGGGTTTGCCGTTCCCTCCGCCTTTTCTTGACCCACAAGCAAATTTCTCCACTGGTATTAATTTTGCTTCGGGAGGTAGCGGACTGCTCGAATCCACAGGGAAAGAAATGGTGGAGTTTCCCTTCCTGTCTTAAATATTGCATTCATCAAATCTGTATTTCTTATTCTAGAACTGGAAGTATTCTATGGAACATTTATATATGTTATTTTCTTTTACACTTTGCCGTAATGTTTCTGATCCTGTCTAATCTATCTCCCACTAAACTTGCAGAATATTATTTCATTGAGCCATCAAATAAGGCAATTCACACATTTTGCTTCAACTTTAGTGAAGAAGGATGGAAGTATTGCAGTTGAATCTTACCTGTCCAGGTCCTTATACTGTATTTCCATTGGAGGCAATGACATTGACAACTACATGCAGAATGTTGCTGAACAAAATACTACTACTCCTCAGGACCTAGTTACATTGTTGCTCAAGAAATATGACCAATACATAACAGTAAGTTTCAGTTTTTTTTTAAGGTTTCGAGATTTATTTGTGTGTGAAAATTAGTTTGCATACAGCAATGAAGCCACTTACTGGATGATATACTTATTCAGACGCTTTACCGCTCCGGGGCAAGAAAATTCGTTTTATCAGATATCTCCACTGTGGGATGCACTCCATCTTCGAGACTTTTGGGGTATAATACAACCAATGGCGAATGTCTGAATATAGCAAACAAATTGGCCAAGGAATATAATGTTGGTCTGAAAAAGTTACTTAACCGTGCGATGCAGAAGCTAAAGGGAGCAATCATCCTGCAACCCAATTCTTATAATTTTGTTCTCTCTGTAATTGAAAAGGGCGAAGCCTACGGTGAGTATAAAAAAATAATTGAGAACAGGAAAGCCATTCTTCATTCTTTTTTTTTTCGTTTGATATATTTTTTGGGATGATGCAGAATACTGTATGAACAAAGATGAGAAAAATATTGTCGCTGACATAGCGCAAGTTTGGTTTTGAGTGCAGGATTTGGGGACACGAGGTCTGCGTGTTGTGGTGCAGGTGCGTTTAACACACAAGTGTATTGTGGAAAATGGAAGTCAAAGGTAACGGGAGCTGAAAATTATAAACCGTTTATTTGCAAGGATCCAAATGCGTACATGTTTTGGGATGGGATTCACCCCACCGAGAGGCTGAATTCCATCTTTGCTCGCCAAATCTGGACCGGAAATACTTCAGTTATATCTCCATTCAATCTCTCCTCTCTTGTACTAGGCATACATACGCCTCGTTAACCCTAACGACTCTGACTCTGTTCGTGTCTTTATCACATTAAAGCTAAATTTATGATCTTTTACTAGAGTTGCATTACTTTCGTCAGTGCGCTATGTAATCTCATTATTTCATGTGGATGTGGCCAGATCATGAAACAAAGTAATTATGGTATGTAATTATAAATATTTCTATCATTGTCACTGTTTTGTACAAGTCCTTCATCACCTCCCACATGTGCCACCCAAATAGTCGACTGAAGTGGACTAAGTGTATGGTATTTACTGGTGTGATTAATATGAAAGGATTTTTTTTCCGCAGAAAAAATTAGTACTATTGCTATTCAGTTGAATCAAATAATAGAAAGATAGTTTGATAGTATTGAAGATACAAGATATCAAAACAGGATCTTGTTCTCAAAAAGAGCAACAGTTTAACTGCTATACAAAAATAAAATTGCCCATCAAAAAGATTTCACAAAAAGATGATCATCAACCCAAGTAGGGGATACAACTTAAAAGAAAAATAAGTTACCCCTGTCAAGTAGGGGATACAACTTAAAAGAAAAATAAGTTACCCCTGTCAAGCAGACAGGAATCCATCCACTCTTCCCAAAACAATATTCCTTCAGGTCGAGCAAAAACATCTTTTGAAAGTTGATCTGCATGAGAATTGCGAGTCCTGAAAATATGCTCGAATGAAATCTGATCCTGCTTTGCAATCTCATGACGAATTCGAACACACCAATTTTTTAGATCAATAATATTCAGATTGTATTCATTTGAGGCCCATTTGATTGTCACTCGGGAATCCCCAAAGACTTTGAGATTAACCAGTCCAAAGGTATTTGCCACTTTAAGAACAACCCAACGGGCCAATAACTTCGCTTTCATATTGGTACCTCTGCCACCATTAAGACGAAGAGAAAAGTAATGATCTTCATTGATATAAATGACACCACCAGTTGCACACATACCGTCTTGTGCAGCACCATCACAGAATAATATCGGTTGAGTTACCACAAAGGAGAAAGAGCTATCACTCACTCATTTCTTACAATGTTCCTCCTCAGGGTAAGCCTATAACATATAAATAACAGACCTTGCACAGTGCACTGCAGTAGACATCTTGTTCTGAAAAATTGCTTCATTCCTTGCAAACCAGATAATCCAGGAGATAAAAATAGGAAGGAAAAGTGGTTTTTTGTAATCCCTAACCCAATTGAGCAAACCTGTGCCAAAGTCCAAATCTTCCCAGACTAAATCCAAGTTGAGTTCTTTACATCACAGAGACCAAATTTCTTGCAAAAAAGAGGACTTCACAAATAGATGGCCAACAGATTCAGAACTTAAATTGCATAAACAACACCGACTAGGTCCATTCCAGCCACGTTTGAGGAGATTATCCCATGTCTTAAGACTGCCATTGAGAACATGCCATAGGAAACATTTCACCTTCAGAGGAATAGACCATTTCCAGATTTTTGAATACCACCACTGTCTTGGATAAATACAATGTTCCTGAATAATCCTGTCATAAGCAGATTTCGCAAAAACAAACCCTTCATTTGGATTGCCTGCCCATAATAATTTATCAGGGTTCCCCGAAAGAACAATACCAGCCGATCTCAGAGCCATAATATAATGATCCCATTCTTGTGTGTGTTCCGGGAGCTCCAGCTCTAAAGCACTTAACTAACCACTACTTGATCGGTGAAATTGATCGATTTTTTGAACTTCATTTAAAGTTTTATACCCCATAATATTCAACAGAGTGATCAGATTATCTGACAATCTAAAATTTTCCTCCAAACCAAGAACAAGATCCACACCGATAAGAACACTGCAGCCATTACCTACCTGCCAACGAATATCCTTGGTAATCCAGTCATAGACTTTAAGAAAACCTCTCCAAACTGGAGACAACAAACCAGAGACCATCTTGTGTTTCCTCAACCAGCTAATAAAATCTGTTTTAATATATTTGAGATGGAGAACCTTCGACCAAAGAGTATTACTGAATAAACCTCGCCATAGACTCTTCAATCTAAGAGCTTTGCTTAAAATATTGATGTCTTTGATACCCCATCCACCGAAATTCTCCGGCCGAGCAAGAACCTCCCATTTAACCATCACCATTTTAGTACCATCGGTATTACCAGACCAAAGAAATTTGAAAATAAGCTTCCTGAGCACATTTAGAATGTAGACCGGAATCTTTAAAAGAGATAGCCAAAAAACTGGAATACTTGAAAGAACTGCTTTAACTAAAACAAGTCTGCCACCGGCTGAGAGCAATCGGAAAGTCCAGTGATCAATTTTCTGCTCGAACTTGCTAATAATCCACCGCCAATCATTGACTTTATAAGCATTAGGTTTTAAAATAAAACCTAAATATTTCAAACCATCGACAAGATCTTGACATTTATATGGTAAGATGGATTCAATTACACATCTTCTCCCAACTTCCACATTATGTTGATAAAAACATGATTTTGAAATGCTAACCTTCATTCCAGAAACCTTGCAGAAAAATTTGATAATATTCGAAAAAACCTTCCATTCTATAATAGAATCAGTGCCAGCAAGAAGAACGTCATCAACAAAAAGGAGATGTGAAATAAAGCATCCGTCACCCATCTTGATACCTTTAATCAATCCCATCTCTTTGGCTTGTTGAACGAGCCTACTAAGACCATCAATAATCAGGAGAAATAGAAGTGGTGACAGAGGGCAGCCTTGTCTGATCCCTCTAGAGCACTAAAAAAAAGAGGTGGGATTACCATTTACCAAAACAGCAATGCATGGCGTTGAAACACGGGCCATTATCCAATTTAACACAAGGGGAGGAGTACCAATTTGAATCAGAATCAACCTGAGGAATGACCAATTGACACGGTCATATGCTTTCTCTAAATCCATCTTTAATATCAGAGCCTTTAACTTCTTGGATTTGATAGTGTGTAGCAGTTCTTGGGTAAGACCAATCGAATCATGAATTTGCCTATCCTTTACGAACCCAAACTGTTCAGGGATTATAACAGTAGATAGAGCATTCTTCAATCTCTGAGCAATAATTTTTGAAACAAGTTTATAGATGAGGTTACATAGAGCAATGGGACGATATTCCCCAAATGATACTGGTTTGTTACTCTTGGGAATTAAAGTAAGAAATGTAGAATTTAAAGTTCCAGAAATGAACCCTAGTAAATTCCACAAGGCGTTGAATGTCTTTCCCCATAATATCAAAGAAATGCACATAAATTTCCATTGGCCAACCATCAGGACCAGGGCTTTTCTCCCTGGCAAATTTTTTTAAAGTATGCTCAATTTCATCTAGAGAGACCTCCTTCCCCACCGCCTCAGCTTCCCTTTCATCAAAACATCTAGGATAGAGTTTTTCCAATCTGATTTGGTCCAATAGATCACAGCCACCTTCTTCTTTGTAAATATTGCCAAAAAACCTCACAGCTTCTGAGCTCAAGGATTCCAAACCCTTTATAGAGTTCCCATCTTCATCATTAATATCCCAAATCAATTTCAAATTCCTCCTCACATAAGCATAAGCATGAAAAAAATTTGTATTCCTGTCCCCATGACTGATCCACACCACTCGGCTCTTCAATCTCCACTCCCTTTCTTCCCTCGAGGATTTCCTCCTTTTTTCTCTCGAATAACTTTAGAACTTCAAAATCACCCTGATTCAAACAACCATCAAAATTCTGCATACAGGCATTTTGAACACTGTATTCCAATTCCTTCAGTTCTGCAGCATCAGACTTCTTTCTAACCTTTATCCATTCAATAACCTCATCTTTGAGCTTCATCATTTTATAACAGAAATAATCAACATGATTTAAATTCTCAATATCATAATTTAACCAGAAAGATTTCACCATCTCACAAAAATCATTCTCCAAAAGCCATGAACTATTAAATTTGAACGGATAACAAACCTTTTGTCCATAATCTTCAAATTGAAAAACAATAGGCCAGTGATCAGAGAACTTCACCTCATGAACCCATGTTCGAGACTTCTAAATTATACTTAAAATAGAAGACTTCACCAAAAAAGGGTCTAGTCTCTTGTGAACACCGGCATCACCCTGCCTACCATTTGTCCAGGTAGGAATTAATTTAGCTGGAACCATATCCACTATATCAAACCGACATAGATAATCCATAAAATAGTCTGCCAACGGATCCATTCTGGCCACAGATCCCCAGATCTCAGAGGCAAATTTTGTAAAATTCAAATCGCCAGTAATCACCAAATGGGATAAATTAAGAACCCCAGACGCAACCAAGGCTTCCCAAAAGTCCCTTTTGTCATCATAAGGAGCATAACAATTAAGGATGTGAAACTGTATGTTCAAACCTATACAAGTTCCTTTCATCAGTAGACCCCACGGAGTAGAAAAAACTTTGAAGGAAAACAGAGTAGGGTTCCAAGCCACCGCCAAACCCCCAGAAAGTCCATTGGAACAACTAGCCGCAACTTCCCAACTGGGAAGAAGGTCACCTAACTTAGAGATCGCCACCGAACTTAAACACATAGTTTCCTGAAGTAACACTATACCTGGACAAATAGCTGCATAAAGTTTAGAGAAGGCCTTTGCCCTAACAACCTTCCCCAACCCTCGGACATTCAAAGATAAAATGGACATTAAGAACTAGAGTCGCAGGGTATCTTTGCTCTAAGACCCTCATCTGACGAAGAAATAGAAACCCCTGACATCAAACGACCATAAACCCTAGGGGGGTTTTTATCCACACAATCATTAACCCTACTCCCCTCTCTCTTCTTTTTACCCCTTCGAATGGTAACGTTTTGAAATTTAATAGCATGAAGTGGAATTGCATCAGAACCTGCTAGTGGAGATTTGGAATAAGAAGGTACCGGGGTAAGTGTTTAAACCCCATCAACTTTGAGCTCACAATTATCCCCTATCCCAGAATCTTCATGATCATATGGAATAGGTTCCGGAGCCTTATGACTCACAGAACCCAATACATTAGCAGAAGGGGACAAAGGCATAACAGATTCCTGGGCTTCTTCACATAAAACATGACACTCAGAAATATCCACACCAACATCAACCCTATCCCCAACAGAAGCTAAATCAAAAGAAAGATTGCGAACAACAGATGATTTCACCAAATCTACAGACACAGGAAGACTCCCGACAGAAGGCACATGAGGTCCATGTCTCAAAATAACATCCCCAGAAGCAATACAAACATCTAAGTCCTTCTCCATGACTTCCATCAAAGCAATATCATCTTTAGAAACTTTTGTATAAACAGTATCAGGAACAGGAACAAACTTACCAGGTTCAACAGAGGGAGTAGAAAGGTCCAGAGTACCATTCATTGTCGGCCTTGATTTCA
This sequence comes from Larix kaempferi, assembly GCA_027924585.1. NCBI lineage: Eukaryota > Viridiplantae > Streptophyta > Pinopsida > Pinales > Pinaceae > Larix > Larix kaempferi. Next base: position 2,747,113 of record BSBM01000077.1, read on the forward strand.
AAATATTAGGGAATTTTGCAAGAATGTGTCCAATTTCCTTGCAAGCGTAACAACGAAATGGGATTCTGAAAAAGTCGAGTCTTTGCTTCCAGCTTCTAAGTCCCCATACAACCTCAACTTCTGCCGGAATACCAACATCCATTTCAATTTCCACCATTACCTTGGCGTATCTCCTATCCATGCCAAATAGGGATTTCCTATCAATACGAATGAATTTCCCAACCGAATTTGCCAAGCCGACAATAATCTCCTCAGTCCAAAGTTCAATCGGCAAACCTGGAATCATCATCCAAAGGTGCCGAATTCTCTGTTTCTCCGTAAGAGGATTGACGGCAATATGCCAACGTTTCAGAATTAAAGAGCCTTCTTTGAAAAGCCAGGTGCCCTCCAAAACCCTAGACATGGCAGCACCCGGAAAGACAAAGAGAATCCAACGGTTCAACAGTAAATTGACTCTTGGAGCCATACTAGTAACCGACACCCAATTAACCCTAACCCACTCCAGAATTTCATCCTTCGTACCAGAAGTATATTCAAGGCGCCCAACTAAGGCACGCTCAACAAGCATTGCTACCCTATCAAGATTTTCATCTTCTGCAATAACAAACCTGGAAAGAGTAGATCTGGCTTTGTAAGCTTTCAACTTGCGACGAACCCTAGTCTTTGCCCCAAAGTAATTAGGGTTACATTTCTCATTCGGGTGCAGCACAGACGAATCCGGCAAATAACAAGGTTTTTCCAAAAGTGGAACAGAAGATGCCCCTCGAAAGTGAAGAGGTGAGGCCATAAGGACCCGTGACCGGTTAAGTGGGTGTGACCCACACCTGTCCCTCTCAAAATGAAAAAGAAGGGTCCCGCAGACACCTGGATTCCACTAACTCTGCATAACAAATCTGAATAATAACCCTAGTTGGAGTGAAAAATACCACAACAAGCCTAAATGTAGCCCGAAAACCACAAATAGACCACCACCAAAAAGACCGAGAGAAAAAGCCCAAAGAAGTCAACCAAACAAAACGCCAAAAATAACAGTCTGAGAGTAAATGGAATCAGAGAAAACAAATTTTAATCTTCATCGTACGCCATTATTCCCACTTTTTTTATACTTGGCTGGTACTAGACTGGTTCTAGCGAACCAACTTGACTCCAAGTCGATGAAGAATCAAAATCCATCGCTCCGGGCTCCAATCACATCCCAGAACTGCAGAAGCGCCTCAGCCCTCAACCACAAAACCCTCCAAAACTTCAGAAATACTTCAAATCCTTCATCATTGTTTTATGAAAGGATCTTGTTCACGTTATTCATTCATTTATTTAAGTATTCTTGAATATTATGTATTTTAAAAAATAAAGGAAAGAGTAAACCAACCTAGATCCAAATCCTAGGCTTTATTAAGCGTTTAGAGGGATCAAATCTCCCGAGGTGCAAACCTCTCATTGAATAGCTCCTTGAGAGCAATACCTGAGCCACCTAATCCTAAGCTCTAAAGTCTCTACTTTAAGTTTGCCACATAATCCTAAGGTCTAAAGTCTCTAGTTTAAGTCTCATATTTACTTTTTACTTTGTATTATTCTTTTTTGTTTATGGCCCACATAATATTTATTACTTTTTGTTACTGGACAAACACTCTAAAGTCTCATATTTACTTTTTACTTTGTATTATTCTTTTTTGTTTATGGTCGACATAATATTTACCACCTAATCCTAAGCTCTAAAGTCTCTAGTTTAAGTCTCATTTTTACTTTTTAATTTGTATTATTTTGTTACTCGACAAACACTCAAAAACTCGACAAACACTCGACTAACAAGGTCTCCCCCATACTGGGCTGTAGAGCGCCTCTTGACGCAATCACATATATAGTGTTTACTAACATTTTAAAATGCAATATATTTATGCAAATATATAATAGTCTTGAATAATAACACTTAACATTAATCCTAGTACCCTTAAGAGGGGGAGGCATTGGTCATGATCTCGAATGGGCTCCATCTAGTATGGAGCAAAGATCAACCACCACATGCTAATTAATGGTTTATTGATCAACAATAGGCGAGTGTCAAGGCCCCCTCTAAGGTAACAAGAGTTAGTTTCAAGAAAGCCTTCTAAGAGTGTTAGGGTATGCCAATTGATACATTGCATACATGCTCGTGAAATTGTTGAATTAATTTACCATCTCGATGTTGAGGTTGGCCTCTTAAAGATCGTGTAGATACATGATGCATGTTGAGAAGGACATGCAATAGTAGGGCCAAAAGGCACATGACTCATAATACAAGGGCCTCATGCTAATAATAGAACGTTTTGTAGATGCTCCATCTCTAAATACACCTTGCGAGAGATGTAATGTTTTGCATGCCAATTAGTCCATGTTAAGTGAGGTTCTCATGCTAGAATCTTAGAGTTTCTTGGGATTTATGTAGCTCTAATTATGTTAGGCATACACCATTTTCCTACGCACAAGCTTCATTCTCTGTGTATGCATCTAGTGTCTTTGTCTTTGTGATAGGTTATATGATTATGTGCATCTCTTATGAAGTTTAGTAAGTAGTTTTCAATTTTTCAAGAATTATTAGTTGATTTATCTTTGTTGTGTTTTTTTTTTTTTTTTCCTGGGAAAAAGTCCGTAATTTTATTTCAAAAAGATGATTAAAATTACATACTGCACATGTAGTAGAATCAACAAGGATCCCTACATTTTCACATATTTCTGTCCCATATAAGCAAAAAAACAGCTTATAATGAGCTGAACCAAAAGAAAAGGAGAAACCCAGAGAATGTTGCCACAAGATCACAAGGATCCCTAGATTTACACATTTTTCTGTCCCATATAAGCAGAACACAACTTATAAAGAACTGAACCAAAAAGGAAAAACCCCCAACGAAAACCTTGCCACAAGAAGAAGAAACAGATAAATCTTGAACATCAGGTGAAAATAGGGCCACCAGTTTCAGATCTGGATGCTCGACAGGAAACACCCCAGAGAAGTCGCCGCCACCAGCGAGAGTGTAGCAGCCGCCGTCGAAGGGTTAGCAGCCGCCGTCGCTGGGCCGCAGTCGGTGAACAGGGACATTAACGATGAAAGACATGAAACGATGCCTTGCTCCTCCAAGAAAATATCCTTAGGCGCCCTGAATGCACCGTGCTAATCGCCATACCAAAAATAGGGCCGCATCGGGTTGCCACACACCCACGCAGCCGCCATCGATGGGCCGCAGACGGAGCCGCACTCGGTACACACCCACACAGGTAGGTGGTTCCAATAAGATCCATTTTCCATATAACCAGAAGCACGAGAGGACCCTGATCCCCACTGCCACCGCTCACCCGACGCGCCCAGGAGCTGCATCCGCCCACAATCGCGCCGTCTGCCAATCCCAACCACTACTGCCATCATCACCGCCATCGTGGGACTCCCAGAAACCGCCGTCGCCGCCACTGGGTACAGACCCAATGGGTCGCTGCGCAGAGGCACCGCCCTCTCACCATATTCAGAAGATCCATCATGCTCTGTCGAAGCCTGAAAGCAAAAAACGCAGGAGAGGAGAGGCGTCCATGGAAGAATCCATGGCCGCCGGGGTTGAACGCTCAAACCCTAGCGGACAAAAGTCCATATGGCAATTTGTCTTCTTATCTTTGTTGTGTTATCTATGTTGTCATGTTAAATAATTAACACACTTAGTCAATAGGGGATGTAGTCCTACTTCCTTAGTACTTTCCATGTGGGTGGTGTCTTGCTTTGAATTGCACTTGTATTTATAGCTCGGTATTTACTCAATTGCAATACATCATTTGTTGTTTTTGTTGGGTTAATCTTGACTTGGTCATAGAGCAAGTTGACCAACTTTGGTTGTTGTTGCTATGGACCCATGGTATTAGTCGTCCCATGGTATTGGAAGATCTACCATTGGTATTTTTATGATGTATGCCTATAAAGAGGTTGGGCGAACTCCATTGTAAAGTGGCACTGTAGTGGTTGCGAGCATGTATTGATGGTCGACGATGGTCGTGGCCGAGAGAGCCATGATGAACCATGTCTTGGCTGGTTTAGGCCAAAGGAGCTTAATTAAATATTTGTGTTGGTTTTTCTCTTCGAGGTTTTCCAGGATAAAACATGGTGTCCATGATGTGCATGTTGTTATTGTTTGCTTTATTGTTATATGTTTCTATTGTGTATAATAATGTTAATAATGTTGTTGCGTCCATGAATTCTCAACATGGTATCAAAGCTTGGTAGACTCTAACTCTCTAACGAGAGGTTTGTTCAAGATCGGGTTTCCTGGAGCTACATGGTAGAGTGTAGATAGACTTGTTGTTAAACGGATCAATTGAAGAAAGTATTTCAATCGCCTAGATTTGCATGATGGAGTGTGAATCGGTGTGGTTGGATCCACTAGTGTGATGGATTAGCCTCATAAGCAACATAAATGTTAGGGTTGAGGTATGCTAAAGAAACATGGAGTGCAGAGATAAAGATCTGTTTGGATTCCAGATCGATGCATATTTCTTTTGGGTATGCTTAGGATAGTGGTAGATCAACAGATAAACGATCGTATTGTGCAAAGGGGGGTCCAGGGGGGTGGTGCACCACCTCGGCTTGAAGGTTTTCGGGGGTGGGAGCCCCTGAGAAATTTTTTTAGTCCATTTTTTGTCTGTGTTGCGTTTTCTGTGATTGAAAAATGGCGTGAAATCGACGATTGGAAGAAATAAATCGTGGTATGCATGATCATTTTGAGGTTGCATGAGATGTTTCAGAGGTTTCATATCTGAATCATGATATATGTGGTTACTGGTTGAAGTGGTGGAAGTTGACATAAGTTGTGGATGGTCGGATCAGTCACGGTCGATTGAGAGGTTGGATATGTGGTTTGTTGGCTAGGTAAATCACACAACGATGAAAGTGATTTACTAGTCATTGGGAAGATGGATCAATTGGTGGTCAAGAGTTTGATGGATGGTCAATGGTAGTGTGGATTGAACAGTGGTTGATGGCTCGATGGGTGGTCGACGGTAAAATGGTCGACTAGGTAATTAATGGAATTGACTGATTGAATGTGTTGACGAGTCGCAGATCGACTGAGGATATATTCGACAGGGATGACTGAGTATTGCCATTCGACTGGGAAGCTTCAAGACAATGGAGGTCCATATTGGTTGAGGAGTCAGAGAAGGTCAAATGTGTAGACAAGCTCAGGTCAACTAAGTAGTCATGGTTAAAATCGACCAGAGTAGTTGACTGGTTGATTGTTCGACTACATAATAGAGTTGTTTTGGCTTTAGAGGATGCCTTTGTCGTTGATGGTTAGGCTTTGTTAATGATTCTTGATGCAAATGAAGACATGATCGAGGAGGATGTGTGAGCAACAACCAAAGAGACATAATTGGATCAACATGAAGGAAATTTGATAGGAGCATACGGTTAGATCCGTTGTCGACTGTGTAAGAGGATAGATTGGCGCAGACAGTGAGATCTATTGTAGATTGATAGATCAAATGGAGTAGATGAAGTTTGTAGTTGGTTGAGCAACAAAATTCAAGTACCTAGTTCAAGAGTGTTTGGTTATTGTTATTGTACAATATAACAATGTTTATAAAGCAATGCTAATGGAGTTGTAATAATTGTAAATGGGCATACAACTATAAGACCAAAAGAGGCATGTGCACCCTTGGTAACTCATCGGTAAAACCAATACTGTAGACCTAGGTGATAGGGGGTGATGCTAGATTCTCAACAGATAGAACTTGAGGGGGGGAAAGCATACAATTCCTAATTCAAGTTTAAAGGGGGGAATGTTGGGTTAATCTTGACTCGGTCATTGAGCAAGTTAACCAACTTTGGTCGTTGTTGTTATGGACCCATGGTATTGGGAGACCAATCCGTGGTATTCTTATGGTGTAAGCCTATAAAGAGGTTGGTCGAACTTCATTGTAAAGTGGCACTGCAGTGGCCAAGAGCATGTATTGGTGGTCGATGGTGGTTGTGGATAGTAGAGCCACGGTCGTCCATGTCTTGGCTGGTTTAGACCAAAGGAGCTTAGTTAAATATCTTTGTTGGTTTTTCCCTCCAAGGTTTTCTAGGGTAAAATGGTGTCCATGATGTTATTGTTTGCTTTATTGTTATATGTTTATGATGTGTATAATAATGTTAATAATGTTGATCCATCCATGAATTCTCAACAATTTTGTTTAAGTTAAATTATTCATATTATTTAAAAGAAATATCTAGGAAAAGAAGGAACTATTGTGGTTAATCAATTACTACTTGCAATCATTTTCTTTTTGAGCATTTATTTATTTATTTCAACATTGCAATATTTACTTCAAAGTATTTTTGTTTATGTTATTACTCCACACAAATAAAGGACCTAAAATCTCTCTCATCGCAAGTATTCTCTTTGCCTCATGCCTATAAAATGATCTAGGCAAATCTTAAAAGGATGGAAGAGTGAAATACCTATTTTATCACATTTTGATTTCAAGTTGTAGTTTTCGTTTACATTACTCATATCACTTGGGATGGTAATTAAGTGGAGAATCAACCTAAATTTCAAGAATTTATTTTTATTAAATTTCTCAAAAGTCTTGCAATTTTATTTTTTGAAATTTATTTCCAAGCATTACAATTTCAAGTTATCCATATCACTTGAAGCATACACAATAAGGACATAATTTTTTTTCTTTACTAAATTATGATCTTCATCCTGCACCCATAAAGCAACCACAATGCATAAGAAATTATTAGAAGTCTAAAATACATCATTGTCACACCTTAATCAAACTTGCTAGTTCATGAAGCTAGTTTAGCCCCTTAAAATCTAAACAACATAATAATCTAATTGATTTAATTTCTCCATTGGGGTAAAACCTTAAAATCTAAACAACATAATAATCTAATTGATTTAATTTCTCCATTGGGGTAAAACCTTAAAATCTAAACAACATAATAATCTAATCGATTTAATTTCTCCATTGGGGTAAAAATAAATTATAGTAAGTTAGTATTGTGGGGATAAACACTCCAAATAATGCTTGTAAGTCATTTCTCGTTTGAAACATGATTGTTTTTCCATAGAGCTTGAAATCCTCTATGTCAAATGTGTAAAAACCAAGATGATGGAACATGCTACAATGCATAAATGATGAGGTTGGGATGTATTTGTTAGTTTAATTGTTCCACACAATTTTTTCAATTATAACTCTTTATTGCTAGAGGTTGAATCCATTATCCACATTTGTAAAGGTAGCTTCATGCTCATAACTTAGAATCACCAAGTGGCTTCCATGGGATACAATAGCCTTTGAGCTAGACAATTGTTGAATGTTGGGAAATGTCCCTAACGACCTTCATGATAAATGACTCCATCACACCTACACTATCTATCTCCAATGGGTTCATAACCATCTTTTGAGAGCTTTCGGAAGGCCTAGATACAATGTGAATGGAAGATCACTAGAGTCATAGGAAGATCGTGCGATGAAACCCTAATTCAAAACTTTACATAATTGTTTATTGAAATACATTTGATTAGACACAATCAATATAATTTGAGTAGATCATTGATTCTTCCTATAGCACTAGTATATTAACCTCATCACCTTATCACTTAGAGAATTTAAATAGTTTGGAACATAGTGAATTCCAAAACACTTGGGTGTACTCTTAAGTTTTGCGACCTCCCTCCTTTTCTTGGAGGGATCATTATTGTTTCCATTTCTTCAACCGTGACTCTTTGAATCTCCCTCGTATCCACCTCTGGGTGAAACCTTGTTAGGTTCAATTTTCCTAGGATCATCTTTGTTAAGATCATTGTCCACACAATCGCCTACCTTGAACTCTATCCCTTTGAGTTTGCAACCACACTAGTAATCCACAATGGCATTTTATCCCCCTCGACCACCACCTAACCTACCATATGTGGCTAGTATGAACCTTCCATATTTGATGAAGCTCACTAATGATACCATCTTGCATGATCTTTCTTGGCCACCTAATTTGACCAAGTTTCCTAATGAATCCACATATTTGAGAGTCGTTCAGGCGAAGGCCCAACCAACCAGGCTATGATATTTCATATATAGTTCTATTTTAACAACATCAAAGGTGATACCATATGACTTAAGTTATTATAGTGCATTCTTATTGGGGCATCTACTAAATGGTATATTAATGAAGCGGTTGGATCACACCCCACTTTGAGTCCATTAGTAAAGGTTTGTTGGCTTTCATCCAATTACCAATTCATCATAACATTGGATTGGAAATTCCTCTCGCCTCCCACCAGATCACATCCATTCACATTCTTGTTCACATCCATGAGTTTTCAAAATGTCTCTTACCCTTGATGACTAAATATGTGGCCACCACCATGCCATAAACAAAGGACAAGGTCATTCTCAAAGATCAACACTTTCACATAATCTATGCCCAGTCAGGGTGTCTATATCCAGTCATCATCGATGCTCCTTGACTTCATCTTTTTGAATTAGACACTTCCAATGAATATCATACGATGAATGATGTTATTGGATCCACGTCTCGTGCTAATAACCTATATGGTCACATGAACCGCTATGTTACTAGTCATTATGGTAAAGACTACGATGGAGCTAGAACTCCCCAAAGTAAAACTAATACTTCACATGGTCAACCCACATATGGGAATTTCATTATGGCTTACCCTAATCCCAACAACTCATATTATGGATCATATCCCTCACAGTCAATCCTTATCATGACCCCCTTAACAACGCATGCTTCACAACATATGGATGGCCCTTCATACACAAGCCAAAATTGTAGTAGGGGAACTTCCTCATATGATTTTCCAAACAACTCATATGGTGTGCCCGACTGGGCCACTCCTTACTACCCATTACTTGGTCCTCTATCAGAAGTTGTGGCACCACAATTCTCCACATTGTAGGTGGATGTCAATGTTGTCCAACCTTCTCATGCACAACAAATCAGAGTGTTTGATCAATTGAACATGATTAATCCCTCTAGTCCACAACACAAGGGAAAGAAGAAGGTGAAGAATAAAGTGTATAATTTCCCGCAAGGACTATTGAGAAACACCCATAGCCATCCCAATAACACTTGGGGTAAACCTAATCCTACAAACTAGAACCAAAATTATGGAACCAACAAGCAACCTAAGAAAGTAAAAAACAATGGCCTCGGGTTCAATTTTCCTTGTGCATTATACACTACTACATTTCGGTTCATAATCTGATTTGAAATCGACATTTAAAATGTCTAACAAATTTCTAAATGACTATCCTTAACAAAAAATTGATGGTGAGCATGCGGTGTCGCATGGTTGACATTTGGAACATTCACAAAGAAATAGAAGATGGCTACGTTGTCAATGGAGTAATCTCAACGTTTCGGGCCTCTAAGTCAGGCTAACCACCAGGAGAAGAAAATGTCTCAAGAGTTTTAGGTGAGGGAATAGTAGTGTTTAAATATGTGTTGAAACCCTAATTTTTTTTATTACAAGCTGACTTTAAATTTGAGAACAAGTCAATTAATTTATTTTGAGAATTTATGAAAAGTTTTTTAGGAATCTATGGAAAAAAGGAATAGAGATCCAAAATTACGTCTTTGGTTATTCCTAAAATTTTAAGGGTCATTATTTAATAACACTAGAGTAAAATTTCTAAAAGCTCTTAAAATAATATAATAGGGGTCCTATTATAAGCTAAGGGCCATATTATATTATAAATAAACCTAAATATATATATATATAACAAAAAATATAGAAGCTAAGAGCTAAAACCTAAAAGGAACCTAGGGAAGTTAGTTTGTGTTATAATTCTAATACTATAATGATGGTTATGTTAGATACTCAAACAATATATATATTATCACAATAACCATATGCAATAGGATCACGGAAAGATAGACAAGCACAACATAAACAAGAGTACACAACAATTGATCCTGGGAAACCCTCTTGGAGCATAAAACCTAGCAAAACTTCTTAAGTATAGATTCATTAGCAAGTACAATGTCAATCTCGTGTAATAACCCGAGAACAAAGAAACCCAAGAATAATATGTATTCAATGCAGCTACTCTTTTTCCCATTGTTTGGGTCAGACTGCCCATTATTTGGGGCAGTTTACTCACTGGGTCGACTTGTCTATTTTACTTGATTTCTTTTAGGATTTTTACATGATCAAATACAATATGAATATTTCCTGAAGGAATTACAATAAAAGTACAATAAGAATATATTCTGAAATTACATTCTTCAACACTCCCTCTTAACAAGGAAGGTATTCTTCCAAAGCCATCATCATCACTACTCCTGCAACTTTGTACTCTAAGCATTGACTTCTGACATCTCTCGAATCTATACATCACTAGAAGTTATGTATGAAAAAGCCATCAAGTGGGTCCATCCCAGGAGCCATCATTATGTCGCCACAACGACCACCTGCGTTACCACACTACATGTTCTAATCATCTCGTGAGTGTAGCCTAGGAGCCCAAATTACATCACCGAAGTGACTACCTGCTAGCATGTCACATATCATCATGTGGAGACTAGCCCAGGACCACGAATTACATCACCCAGTGACCACCTACGTCTTCGCACATCTTGGATACATGAAACTCATGAGTATATCCTAGGAGCACAAATTATGTCATCGAAGTACTACCCTCTACCACATCACATCATGTTGAGAACAACCTAGGACCATGAATTATGTCACCTAGTGACCACCTGCATATTCACACATGCCGTGTATGCCCAACATAGCACCAACAGTCATGAGACTCAATTACGGACCACCAATGTGACTACCTACTGCATCCTCGTGTGTGTAGTCTGGGATCCCACATTACATCACTGAAGTGACCACCCACTACCACATCACCTTAAGTGGAGACCTGACCAGGAGCACAAATTACATCACTACTTGTGTCTCACACGTGCTATGTTTCTCATCCCTCCCTCTTTCGAGGATCATTGATCTGGACAACTCCAAGATTGTCCCTGAAGTACTCAAACTTCACTCTCAACAGAGGCTTGTTCAACACATCAACTATTTGCTCGTCTGTCGCCACATACTGGAACCTCACTGCTCCTCTCTGCACTGTATCCCTGATATAGTGGTACTTGATCTCAATGCGCTTCAACTTGTCATGAAACAGTGGGTTCTTAGACAACTTCACATAACTCTGGTTGTCACAGAAAATACAAGTCGCCTCTAACTCAAGATCAAACAATCCTGCAAGTAACTTTCAAAGCCACACTGCTTCGTAGCTAGTTGAACAAGCTGCCATGTACTCTGCTTCGGTTGTACTAAGTGCCACACTTGTCTTCTTCTTACTGAACCATGAGAACATACCTGATTCCAAACTGAAGCATCATCCTGAAGTTCTCTTCCTATCTGAGACACTATCGTCCCAATCCGCATCAAGATAACCATGTAGGTTAATCTTCTTATCTGTCGCATATCTGAGCCCATAATCAATTGTACCCCTCAGGTACCTCAACACATGATTTTCCGCAATTAGGTGAACACGTCTTGGCTATACCACGTATTGACTCAATGTGTTCACCGCAAACCATATATCTAACCTCGTGCTCGTTAAGTACATCAACGAACCAATCATTTGTCTGTATATTGTGGCATCCACTGTCTCTTAAGAAGTATCACACAAAAAATTCAAATTCGGTGACATTAGTGTGGCCATGGCCTTACAATCCATCATCCTGAATCTCTTCAGGATCTCTATTGCATATTTTCCTTGGATAAGGAAAATCCCTTCTAGATTCTGCCACACCTCAAGACCTAAGAAGTAGTGCATCATACCCAGGTCTTTCATCTCGAATTATGCGGCAAGTTTCCTCTTCTTTTCTTCAATGAGCTTCTTGTCACCTGCCAGGAGCAGGTCATCTACATGCAAAAGTAGTATCATTGGTTTTCCATCCTCAACATTGAAGTGAAGGTTGGAATCTGTTTACTCTTGGTAAATCCCAAGCTCGTCAGAAATCCGTCAAACCTGTCGTACCACGTCCTAGGTGTTTTTTTTAAATTCGTACAAGGCATTCTTCAACTTGTACACATGTGTTTTCTTGTCATGTGTCTTGAATGGGCCCTGTGGATGCTCCACATAGACTTATTCACCATTCAGGAAATATATATTCATGTCCTTCCACTTTATCACTGCAACTATCACAAGTATAGCTCTCATCGAAGTGTATCTTTTTACAGGAGCACACATCTCATAATAAATGACTCCCTCTTTCTGAGAGAAACCATGAACCTTTCCTTGCAATTTTTAGTACGCTGAATTTGTAAATCTTCTTCTTGAATTTCATCACAAATATTATCATCCTTCTCTTGTAGGTCACAACACACGATTTTTGCTACAAGTCAAATTTAGTCATATGATTAGTAACATTCCATGTAATGAAAACTTCTTATAATGTACACAGACATGTAACTAATACATCTTAGCCAATGCTTCAGCACCACACTCATCCATATCCCGTATGCACATGGTAACTATCTAGATGCCTTCCATCTCTCCCAGATCATACTATTAATGGTATGCACTGCTCTCAACATGTTATCAAAGATGTTTCATTCTAGAAAAGAAACAATGGATCATGGAATGTTGTGCATCATTATAGGCCACTTACCCATAACATGCACTACATAAACCTACCGCTAGTCAAACTTAGTCCTATATAAATGCATAAAAGAAAGTTTTATCACAAATCTGCTTGTAACTGTTATCAGCAATATAATTCAAAATACTCAAGAATTCAAATGACAATAAATACTTATCTTTCATGTTTTTTTAGGCTCCCTCTTAGTTTCTACCTCATTGCAGAAGTTACTGGAATTTCTGGAAGCGTACTATGTTCCATCATCTAATTCTGAAGACCTTAATCTTCTTCTTCGTCTAGTTTGGAACTTTCTGAACTCTTCATCCTTGGTCCTCATATACTCGATTTAAGATATCCTTTTTGATTGGAAATGGATTCTTCACATACACCATCATGTTTTGTCTGGATCTTAGGTAGACCAATCACCATTTTGCTTATGATTGGTAAAGCCTTGTAGTGTATATATATATGCAAGCCTTTTGTGCCATAGTTTACTTGGTTCCATAATGTCATGAACCAATGCTTGATCTGGTTGGCCTTTTAATTTGTACAAGTATCCCTCTTTCTCTCTAATTACTACTGTATCATCAAAAGTTCAAGATATATTTTCCATCACTTGAGGAATCTTCCCTTGCTCTCTTCTTAACTGGTTCATCATCTTCTGCAGGATGAGCATGATGCCTATTCTTCTTTCCTTTCTTGTTGTTTCCTTTTTTGGGAAGGAAATCTCTTGCAAGGTGTCCCTTTTCATCACAAGTATAACATCTGTAGTTTGAGTAGTCCTTATGAGGTCTATGATTATTTTGGTGTGCCTTTGTCCTTGGCTCCGATTTTGGCCTTTTCGCATTTCTTGTCTTCCTAGGGATGTTAACAAGAATCTATGAGGAAATTACTTCAGGCAGCTCCAAACCCGCAGAAATAGAGCCAGGTATTGGGACCTCCTCGACAGATCCCTAAGCCATACTACCAGGTAACAAATCAACCTACATGTTGATAGCTTACAGACTCTCGATCAGACAACACAAACAACTCAGCTCTAGTTTCTTCACTTTACTTCAAAGGCTCAAGTCACAATGAAGAATGAGCGAGGGAGAAGCAGGAATTTTAAGTTTATCCCCCATGTGCGATCTGTCTGTCATTCCCGAGATGAAATAAATGTACTCGATCCTCCAATGATGATGGTGGCAACGACATATCTCTTCACACACTTCCGTCATTTCAACATTTAATTCAAAAATCCCACTAGCGCCGCCACAAAACCTGTCATAAAAGAAACAATAGATGCTCAATAACTACAACTTTGATAGGAAGGTCAGTCCTGAACTTCGACAGACGACCAACTTCCTGCAAAAATGTAACTTTGACACAAAGGAAGTTGGGGTTTCCAAGCAACAAGAGTGAAACTTTGACCAACTGAACTTCGACAGATGACCAACTCTGACACACCGGGGAGTTGGGGTTTTCGACTGAAAACTATGGGACTTTAATAGGGAGACCCTCGATAGAGCATCTTCGACATAACATTATCTTGGGGTTTCCAAAAAGCTTCGACATAACTGTACATCATCACAACTATCTCCGACACAAAAAACTACGACAAAAATAAAACTTAGGGTTTCTAAACTACATGAGATATATATATATATATATATATATATATATATATATATATATATATATATATATATATTCTATGTACAAACATGCAAACACTCATCTTCACTTCGACACACCACGGTTGTCCCTGTAGGGATTGAGTCGGCTCCCATTCACCAAACCTTGGAGGACTTTACCATCAAGTGTTTGTAACTATACTGTGCCTCCCTCTGTAACAAAATTAATAACATATGGCCCTAGCCAATGCATCCCTAACATATCAGGATGTTTGAAAAATTTGTTGTCATAGAGAAGAACTAAGTCTCCTCGTTGGAAATACTTCTTAGTAATGTGATGATCATGCCATGCTTTTTCTCGATCTTTTTGTACCTGCTAATGGAAACTTGCAACAAAATGGTCCTCCTCCAACTGGAGTAGCTGCATTAGTCTTTCTTCTATTGCATCAGTATCATACATACCTGTAAACGCAACAATTCTAAAACTTGGTATAATATACTCCATGGGAATTACAGCCTCCTTACCGTATACCAACTTGAAGGGTGTTTGACCTGTCAACCTTTTACATGTCGTTCTATATGCCCATAAAATTGCAGGTATTTTTAAGTCCCAGTCGTCGCAGTTCACATTACAAAATTTAGTTAGTGCATGTTTCAGGATTTTATTGAATGTTTCAACCGTTCCATTTTCCTATGGATGATATGGAGTACTCTTTTGATGATGGACCTGAAACTCTTCAGTAAGGGCCTTTATAGTCTTATTAACAAAATGTGCACCTTGATCATTTAATAAAAATCGAGGACAACCAAACATGGTAATAACATTCTCAAATAGAAACCTCACAGCACTCACAACAGTACAATCTTGTACTGGTGCAGCTTCATCCCACCATGTAAGATAATCTATCAAAGTGATAGTATACCTTGCACCCGCCCTTCTTCCAAGTGGATTGATGGGTCCAAAAAAATCAATAGCCCATTTTTTTAATGCTTGCAATGTAACTTGAGGTACCAAAGGCATTCCATCTCTTCATGATGGCTTCCCAATTCTTTGACATACATCATAGTTCTGACAATATCATTTAGCATCTTTGTGAAGGGTTGGACACCATAATCCTGCACTATATCTTTCCCTGTGTAATGTCCTCTCGCCATGTAATCATGAGCCTCGTTTAAGATAATTGGTCGCTCGTGCTCCAAAATTCATTGATGCAATACTTCATCTAGTACCAACTTAAACAATTGACCGACGATCAACTGATAGTCGATGGACTTAATTACCAACTGCTTCTTCTGAGCAGTCGCATATCCTTCTGGTGGTGTTCTTGTAGATAAAAATGTCACAATATATTGAAAGTTGTCATCAACCATTCTTACTAAAAAGAGTTATGCAACTGGAAGGTTATCCTCTAAACTGGTTGGTTCTTCTCCTGTATCCAACCTCGACAGATGGTTGGGGTCGACATTCAACCTTTCGGGATTTACAATAATCTCAAAATCATATTCCTGAAATAACAACAACCATTGGCAGATCTTACCCCCCAACATTGGCTTGTTTACTAAGTACTTTAGCACAGAGTGGTCAGTAAACATCTTAAAATGACTTCCTAGCAAGTAATGTCTAAACTTTTGTAATGCATAAACCATGGAAAGTCCTTCCCTTTCTGTTGTAGTATAATTTATTTTGCAGTAGATAACTTCCTACCAGCAAATGCAATAGGATGGTTGATAGAACCCTCACCTAGCTGAGCAAGTACCGCACCTAGAGCGACAGATGAGGCAGCGACATGGACATGAAATTCTCTTTTCCAATCATGGAATACCAAAATAGGTGTTGTGACCATTTTCTCCTTCAACAAGTCGAGCCTTTGCTGACAATATTCATTCGAGTGGAACTTTGCATCCTTCTTAAGTAATTTTTCCATTGGTGTTGTAATCCAAGCATAGCCTTTGTTAATTTTTCTGTAATATCTAGTGTGACCCAAATTTGTGCACAGTTGTCGAACTGTAGTAGGCAGAATCATGTCCACTATAGTAGAAATATTTGCAGGATCCACTAACAAACCTTGATTACAAACTACATGTCCTAATAAAAGACCAAATGGAGCACAAAATATACATTTCTTCAGATTCAAAGAGATTTGATACTCTTTACAACGTTCTAGCATCAACCTCAATCTTTCAATATGATTCTTAAGTAACCCATAAATTGTCCAGTCATCAAAATATAATTCTAAGAACTTATGAATGAATTCCTTAAATGCAAGGACAACTATACGTGAGAAAATTGCAGGAGCATTCTTTAGGACAAAAGGAATTACCGTGTATTGGAAGCAACCCCACTCTGTCGCAAATGTCATCTTATATCCATCTTCCTTAGCAATATTAATCTGATGATACCTGGAGAATCCATCCGTAAAGGAATATGCTTCCTGTCCTCCAACACTTTCAAGTAATTCGTCTGTAAATGGAGTTGGGAAAGGATCATGTAGACATGCATCATTCAACTTCCGCATGTCAACACAAATCTTGATCTCTCCAGTCTTATTGTCTTGGACCACCATAGGACTGATCCATATGATTCTTCGACAAGCTCAATGATTCCTGCATCAAGCATTATGCCGAGCTCTTCTATGAGTTTTTTCTTGTAGCGCGGATTCAACCTGTATGGTTGTTGTTTAATTGGCTTAGCGCCTAGTTTCATTGGGATCTTCATTTTGCCCAGGTCACCAGCAATACCTTTCATCTATGAAAATTTAGTATGAAATAGATCTTGAAACTCACGCAACAGGTTAGTAATTTTTCCCACTGTTTCATCATCCCAGTAATCACCTATATTTGCAAACTTTGGGTTCTTAGTAGAGCCATGTTGTTGGCACAACACCCCCCCCTTTTTATTTTTTGGAAAATATTGGGGCCCCTCCTTTGTTTTTGAAAAGGTCTGCCTCAAGGTTATATGGACTTCATAACTTTTCCTTACTTAGTTTTTTCCCTAAAAAAAGGGAGTCTTTACCTACCTTACTTTTGGAGTTATGTCTTTTTCGCCTAAGTAAAACTCAAGATTTTGGGCCGCAACGACGGAAGCTCTGGGGTAACTTTGCCACAACAGCGGAAGAGTTGATCCAAGCCTTCCGAAAACTGTGGAATAAAAAAGGGCTAAGTCGAACCGCAACGGAAATGTTGATGTATATGTAACTTCGAAATGTATTTCACATATATGTATATTGTATTCCTATAGAGATGTTATTATTCCTCTATACAGAAGTGTCGTCATTTATATTGTAAGTGTCGTAACTTATACTTGATGGGTTATTAGACCACCTTGTTGGGGTCGGCCCTGTATAAGTCATGTGGGTCAAAGGGTTATTAGACCACCCTATTGGGGGTCGGACATGTGGGTCAAAGGGTTATTAGACCACCCTAGCGGGGGACGGCCCAGTCAGCATTATGTTAAGTGGTTAAGTTGAGGTCGACCTAGTTGAGTAAAGGTCAAGTCAAGTTAGTGTATAAATAGAGAGTGTGTCTCTCTCATTTTACACATTCTATTCTCTCTCACACTTGGGAGAGTGGTGCACTTGTGGAGGAGGAGGCTCTGCTGCTAGGAGAATACTATCTCTTGTATTCTGGTTGTATCATTGCTCTATCTATCTCTGAGGAAGTTACTGGGGTTTTTCACCTTTATGGTTTTCCCCAAGTAAACTCTGTGTCTCTTGTGTGCTTGCATTATTGTGTCCATGATTGTTATGCTGTAGATTTGCTGTACATGTTGTTCTCTCAGTTAAGATCCTAGATCAGATTGAAGTAAATTCTGAAAATTTAACAGGAAAACTTATCTCAAAGCCTCCGAAAGGGCGAAACTTTTGACCAAGTAGGCCCGCGGCGGAACAGATCCATCAAGTTTTTTCGCAACGGCGGAAGCTTTTCGCTAACTCTTCCGCAAACATCGGAAACGTTTCAATAAGTCATTTTGGCGGAAGGACTCATCTATCTCTTCCGCATCAGTGGGTAGAGTGACACTTTTTCGGAAGAACTCAGGTAATTTTTCCGTAAAAGCGGATAGGCTCACTTAAGTCTGCCAATGCATCAAGGCACACTTCAGATTTGCGGAAACTTTCGAACAATTCTCCCGCAACAGCGGGAAAAACTTGACTTTTCTTTCCATAGAAGGTGGGAGACTTAACCTAACCTTTCCGATTCCTGGCGGTCGTATTTATTGAAAAAGGGTTGATTTGACCCATCCATACACTGCATTAAACCCCGTTTTAATGAATTGCAACCACCATAATAATGGTTCGCATGTATCATCTTAATATATAGGGTGGGAACCCCGTTAACATTCCATTGTTTCTCGTCGCCCGGAGCTCTTTTCTCATTTCCGTTTGAAGTCACGAAGCGCGTCCAGACTCGTAGGCTCTGCAACGAACACCGGCATCCTTCGTCCGTTCCAGGTTAGTACCTTCACGGACCCTGTTATAATGTAGGCTTCCGTTTAAAAGGACGTGATCCGTCTTTCTTTTTCATGTTATCCTAGCTATGACGCAACTCTCAGATTAATTGCACCCATCGTCGACCCATGTGCACCCGACTCAAACATTTTTGAAGCCCTAAGCACAAATGTAAACAGCCCTAGAACCTCAAGGATCTCACCGCATAAATGATGAAAGAACTGGTAGCATACCTCTGCTCGTCGTAAAAGGCTACCTTTTTAGTAATTTCAAGACCAACCATGCCCGTCCTCACACCAAGTTATAAGCATTTTCACGACTGTAGAGTTTACGTTTTTCTGCGCTTTCAAGCCGCTTTTTTTTGTCATGTCTTTTATTATAAGAACATAGAAGGCCCACCTTATGTTCATTGCTTTCATAGTTCATAGTTGCAATATCAGCGGCATAAGTAATTGAAGATTTTCACTAGATTATAAAATGGCATGTGAAAGAAATATTTTTGTTGTTTTTAAGAGAAAGCAGTGATCAAACAGAAGGTAGGAGTTCTGGTTAGTAGTTGGATATTATCGTTATAAAAAGGATACTAGTTTGGATTGTTGACATCATGTCATACATTCTTATTCATGTTTAGTTGTTGAGCAGGATTTTCAAAATGGCTAAAGGTGGCAAGAGAAAATCGAAGGCAGTCGACGAAAGCACAAGAGTAGAAAATACGTTCCAGGATACCAAGTGCACCACGGGCGTACCTCCAGATGTAAACTGGGGAGATGTTTACCGCATGATAAGAGATCAGGACTTCCCTGAAGCTCTTCTGGAGGAGGAATGTTTATATCAGAACATCTGAAACTCCTGTATATTCAAGGCGGCCACCCGTCCAGAACTCTTCCCGTGCTCAGAAGTAATCGGATGGGTGTTGCAACATGCTAACACTGAGACAAGAGTTATAGCATATAGCATAGGAAAGGATTTCGCCTCGTTTCACCCATCTTATATCTCAACGGCCTACAAGTTACCCAAAGCACAACAGTGGCTTGATGATGCATGGTTGGAAGGGATCCAGATGGATAACCTAGAAATGGCAAGAAAGCTTTTAATTTCAGGCAAGCAAATCAGAAGGAAAGATAGCGAGGAGTATGAGGTTCATAATCTGAGGGCCTCTTTCAGACTAATCGCTCTCATGTTAAGAAAAATATTCGGGAGACCCGATGGGACAATGTTTATGCTGCAATGGGTTCCTATCATCCACTACGTAGCCTTCAAAGGGACAATCTTCAACTGGGCTGATATTCTCTCAGACATCTTGTCATCAGCTATAACAGCTGCACAAGAAGGGTTAGTGGAGAGGAAGGCAGAATATTATATGGCTTCTTATATCATAGATTGTATTGTGGCGAAATGTCCCTTTCCCAAGCTGGGATGAATATGGAACTTGGCAGATGGCTCAATGTTCATTGCCTACAAAATCTTCTGGGCTCAAAATTACAAGAGGGATTACAAACTCATTTGCGAGGAGTTCATCATGCCCCTATATGAATTAATATTTAATGAAGAACCCAACTTCCTATCTGAGAACGCCATGGAAGCTTTGGAGAAATATGGTGATTTCTATTTTTCACCAGAAGGCACCTACATAAGAATGTACGGATGTTCCAAAGCCCCGTATATTCTACCTAGATACGCTACGGATTATATAGTACACAAGGAGATGGTAAGACAGGTATTCATTGAAGGAATGGGTAATACCCTATATAAGGCCAAGAAAGCTACATTTCTGCCCTTAACCTTCTATGTCGGGGCCTACAAGTTCTCAGGAATTGCAACTGTGAAAGATTTTGTTGCAGAGTTGAGGAGCTTTCTTTTTGGAGAAAGGATTTTTCATAGGAATGATCGACAGGCCAAAATTGCACAGCATTGCAAAGAACTCTCCACTCCCTGTGAGTATGCCAACTTTTATGATCAACAGGAGGAAGCATATAGGGGGATCAACAATATGACGGAGCTACAGATTTGTCAAATGGGCAAAGGAGGGGCCAGCTCGAGCTCTAATGTTGTGGGAAAAATAGGTCCGCAGTGAGAAAAGGGTACCATGGAGACTGTTGAGGCTCTCTCGAAAGAAGAACAAAGGCTCCTAGAACAAGCCAAGAAAATCCAAGAGAGTTTGAGAGTCCAGGCAGCCGAAGTCGAGGCAAAGAGGAAAGACGAAGAAGAGAGAATTAGATTGGAAAGAAATGTGAAGCAGGAAGAAGATGATACAATAAGAAGAAATCAGGAGGAAGAGGCACGAAGGAAAGAAGAAGAAGAAAAGAAATCCCAAGAGGATGTTGATCCCAAAAGCCTAGACCCGCAAAAATTAGATATGGGTTCCCCCATAAGAGATCTCCCCATTGTCCCTTTTACACCCTACAAAGGAAGTACAGTCTCTAAATGGGAAAAGTTCGCATACAACAAGAAAAGAAAAAACCATTGTTAAAGAGACAGGTTCCAGTTTGAAAAGACCTTTTCGGCCAGACATCATCACTACACATGAGACCACAGTCATGCGGAACACAGAGGAGGCTGCTAAGCTCCTAGCATCCATCTCCGTGGCCACGGTTACAACAACTGCAGACAATGTCAACATACTAGGAGATAAACTGAGTGAAGAAAAGGAGAAGGCACGTCAGTTGCAGGAAGCCTTAGTCAAAGAGCAGAACTATACAAATTTGATGATTGAGAGGAATGATGCTCTTTCATCTCAAAAGGAAGAGTTAAATGAAATTCTCCAACAACTGGAAGCTAATAGGGGGGCTCTGGCAATACAAGTAAGGGTGTTAAAAGAAGAAAAGGGAGAACTTGAACAAAAAATCTTAGGCTTGAATCAGAGAAGGTTGACAACATTCAAGAGATCGTCAACCTGAAAGAACACATTGAGAAGTTGTAAGGAGGCAACGAATTGTTAGAGCAGCAATTAAAGCTGGCAAACAACAAAATGGGAGACATTAGCCCCTTCCACGAGCAAGCCTGTGAAATACTAAGGGAGACCTATGGCGTCCAAGAAATCCTATCAGAGGAAATATACAAGCTAAAAGCAATAATGGCCCAGGTTAGAGAAATCAATGTTGAAGCCACCCGGGTCAGGAAGAAGCACGCACGCATCAGTGAAGAGATTAAAAAACACATAGAAAGGAGGGAAGGGAAGTCAGAGTTCCCGACAATTCTTCCACTTAAGTCTGTTGTTGAATACAGGGAAGATGTACGCACCCTAGAATATTCTAAAGATTGCGGAGTAAAATTGGCCACCGTAACCTTAGCTACTTATGAGCGGTGCAAGAATTTGTATTCCCAAATATGAGCCACACAGGAAAGTTGTCAGATAGCCATGCCTCAAAATTTAGAAGAATTCCCAGATAAAGCGCAACATTTATCTAAGTTAAGTGAGGAACTCATGCAGAAAGTGAATATGTGCAGAAGCTGGATGTCTTGACTTCAGAAAACCTGCACCAATTTATCAGCGAAGCAGCTATTCATAAACACTGCCTAGAAGAAAGTCTCAGGGCCACAATGGCAGAAATAACTGTCTTAGCAAAGGAGCTCGCCAAGCAAAGAGTATCTCTCAGATTTATGATTCCCCTGGTTGGAATAAGTATCGTAAAAGAAGCAAATAAGTGGGGAAATTATATAGCAGAGGTAGATAGGGAATTGGCAGCCAGTCAAGTTTCCACATCAGAAAGTGGCTCAGTTGTTGCAGTAGTGATAGAAGAAACCCCAGCGGTCCCAATAGCACCTAAGTCGTCCAAAGCGCCAGCTCGGGAATAACTCACATTCGCCAGCATGTCTCATGGGTTGTTAGTTTATGCATCTACCTTTGAAATATTAAAATGACTTGTACTCCCGATTTTTGTAAATTTATTTAAGATATTTCTCTTTTTGTAATATCAACACTACAAGACAAATTAGAGGAATATAAACGGTTAGGGTATAGGTGGAAACTCTTGGCACATCTTGTAAAGCTATATAAAGCTGATTAGAGGAATGTAGAGGGGACTTTTGGTAGGTGAAAGGTTTTCTGTCTTGTAAATGAACTATTTCTGCTACACGAATAAGAAAAATCGTTTTGGCCTATGGAAGCCGGCACAGCACTTTGCTTGGAGTCTTGTTGGATAATTGCTGAACTATTTCTGCGTTTTTATACATTTCCTGTGAGATCTTTCCTGGCTATTGTGAATTAATTCTCTGCTAGGAATGGTTTCATTTCCTTTGCAAAATTTCTGTGTTAAATGGGTGATTGAATGCTTATCTTTATCTAGGCTATCTTGGATAATCTTTATTTCTGCTGTAAATGCTCCTTCCAATTTAACAACTATGTATGGAGTTATTGGGTGTGTTTTTCAGTTTATTACCCATTCTTTAAATTTGCTCCTTATAAGGGTAGGATAATTTAGATTTAAATTAGATTAGCATAGATTTTTTTACCACATGCATTTAATCTAGGGCACATGCATATCATAATAAATAAAAAAAATACATAACCGGTGGATCAGGCCACAACCGGTAAAACAAACAAATCTTTAAATCTCACACGGTAGTCAGAACCGTTAATCGGACGGATTCCCCATATCAAATGGTGGGCGATCTAGTTGGGATCGCTTACTGGGGAGAATCCCTTGCTGATTGATGCAGCGATATACGAGGCATCAACAAGCCAATATTTACCTTTTTAATCTTCATTGGATTCAGGAATTTGTCCGATGAAATTTCTGGTCCTTGCAAGTCACGACTTCCTTCACTTTTTGGGATATGAATGTCTCTTGGGTCATCATCCTATGGTTCTCCATCGATGTTGTAACACTCCATCATTTTCTCCCCTCTCGCAGTCCACTGTGGAAGATTAGACACCGGCCCCATGATTTCTTCAAAAGTTTTAGCCTTGAAAATCTGTAGAGCCGCATCTATTGTAGGACTTTCATCCTCATCATTAAATGTATGTTTGAAGCTTGTAGCCAAATTGTCCCATTCCGCAGTTCCTTGTCGTAGCTCCAACAATGTATACCAATTTATTGGGATGGTGTCAAGTGTATGAATTAACATATGTACCCATTATTGCCTGGTATATTCTACCAGATTGTAGTACAGGTAGCCAAATGATAAGCAGGGCTATTGAGCCCTGCATATTTTTCTCCAATATAAGGGATTCCTTCTCCAAACCGAATTTCTAAGTATATCCTGCACTGCGACCAATCGATTATAGAGTGCTTATGGGTATCCCACCATCTCGTCAGTGTTGCTTTCAAGGCGACATCCAGGGCTAATAAGTGTTGTTGCTAAGGAAACTTACCTTTAAATTCATCAATAAACTGATCTATATTAGGTAAACCTTCATAAGTAGGGAGGCTACATACCTATGTTCCAACCCAACGCAGTGACTTAGTCACACAAGCACATATTCGCATAGAAACTTCATGTAGTATGTTCTGTCAGTTTTCAAGAGCTTTACCAGAATCAGATGAACAAGAACTAACTCTCCTCCAACTGAGTGTCCCATTTGCTGGGGGATTGATATAGTCATCTATCCTGGAGGATACATTATAGATATTATCTAGATCTTAAGCATCATAATCTCCTTTCACTGGTTCTACATATCTCTGTCCTTCCAGTGGATCTAGAGTTGCAACAACTCTAATCTCCTCATTTTCAAATGTTACTATTCTCTTCTTAAAATTAATAACAATCTGATTCGGAATTTCCCAATCAATGCCCAAAAGTGCAGGATATGGATTAGTGCCATCGACAATCTCAATTAATTCAAAATCTACATATGTTTGCAGTCCCTCCACTTTGACAGGGACCCCAACCATTCGACTAAATCATATTACTTTCTACTGATTGCACAACCGTAATTGAATAGAAAACCATACTAACTTCAGCTTACCCATATTCTCCCATGTTTGTTTGGTTAGGATGTTTACATTTGACCCCAAATCTAAAATAACAAAATCCATGTCGTAGTCACCAATTTGTGCATTAAGTCACAGTTCTCGATCAGTCTTGAGTCTTCTCTGAATATGATTGAAAACCCTCTCGGATATCACTTCTTCCTCAGATTCCCCAGTTAATTTTTGTAATTCTCTTAAGGCATTCTCATCTTTAACCAGAGCTAAACAATTTTTCGGGAAAGAATGAAGAGCACTTACCTTTCCTAGGTTCTCATTTGGCGTAGACTTGTCGAAGCGAGGTGGCATGTCATATACAAATTTTTCTTTAGTGACAGTTGGCATGGAGGGTATCGATGGACCCTTCATAAATTCATCATGAGATTCCAACAATATACCTTTCTCCTTTTGAGCATCGAACTGAGGAAACTTCTGAGCTACCGTCCTTATTCTCGAATCCCTCAAACTATTAGAACCATTCTTGTCTCCACTGGTTGTAGCTCTTCCTCTTATTACTACAACGACAGTAGGATGGTTTGGTCTTGGTTCTGTAGATATATTCTGTACATTTTGATTTTGATTTTGGTTCTAGTTCTGCATTTCCCTCCATTTAGCTATAAGCTATCGACAGTCTTCAATGGTATGATCTACTGCTCTACGATATGTGCAAGTCGTA
Source organism: Larix kaempferi (assembly GCA_027924585.1). Lineage (NCBI taxonomy): Eukaryota > Viridiplantae > Streptophyta > Pinopsida > Pinales > Pinaceae > Larix > Larix kaempferi. The sequence goes on from BSBM01000077.1 coordinate 2,772,387, forward strand.
GCAGGATGCGGGTAATCTCTAGCATAATGTCCAGGCGTACCAGAATTATAACAAATAAGTTGTCATCAGCCCCTACCAAATCCTCCTCGTCCGCGGCTTCTGAATCCACCTCATGGTTGATTGAACTGTACATAATTTCTCTCAGCTTAACCTTCTCCCTTCATAAGAAATGTGTCTGCAGTTCAATCAATAAACAATTGGTATGCTCGAAAGTGCTTCTTGTCATGTTCAATAGAGATACAAAACTTACACCATAAGTTCTAAGGAGCACTTATCATCTTTTGTAATAAGTAGCATTCTTCCGGTCGGTTCCCTTTAGTCTGACAAATTCTACACCATACAGCAGGATTCAATGGACTTGGGTTACAAGCATTGAGATAGTCATGAAACATTGTACATTGATCTTTAGAATGTCCATCCTCCTTGCATCTAGTGCACCAAACATCTTCTCGTTTTTATTTTCCTTTCATGATATCTTGGATCTGAACAAACAAGTTTACTAACTGCGACTGGATTTGAGCCATACCAGCTCCAGTCTCTCCAATAGGTGATGCTTCTAACTTCATAGCCAATTCCAAGGTTTCCGTTTGTGTCGGTATTTTCTGTTACATGAGCAGTAACCTGATATGAGGTAGTAATGCAGCTATAAACCACTCCTTATGTTGTAGATCATTCATCGGAAAGCTTGTACGAGCCATTAAATTTTTAAATTGTTGGTCGAAGTCCTAGACAGACTCATTCGGCGCTTGCTTGATCTCTTTCAGTTTAGTAATACACTGAGATTCAGACTTTGGCTTCTTAAACTCAATATTTAATCCTTCCTTAAATTATGCCAAGGTCTTCGCAGTTTGATTACCAGTGACTTCATAAAATTTCATAAACCAATCTAAAGTGCGACCCCTAAAGCTCGTTCTCAACTGTGTCAACTTGACATTGTCGTCTTGAACTTGTTTTACAGTCCATACTACGTTGCATAAAAACCAGTGTTGCTCTGGATCTTCTGATCTATTCCCATTAAATATAGGTAACTTCATGTCGTCCCCATCCATTTTGGGCCTCTGGGGTCTTGGATGATTTACTACTAATGGACCACTACTTGGAGCCTTCCCACTCGTCGAAGTATTATTCTGACTATTGCCACCACTCAGACTAGGTTGAAAGAAATGTGAAGAATTATTAGGTCTTACTTCAATCTCTGGAGATGTATGCGGGGTCGTGGGTATGTCATAGCCTCGCACCTGGAATGGTTCTTCAGAGCCTTCTTCTTCCTCGGAAATGACTTGGTAGTCTTCTTCTTTCTCACTAGAATCCTCATCGAGATGTGGTACTAGTTTGTAGCCTCTTCTTTCAATCGCACTGCAACCCTTTGTTCCTGTCCCAGTTCTCCTCCTCTTGTTCGACCAAAACTGTCTCCCAGTCCGCATAAATCCACTTTTCGTTTGGTTCAATCTTGTCCCCTCTAGTCATTTCAACTCATCCCCATTAATGCGTCCAAACCATTGCCCATGCGAAACCGACGCCCACTGCACACAATTTCTCTACTCGTCGGATTCGATTTGCATCACACCATTTCCACAAAGTAGCTTCTTGATTGACAAGTTCAACAACTTGAGGTACTTACTGCGCAAACCTTCAAAGAACTCACGCTTTGCTACACTCTAGGACTTGATAGTGTCAACAACGAATTTGATAATATACCCCTCCAGCACACTGTCCAGCCAGTAATCCACTGCGTGAGAAATTTTATTGTTCACACCTTTCAGTCGCTGTATTAATGAAGGTGTCCATCTCCTAGGTTCACCCCCTTGGAAATTTGTCTTATGCTCGGTCAATCTTGCTAACCATTCATATAGTACCACTAGGAACTCATCGAAGAATACCTCATGAATATCAGTAAAAATATACTTTCCTAACTAGTCTTCGTTGTCCAACCAAGGGTGCCTATTATGCTCCCTTGAAAATTCCTCCAGCTGTAGATCTACCCAATCCTCAATCTCCAGCATAGTCGGATTCCACAACATTCCCCTTCACCTCAAGATCCCGATCCCAACAATAGAACCATTTGTTGGCACACTTTTACTTCAACCAGGGTTCGACACTTAACATTTCACCAACAAACACCTTAACCACAGACACTGGCCCTAAAGGGAGTGAATCCCTTTCGACAACACCTACAGAGAAGATGAAGTCTCACCCGAAGTATCTATGGGGACTGCAGGAACTAGACTTCATGCAGTATAGAAGGGGAATACTGAGTGCACAATACATTTATCAACATATTCTACTTCATCACTTCGACAGAATTAGAGCTTCGACACAAATATTACTTCGATTGAATCCTTAACTTCGCCATATTAACATATTTATATTATATTTGCATTCATACACTCTACTAATCATACATTCACTTAGATATTCAACAGAGGAAAGAAACACATATCAAATCACATCACAACACATCATGCAAAAACACCATGTTTAACGTGGAAACCCATATGGGAAAAACCACGGAAGCGCTTATCTTTTATTATGAGTAGCAGCCAAATAAGCACTTCAGGTAAGACTTACATATTTCTTCATGAATTACAATGGATATGTGCACACATCCTGCAGATCAGCGACTCGGCTTCCCCAAAATATCTTTGATAGTCATAGCGTATAGCTTCATTACATAGAAAATAACCCAAATTACAATGACCATCATAGCATAACCATAACCAACCCAAAACTTCTCTCATATTACATATTTATAGGGCGCACTTTGCTTGCCCCGCTCCCACTAACTCACTAACTTCCTAACCGAATCATTAATATAATGTGGACCAATCCTAATTAACTGACTCAACCCAGATGACTCGATCAATATGATCATTTTTATTGTTTTCTTGGCCACTTTGTCGGAGTTGACCACTTCGCCGAACCGCTTCCACTCTGTCTTTGTCCACATCAAAACAGGTTCTTCAAAACTTGGTACTTACCAAAAAGCTAGGCCCAACACAATTACTCATGATGATACTTGTGTGAAGACAGAAAGAAGATGGAGGCTTGGTGTGCTATATCTACAAGTGGCAATTATGTTCATAGTAAAACTATTGAACCTGCAGTAACAACACATAATTAATAATAAAGTAGTTAGCAATCCAACTGTCATTAATTAATAATGTGCTAATAAATGATACGTTGTTACTATGGTTTCTTTTATTAATAAATTAGATTTAGGTTTAGGTTTTATGGTTTGTTATAGCTTGGAATAAAATGATTGTCATCCATTGATAATAGAATCAAATTGTTTCCAACTGCAAAATGACTCAGTGGGAGTTCATGGGTTGGACTCTTCGTATTCCAATCTTGCTTATATCAATGGGCATGGGATGGGTTAGAGGAAAAAAAAGAGAGCATAGGTAGAAGCGTGGAGGTAGAAGCATGGATACTCAGCCTAAAAGTGGAACGCAGGAGCGCCCACAAGAGAGGAATAAGTGTGGAAACGCTGGTCCAGAAAAGAGTTGCAGTAGCCTAGAAGCGTGCATGTTGTAGGTGTGAGAGTGATTCCACAAATGTGGCCAATACCCAAAGTTGAGTGCTGTAAATGATGAAGTCTGTAATAAATATTCCCGTGTATGAATAAAATTGTTGTATTCATTCTAGTTGATGAATGTGTGATGCAATTGTGGTTATCTGCTTGTTTGCCATCTATTATTCTTTCTATGGTTGACTTCCTGTTGTGCATTGCGAATTGCAATCGCTAGTTGCATTAAACATGGTCAACCAAAGTCACCCATGGTCAAACATATTCAATTGTAGTTAGCCATGTTGAACAAAAGTCAACCATAGTCAAACACCATTAATAACGACAAACATGGTCCACACTATAATCAAACATAGTCAAAAGTATTCAAATATCATACCTACTTTAACATTAATGATATTAATATTTTAGTTCAAAAATCTACCAATCCTTCCCATGCACTTTTGCTATGAACTAGCAAAACTAAATAATTAAAAATGGTTTATAAAGTCAATTAATGCCATTGCCCACATTTTAAACTAATAACAATAATTGGGTGGCTGGGAGAAATGTTGTTATACTCCCCACCAGAGTTCAAATCTCACTATGTGACATGTTATGTAACTGAGGTTTCTTTGATTCTAAAATTCGTATATTCCAGGTGAAAAACTGAGTAGTCTATTTATTCTATGTTTTGGACTTTTCGGAGGTTTTTAGTTGAAATTTGGTAAAATCCAAATTTGGAAGCATTTAAATTGTGTTTTTGAATGCATAAATAGATTCAACACCCTCAAATACTATGGCACTCATATTATGCAATTTCTGCAACTAATATATGTGACTAAGATTTTTTGAAGATTTCCAACATGTGTCCAAACAAAACAAACCGAAAAATATATGTGGAAAAGATATAAAAAGTAGATTATTTAGACTACTCCAAAAACTAATAACACTGAAATGCTGGTCATCAACAAACATAATCATATTTCAAAGAATTGTTGATATATGCTAATAATAATAATAATGAAAAATGACCCATTGACCCTATATCAACCATTTTTTTTTCAACTGAAAAAAAAAAATAAAAATTCTTGCTATTCATAAGGGTGAATCAAAGAAATTTACAATGTGTTTTATCCCAAGGATAGAGAGCGTACATTCAGTTTAGTCTTTCAGAACAAAATAAACTACCACTATCCAAATTAAACAGTAATTTTGTAGCATCCATGATACATGTGTACCATACTACCTAAGTACCATCTATAAAATGGATACATTCCACATCTATCAAGTACAAATGATGATCCAAAAATACAAAAAGAGAGCAAAACTATTAGAAGAATATTCTAATAGATATATACAGTCTTAGATTCCGGAGGCCTCAATTCATGATAGTGAGTAATCTGCATAGTACCATCTTTCAGGGTGAGACCTTTCTTAGATAGACCATCGGCCTTGAAGTTGTAGAATCTGGAAACATGCTTGATGTTGAGATTAACAAACAGTACCATAAGAAGTCTAATTTTCCTCTTCCATTGTTCTAGTGAAGCTACCTTAAGAGCCTTATAGTCCATCGCCCAGCCAATGATAACAAGGGAATCTCCGAATAGTTGAACATTGGTTAAATGGAAAGGACAAATAAAATGAAGTAAATACCAAAGAGCCAAGAGCTCAGCACGGGTGTTGCTGCCCAAACCACAAGCTAGGGACAGTTCATAATATTCAATTTTGGATATCACAAAAATACCTCTAGCCCCGCAACTACCATTCTGTTCAGCGCCATCAAAAAAACCATATGGACCATTATCTGAAATAAGAGGACCACACATGGATTTGCTCTTGTAATTTTCTCTCTTTAACATAGCACACGATAGGAACTACAATATAAATTGAAGAGAACGGTTAAAGTTATAAACATGACCATCAAACAAAATGCGATTCCGCAAATTCCAGATTCCCCAAATGAAGTATAAGGGAAAGGATATAAAGTCTCGTCGCGTTTTATACCACCTGTGTAGAATCTCTGCAATGGATCCATGGTTCCAGCAAAAATCCACAACCCATAAATCCGATCCGGTTGACCACAACTGGAGAGTAATCGAACAAGCTATAAATAAGTGGTGAATAGTCTCGGCAACCTGAAAACACAAGGAGCAGACATTGAGCCCAAAGCCCCCCCTTCCTGATAAAATTGTCAGCAATAAGGACCCTGTTTTTAAGTGTGAGCCAAACAAAGCAATGGATTTTTGGGAAAACATTCCATCTCCATAAGTTTCTGTACCACCACAAAGACAAACCGATTTTCTGATGTTCTACAATGGCCTTTAAAGACCTTGTTTTTAAATGTGAGCCAAACAAAGCAACCGATTTTTAGGAAAACATTCCAGCTCCATAAATTTCTATATCAACCATTTAAAATATGTAGCTGTGATAAGTAATAAATACATGTTTATAACTTTCCACAATCGCTTTGCTGTTTTGTGCATGATGCTTTAAGCCTCAGTAGTAATCGGTGTAAATGTTTAACTACCATCTCATCAAATTTATTTTGGAATTTGTACCGACATCCATTTTATTGTTAAGTATATAAACATTTGGTAAGTTGAGTATTCTAAATGGGTTAACTATTTAAATTATTTTTTAATATTTTTTACAATATTCGTTTTTAAGTAGATAAAGATTTGGCTATTTAAATTATTTTTTTAATACTTTTTACAATATTCATTTTTAAGTAGATAAAGATTTGGGTTAAATATAAGTTGTATTCTAAAAATTTAACTATTTAAATTATTCTTTAAATATTTGTTATGTCCCCGACATATATGAATCGGTCGGGGGCATTAGTTGACGTCTGGGTTTATAAATACGCGGTGGAGGCAATAGTTGACATTAGGGTTGGAGAAAATAATGTTTTTTTTAAATAGCGCCGGGCTGTTTTGTTCGCTGTTGATTGGTGCCGTCCGCGGTGACGCGAGCCTCGAGCGCTGTGGCCCAGGAGGCGGCGGCAGGATGGCGTCACGGCGCGTGGTTTCCGGAGGCTGTAACCGAGGCGGTTTTCGTTGTTCGAGGTGGTTTTGGCGCGGTTTTTTAGAGGTGTTTAATGCGGGGGTTTGGTCCGGTTTTATCACTCGTTTGCGGGGGTTTCTTCCGGTTTCATCGGCGAGTTCTTCTCCCGGGATTCTCGTCCGTGTGCGTGTGCTGTTCTTGGGCTCCTCTGAATGCCGGTGTGGGTTGTCCTTCGGCTCTTACAGGTGCCGGTTTGAGCCTGTGGGAGTAAATGCGGGTGTAAGTGCAAAGAATTTGGCTGTGGGTGGGCGAAACTTGCCGATGGAGAATTTATGTTTTTCATTTATTCCGGCATGCCCGGCTGTGATTTATGGCGGGTGTTTGCTCGTTTTATGGGCGTTTTGTGGCGGGTTGTTTGTGAATTTTTCCGCATTGCCGGTTCAGAGTTCTCTATCGTTTTCGTTGCTGGTGTTGGTTGCTCGGTTTCGGCGATATCTGCAGCTATTGCTCTCCGCCTGCTTGAGGTCTCGTTGCTGGTTCGGTGGAATAGGTATGTATTTGCGTTTTTTTGTTCGGTTTTTGATTGAAAGGAAAAGACAGTGTTTATGGGTTTTTGCTGGAAGGATTAGCAGGTTTGGTTTCATTTTGGAATGCGTCTTCCTGTTCTTTACCGTTTCTTTGATGAAAAACATGTGTGGTATCCTCTGTTGTGTTCTGGTTGTTAATGGTGTTCATGGCTTCGAATAATTGTTCTGTTTTCCGCGTTGAATGAACATGTGACAAGGGTGTTTGTTGGTGTTGTTTGCTAGGGCCTGTTTATTTTTTCCTTCGTAGTGTTGTCAGACGAAGTGAATATAGTAACTAAACCTTCGAAATTCGAATAGAAGGTTGATTTTGGTAGTAGGACATGAATTTTTGAGTCAAAGGAAAAGACAGGGTTTAGGGTTTTTGCTGGGAGAATTGACGAATTTCGTTTCATTTTAGAATGCAGGGTTTAGGGCGTTTGTTGTGTTCTGGTTGTTGATGGTGTTCATGGGTTCGAATAATTGCCGTGTTTTCCCCCCTTGAATGAGCATATGATAAAGGTATCTGTTCGTGTCGTTTGCTTAGGTCTGTTTATCTTTTTGTCCATGGCGTTGTCAAGCGAAGTGGCATTGGCCTGGTCTTGTGGGCATTGGAATCTGAGTCCTTGATCCGCTACACAAAGTTCTACTATTCTTGGCAGGTGGGACGACAATTGCTTGCTTGGTTTTGCATCTAGTAGTTCAAGCAGCATTTTGCATTTTGTTTGTAAGGAAAGAGGTTGAAAATTGACATGGCCAAGTTGTTTCGTGCAGATTTTGCTACTAGTCTTCGAAGCATGTGAATCTGTTTTGTCACCTGCCACAAACCTGTGGAAGGTTTTGTTCATTTAGACTTTGTTGGCCCCTTGTTTTGAGATGGGTGTCTGCATGTGATGTTTGTCATTCTTTCAGTGAGGATTGCAGGTTGATGTAGCTGGTTTATGCGTTGTGCCCAAAATGCTAATGCTACTTTCACTACCAGCGATCAAATCATGTATATTTTTCCTGTCATGTGTCACAAGCCTGCAACCGTGCCCCCCTCCATTTTCACATAGATGCCTCCATGTGATTTTTGTCGCACTTTCAGTTGCGGTTACAGGTTGGTGAACCTGATTTGTGCCTTGGGATTCTTGATGCTTCTTGATGCTTGAACTTTGCTTCATGTTGAGGTGTGGTTCTGTTTTTCGCGTTGAATGAGCATGTGACAAGGGTATTTGTTGGTGTTGTTTGCTAGGGCCTGTTTATTTTTTCCTTCGTGGTGTTGTCAGACGAAGTGAACATATTAACTAAAGCTTTGAAATTCGAATAGGAGGTTGATTTTGGTAGCAGGACATGAATTTTTGAGTCAAAGGAAAAGACAGGGTTTAGGGTTTTTGCTGGGAGAATTAACGAATTTGGTTTCATTTTAGAATGCAGGGTTTAGGGCGTTTGTTGTGTTCTGGTTGTTGATGGCGTTCATGTGTTCGAATAATTGCCGTGTTTTTCCCCCTTGAATGGGCATATGATAAAGGTATATGTTCGTGTCGTTTTCTTAGGTCTGTTTATCTTTTTGTCCATGGCATTGTCAAACGAAGTGGCATTGTCTTGGTCTTGTGGGCATTGGAATCTGAGTCCTTGATCCGCTACACAAAGTTCTACTATTCTTGGCAGCTGGGACGACAACTGCTTGCTTAGTTGTGCATCTAGTAGTTCAAGCAGCATTTTGCATTTTGTTTGTAAGGAAAGAGGTTGAAAATTGACATGGCCAAGTTGTTTCGTGCTGATTTTGCTACTAGTCTTCGAAGCATGTGAATCTGTTTTGTCACCTGTCACAAACCTGTGGAAGGTTTTGTTTGTTTAGACTTTGTTGGCCCCTTGTTTTGAGATGGGTGTCTGCATGTGATGTTTGTCATGCTTTCAGTGAGGATTGCAGGTTGATGTAGCTGGTTTATGCCTTATGCCCAAAATGCTAATGCTACTTTCATTACGAGTGATCACATCATGTATATTTTTCCTGTCATGTGTCACAAGCCTGCAACCGTGCCCCCCTCCATTTTCACATGGATGCCTCCATGTGATTTTTGTCGCACTTTCAGTTGCGGTTACAGGTTGGTGAACCTAATTTGTGCCTTGGGATTCTTGATGCTTCTTGATGCTTGAACTTTGCTTCGTGTTGAGGTGTGGTTGATGGATGCTAGTAGTATGTGATGTTATGTCTCTTGGTGTTTGTTTATGGGTGGTTATGGATGTCACTGGTTCATGCAATGGCGTTGTCTCTTTATTTTAAGAATTAAAATTTTAATTGATAGGGTTCTAGAGTAATGTAGTTGGAGGAGGAGGCAGTTTTTTGTGATCTCTCTCAGCCATGTAGAAGACAACTTTTCCAAATATAGTGTAAGCCAGGCAATTAGAACAGTTTAGGAATTGTATCTGATTTTTTCTGATAAGGCAGGATGCGATCGCCTCCTTTGTGCAACATAATTGATCTTCCGGTTCTGTATTTAAATCACAGCATGGCATTGTAATCATGCAATTTGGAGCAGTAGGGCTTGAATCGAATTGATCGAATTTGTTACTTTGTACTTATTTCATGTTTTATTGTTCTTCTCTCTCCATTCTCTATTGATGTATCTATTGAGTTATGTATGGATGAGCATGGTGACAATATTCTTATCTTGCCCTTGTTTGTTGTTTTAGCCCTCATTTTTTATCGCCACTGAACGACATTGATGGTTTATAGTATCGGTTCAGTGGGTAGGATTGGGCTTGTACCTGTCTACAAGTTGTTAACTAGTCATGTAGGTCTGATGGTCTGCATAGTTCTGGGACGTGGATCTACAGTGATTGCAACATTTGGGGCAAGCTCTCTTTAGTCGTGAGACTCGGGTCTCCGGAACTGTGTCATTATGGGTGGTCTTAGGTTAAGGCCTTTTGAAATGGCAAATGTGACACTCGACTCTGGGATACGATTAAAATTCAAAAGTGACAAAATGCAAAAATTGTCAATTCCATTGAAACAAATCCATTTTAAAAAATAATAATAAAAACAAAAACAAAAAGTTCACCTTTGGTGAGTTGGTTTCCATATTCCATCGACAATCTGAATAGTCTGTGGTGAGTTGGGCTGCCAGTGCTTGGATATCTGGATCATCTAGATTCGTTTTCCTTGCAATGAAGATACAATTTTGAGTTTCAGATTCTGGATTATATCTCTTGGTGTTTGTCTATGGATGATTATGGATGTCAACTCTTCATGCATAAGCACTGTCTATTTATTTTAAGAACTAAAATTTTAATCAATAGGGTTCTAGAATAGTTTAGCATGTGAATTTGTTTGGTCAGTTGCCACAAACCTGTAGAGAGCTTTGTTCGTTTACGCTTTGTCACCGCCTCATTTTCACATGGGTGTCTGCATGTGATTTCTGTCACATTTTCAGTAAGGATTGCAGATTTATGTGGCTGATTTATGTCTTATGCCCAAAGTGCTGCTGCTACTTCCATTACCAGTCATCAAAGCATCTGAATTTGTTCTCATCACAAATCTGTAAAAGGATTTCTTTATAGCTTTCCCCTCCCCCGCTGCTCCCCCCACTCTGTCCTCCTCCATTTTCGTATGCATGCGTGCATCTGATTTTTGTCACACTTTCAGTGGCGGTTACAGGTTCGTGGACCTGGTTTGTGTCTTCAGATTCTCGATGCTATAACTTTGCTTCATGTTAAAGTGTTGTTGATAGATGCTAGGGGTATGTGTTATTATGTCTCTTGATGTTTGTCTATGGATGATTATGGGTGTCAGTCCTTCATGCAGCAGCATTGTCTCTTTATTTTAAGAATTAAAATTTTAATTAATAGGGTCCGAGTGTAGTCCACTTGCAGCAGGACCCAGTTTTTTTGTGGTCTCTCTTGGCCATGTACAAGATAACTTTTCCAAATATAGTGTAAATCAGTTAATTAGAACAGTTTGGGAGTTAGATCTGATTTTCTCTGATAAGGGAAGATGCGATCTGCTTCTTTGTGGAACATAATTGATCTTCCGGTTCTGTACCTAAACCATACCATGATATTGTAATCGTGTAATTTGGAGCAATAGGGCTTCAATCGAATTGATCAAATTTGCAGTTATTTTGTGTTTTATTGCTGCCCTCTTTTCATTCTCTATTGATGTATCTATTGAGTTATGTATAGATGTGCATCGTGACAATGTTTTTATGTTACACTTGTTTGTTGCTTTAGCCTTCATTTTTAATCGACATTGGACGATATTGATACTTTATAGTATTGGTTCGGTGGGTAAGATTGGCCTTACACCTGTCTACAAGTTGGTAACTAATCATGTAGATCTGGTGGTCGCTATAGTTCTGGCACATAGTTCTGCAGTGATTGTAAGATTTAGGGAAAGCTCTCTTTAGTTGTGAAAGTCGGATCTCCGCAACTGTGTCATTCTGAGTGGTCTCAAGTTAAGGCTTTCCAAAATGGAAAATGTGACACTCGTGTTGATGTATATGTAACTTCGGAATGTATTTCACATATATGTATATTGTATTCCTATAGAGATGGTATTATTCCTCTATAAGGAAGTGTCGTCATTTATATTGTAAGTGTCGTAACTTATACTTGATGGGTTATTAGACCACCTTGTTTGGGGTCGGCCCTGTATAAGTCATGTGGGTCAAAGGGTTATTAGACCACCCTATTGGGGGTCGGCCATGTGGGTCAAAGGGTTATTAGACCACCCTATTGGGGGTCGGCCCACTCAGCATTATGTTATGTGGTTAAGTTAGAGCCGACATGAGTTAGGTAAAAAGGCAAGTCAAGTCAAGTATAAATAGAGTGCGGGAGGCACTCTATTTACTCACTCACTTCTCACACATGCTCTCAAGGAGGAGAGGCGCACTTATGGAGGAGGAGGATTGCTGCTAGGTTATGGCTATCTCTATTGGTTGGTTGTATCATTGCTCTATCTATCTCTGAGGAAGTTATTGGGGTTTTTCACCTTTATGGTTTTCCCCAAGTAAATCTTTGTGTCTCTTGTGTGCTTGCATTATTGTCTCCATGATTGATATGCTGTAGATATGCTGTACATGTTGTTCTCTCAGTTAAGATCCTAGATCAGATTGAAGTAAATTCTGAAAATTTAACATGGTATCAAAGCTAGCCTGAAAGAAGGCATGATATGGCATGTATGACACTTGTTGCACTAACGATGCTAGGGCTTGATATAGCAAAAACCAGTCATCGTAGCACTTTCGCTATAAATCCGCTTTGGCGAAGTTTTCGGATCTGAAATTGTTACAGGACGCAGCTAAGATCTCCAGGTATCTTGTGTCCAAAGGACAACCTCTAATTCGTTGTACTTTGTGATTTATGATCTGTACAATATAGGGTTTCTGCCTCTTCCAGATCTGAGTCAAAATCAGGTGACCTTGGGAAAAAGGTCATATCTTGGGATAGGAAGCTCCAAATGAAATTTCGTAAAAAGTGACAGGTAGTACACAGTCTGTACTATCTCAGAAAACGTTTTCAGAGGCCGAAGTTGAACCAGTGACACGTGGCACGCCGTACAAGTTCGCTCTCCTGTATTATCCCATAAACAGGTCACATTGCGACATCTGGCATAACTCTCTCTCAGAGAGTCCAATTGAGGCCAGACCTGTCAGGATGGAAAGGTAACAGGCCGAGCTATCTCAGGAAACGTTTTCAGAGGCCGAAGTTAAAACAGTGACACGTGGCACGCCGTACAAGTTCGCTCTCCTGTTTTATCCCAAAACAGGTCACGTTGCGACATTTGGCATAACTCTATCTCAGAGAATCCAAATGAGGTCAGACCTGTCAGGATGGAAAGATAACAGGTCAGGCTATCTCAGAAAACTTTTTCAGACCCTGTGGATCAAAAATTTCGGAGTTACACTAGAAACAATCAGGTACATATTTCTGTCAAAACAGAATTATTTTTTGGTACCTTCATTCATGGCTTCCGGAATTTAGGGCTTTGAAGAAAGTTGGAATTTTTGTAATCGGAGACCACGGCTGGATGCTACTCATAAAAATAGAAATTTAGAGACCAAGATCAGAATTTTTGGCTGGGTAGAAGGCCGGGTTTGATCAGACCCTAGTTCGGGACTTTGATCAGAAAAATGGAAAATTAGGGCTTCTGTAAAAATGGGAATTTTTGAAATCTGTGACCACGGCTGGAAGCTCCTCAGAAAAATAGAAGCTTAGAGCTTTGGATCAAACATTTTGATTGGGTAGAAGAGTGGGCTTCATCAAACCCCAGTTCAGAGTCACGTCCAGTGAATCTGGAAGTTTCAAAGGCAAAATTGAGGAGTGAAACTTTGCAGTCTTCAAATTCTGAATATACCAGTTTGATCAGTTCATCAAGGCGCATATTCCTATCCTTTCGGAAGTTTGAAATTCAAAGTTTGAATTTTTGGGGTCTCTCTGACAAACCCATATCCAGCTCCAGGTCCAGTTCTTGCAAATCAAGTGGATTGGGTTGATCCTAGAAGAAGATGGATTGGTCACTTGCATAAGTGAAGAAGTTCCTGTTTCAGAGGGAGATGAGGCTAAGGCCTTACATAAGAAGATTACAAGTGATCTTGACAGGTATGACTCATCGAGGTATGTTTTGAGATTTGTTCATAATTAAGTTTATGGTATGCTTGTCTTCATATTATCACGGTTAGTACAATCTTGATTTTAGACTTGTCATATCACCTTAATAAAATTATGAATGCATGATAGAAGTCATTCATTTATTAGGAGTATGAAACTTATGTTTGTACTAACACATTGTGATGTTGTATGAGTTTTATGTTGTCTACTAACATGAAAGGTACACCAAGAAGACAAATCATGTTCTGGTCCAAGAACATATGATCATGATAACATGAGGACAAAGATTCATCCATTGACATGGATCTCATAGAAGATCCATTTACGAGGTATGTATAACTTGGTTTTGTAATGGTTAACTTATGAGACATGCAGGTTACTAGCACAAGTCATTGACGAAGAACAAGAAGACATTATGCGGGTATGTTAGACATAAATAGCTAGCATGCTAATCCAGGTATGTTTTTCCTATATCAAGCTAGAATCCTACCTTGGGTTAGGATCTTATACTGTTGTGTTGTTGATAATGATTATTCATGAAGTCATAGGTTTGAATAAATGCATATTATGTTTCTTACCATAATTGATGATATGACTAACCAGAAGAATCATGATGGTATAGGTTTGAATAATCATGGTTGGATGTATATTATTATAATTGATGATTCAACTAACCTGAAGAGTCATAGGCTTGAGTAATTACAGGTTTAGACATGTTATGTTTCTTATGATTTGACTAACCATAAGAATCCTTGAATGCTCATGCTTATTATTTCTGTTTGAAATGATCATGACTATACATGCTTGAGATTATTGTGTTTTAATAGTATACTAATGAATGTATGATTTTATATGAGATCACAAGGATAACACAATCATGATACTAATAAGCATGCATAGTGACCAAGGATGAATGTAAGTTCAAGGACAGGTAATCCAGGAAGCAAAGATCAAGAGGGAGTACACTCCAGTGGTTTATGCAAGGAAGCGAAGACTCAGAGGGAGTCCACCCAACGAACAAACAAAGATAAGTATTTTGAATTGTCATTTCTTAAATAATACTGTTCAATAATGTATATACTGATGTTCCTAGAATTAGGTTGTGTATTATGCATATTAGAATAATTGCATTGATGAACAGTATACTCCTAATTTGCATGGGTAAGTGGACTATGGCACTGTACAACATTCCATTGCTACTTATCTAGAATGAAACCTCTTTGCTGACATGTTGGGAGTTGTGCACACTCTTAACAATGTTCTGGTAGAGATTGGAAGGCATCTAGAAAGTTACGGAATATGGATAAATGTTGTATTGAAGCATTGGCTAAGATAATTGCATGACTGTATGGCATATTTCTTTATGTGTAAGAAGTTGTTTTGAAAACTGTGAGATGTTTTCTAATCATGCAATTTAACTTGTTGTGTAGGAAAGATCGTATGCCATCTCCTACAAAAGAAGAACTACAACATTTGTTCCAGCAACAAAGATATTTATTGAAGATATTGAAGTTCCCAGGATCTGGGATGAAGAAATGGAATGCCATGATCCATCGATCATGAAGAATGATGTTTGGGATGTAGTCCCAAGATGTGAAGGGAAGTTTGTTATGACTTTCAAATGGAACTATCAGATCAAGCATGTTGCAGATGGCAGCATTGAGAAATATAAAAGTGATGAAATAGAAGATACACCAGATGGATTCAAGACAGCATGGTGTAGTCATATATGTGTGCAGAACTTGGTATGGTAGGATAGACAGCTTTCTATCCAGTTTGGGCTTTACCAAGAGTAAAGCGGATTCCAACCTTTACTACAAGGTTGAGGAAGGCAATCCAGTGATACTACTTTTATATGCAGATAACCTGTTTGTTACAGGTAAAGATAGATTGATTGCCGACACGTAGCGGAAGCTTTCTTCCAAGTTCGAGATGAAGAACTTGGGGATGATGCACTATTTGTTTTTGGCATGGAGGTGTGGCAGAATGCAGGTGGGATCTTCCTTGGTCAAGGGAAGTACACAGTAGATATCCTGAAGAGATTTGGGATGATGGATTGCAAATCCATGGCCACACCTATGGCATCGAATCTGAAGCTTCTTTGTGATGCTTCATCTGAGCCAGTTGATGTTTCTATGTATCGTCAGATTATTGGGTCCTTGATGTACCTGACGAACACGAGACCAGATATTTGCTTTGCTGTGAACACATTGAGCCAGTTCCTGACGGATCCGAGGAGTGTTCACCTGGTTGCTGTAAAGCATGTTCTGAGGTACCTGAAGGGTACAGTGGATTATGGGCTCAGATATGAGGCGAATCAAAAGTTTAACCTGCAGGGTTATGTTGATTCAGATTGGGCTAGCAGTGCTGTAGATAGGAAGAGCACATCTGGGTGTTGCATCAGTATGGGATCAGATGTGATCTCTTGGTTTAGCAGGAAGCAGTCCTGCGTAGCACTGAGTACAGCTGAGGCAGAGTATGGTGCAGCCTGTTCAGCTAGTTGTGAGGCAGTATGGCTAGGGAAGCTACTGTTTGAGTTATTTGATCTCCTGTTGGATGCTACTGGTATCTTCTGTGATAACCAGAGTTGTGTGAAGCTGTCCGAGAACCCATTGTTTCATGACAGGTCGAAACACATAGAGATCAAATATCACTATATCAGGGATATGGTGCAGAGAGGAGCTGTGAAGCTCCTGTATGTTGCGACGGACGAGCAGATTGCAGATGTGTTGACGAAGCCACTAGCCAGGGTGAAGTTCGAGTACTTCAGAGAGAGGCTTGGCGTTCTTCAGATCGAGGACACTTCGAGGAAGAAGTGATGGACACATTTGCTGAAGCCATTCCAAGCATGTTGGAAGGAGGATCCTTCACATGGCTGTGGATGTAAGCGCTGGATGATGAGCATCAGGATGATGTTCTAATTTCTGCTTGATATGATCAGTTGGATCATTTTATGTATGTATGTACGCATCATGTTGGATGCTGGATATGATCAGTTGGATCATTTTATGTATGTATTTCATATGCATCATGTTGGATGCTTGGACCATGTATCTGTATATGTATCAGGTGGATACATTGTATGATCAGGTGGATCATGTATGGTGATATATATCATATATTTTGTATTTGTATCAGGTGGATACATTGATGATCAGGAGGATCATGTATGATGATATGTATCAGGTGGATACATTGTATGATCAGGTGGATCATGTATGGTGATATATATCATATGTTTTGTATTTGTATCAGGTGGATACATTGATGATCAGGTGGATCATGTATGGTGATATGTATCATGTATTTGTATTTGTATCAGGTGGATACATTGATGATCAGGAGGATCATGTATGATGATATGTATCAGGTAGATACTTGGTATGCATCAGGTAGATGCATTGATGATCAGGATGATCATAGATGACGAGCTTCAGGATGTTGCTCCAGATGACATGCAGCAGGATGTTGCATTGATGATCAGGATGATCATAGATGACGAGCTTCAGGATGTTGCTCCAGATGACATGCAGCAGGATGTTGCAGTGATGATCAGGATGATCATAGATGACGAGCTTCAGGATGTTGCTCCAGATGACATGCAGCAGGACGTTGCAGTGATGATGATCAGGATGATCATGGATACATCAGGATGATGTATGGTGAGTATCAGGATGATACTCTGTGGCCGTGGATCAGGTTGTGCAGATAAGCATGTAATTTGTGCCCTGGGAGATTTGCAGATGGTCTTTCGAGGTTTTGCCTATGGCATGTAATTTGTGCCCTGGGACATCTGGCAAATGCTCTTTCGAGGTTTTGCTTGGGAGGACATATAATTTGTGCCCTGGGATATCTGCAGATAGTCTTTCGAGGTTTTGCCTATGGCATGTAATTTGTGCCCTGGGATATCTGGCAGATGCTCTTTCGAGGTTTTGTCCTATGGCATGTAATTTGTGCCCTGGGAGATCCGATAGGTTGAGCTGTGTGCTCGTAATCAGTCCTGGGATGCTCTTGCGAGGTTTTGCCATGACCACATGTAATTTGTGCCCTGGGAGATCCGATAGGTTGAGCTGTGTGCTCGTAATCAGTCCTGGGATGCTCTTGCGAGGTTTTGTGGTGAGGTCAGATATAATTTGTGCCCTGGGAGATTTGCAGATGGTCTTTCGAGGTTTTGCCTACGGCATGTAATCTGTACCCTGGGACATCTGGCAAATGCTCTTTCGAGGTTTTGTGACGCACGTAAAAGTCCTGAGGATTCCACAGTATGGCCAGTGATGACGAAGACCTGCAGGTGGTGGGCCTACATCCAGTATGAAAAAGGACTGGCTCTGTAGAACTTCCTATGACGAGTAGATTCAGAGATTGATTGAGATAGCAGCAGCAGTGACGATGATGATGACTCGATGACGATTATCTAGTGACGATGATCCAGAGAAGATGACTTGTGCTAGAAGAACTGTGCTGAGAAATACCTTCCTAGTTAAGAGGGAGTGTTGATGTATATGTAACTTCGGAATGTATTTCACATATATGTATATTGTATTCCTATAGAGATGGTATTATTCCTCTATAAGGAAGTGTCGTCATTTATATTGTAAGTGTCGTAACTTATACTTGATGGGTTATTAGACCACCTTGTTTGGGGTCGGCCCTGTATAAGTCATGTGGGTCAAAGGGTTATTAGACCACCCTATTGGGGGTCGGCCATGTGGGTCAAAGGGTTATTAGACCACCCTATTGGGGGTCGGCCCACTCAGCATTATGTTATGTGGTTAAGTTAGAGCCGACATGAGTTAGGTAAAAAGGCAAGTCAAGTCAAGTATAAATAGAGTGCGGGAGGCACTCTATTTACTCACTCACTTCTCACACATGCTCTCAAGGAGGAGAGGCGCACTTATGGAGGAGGAGGATTGCTGCTAGGTTATGGCTATCTCTATTGGTTGGTTGTATCATTGCTCTATCTATCTCTGAGGAAGTTATTGGGGTTTTTCACCTTTATGGTTTTCCCCAAGTAAATCTTTGTGTCTCTTGTGTGCTTGCATTATTGTCTCCATGATTGATATGCTGTAGATATGCTGTACATGTTGTTCTCTCAGTTAAGATCCTAGATCAGATTGAAGTAAATTCTGAAAATTTAACAACTCGAGTCTGGGATATGATTAAAACTCAAAATTCACAAACCCGAAAAAATTGTCAATTCCATTATAAAAAATAATAATAAAAGCAAAACAAAAAGTTCCCCTTTGGTGAGTTGGGTTCCATATTACATTGACAATGCCAATATTCTTTGGTGAGTTAGTCTGCCAGTGCTTGGTTATCTGGATCATGCAGATCCGTTTCCTTTGGAAGGAAAATACAATTTTGAGTTTCAGATTCTGATTTTGTTGGACTCATCAGATTTCTGAAACTCTCTGTGTTTCTTGGATATTTGCAAGATATTCTTTGTGAAATGTAAATTTTGGTCCTTGTATAGAGTTATGCATATCATATGGACAGGTTCAGTGTGCTTATGTTTTATCCAAGCAGCCTGCAAAATCCTGAGACTACTCATGTTTCTGCATTTTGTAAAGACTTGAGGTTACTCATGTTTCTGCATTTTTGCAAATGTTGAAAGTTGAACGGATTCTGTTTGATTCATACATGGTTCAGTTTTACAAGATACATTTTTATGATCAAATTATTGAAATATTAATTCCAGTCATCAAAGCATGTGAATTTGTTCTGCCATTCGTCACAAATTTGTAAAAGGCTTTCTTTATAGCTTGTCCCTCCTCCGCTCCTCCCCCCACTTTGTCCTCTTCCATTTTTGCATGCATGGCTGCAACTGGTTTTTGTCACACTTTCAGTGGCGGTTACAGGTTCATGAACCTGGTTTGTGTCTTCAGATTCTTGATCCTAGAACTTTGCTTCATGTTAAAGTGTTGTTGATAGATGCTAGTGGTATGTGTTATTATGTCTCTTGATGTTTGTCTATGGATGATTATGGCTGTCAGTCCTTCATGCAACAGCATTGTCTCTTTATTTTAAGAATTAAAATTTTAATTAATAGGGTTGCAGTGTAATCCAGTTGGAGGAGGACCCAGTTTTTTTGTGGTCTCTCTCGGCCATGTACAAGACAACTTTTCCATATATAGTGTAAATCAGTTAATTAGAACAATTTGGAAGTTAGATCTGGTTTGTTTTGATAAGGGAAGATGCGGTCTGCTTTTTTGTGGAACATAATTGATCTTCCGGTTCTGTACTTAAACCATACCATGATATTGTGATCATGTAATTTGGAGCAACAGGGCTTCAATCGAATTGATCAAATTTGCAGTTATTTTGTGTTTTATTGCTCCCCTCTTTTCACTCTCTATTGATGTATCTATTGAGTTATGTATAGATGGGCATCGTGACAATGTTTTTATGTTACACTTGTTTGTTGCTTTAGCCTTCATTTTTTATCAGCATTGGACAATATTGATACTTTATAGTATCGGTTCGGTGGGTAAGATTGGCCTTACACCTGTCTACGAATTGGTAACTAATCATGTAGATCTGGTGGTCGCTATAGTTCTGGCACATAGTTCTATAGTGATTGCAAGATTTGGGGCAAGCTCTCTTTAGTCGTGAAAGTCGGATCTCTGGAACTGTGTCATTCTGAGTGGTCTCAAGTTAAGGCTTTCCAGAATCACAAATGTGACACTCGAGCCTGGGATATGATTAAAAGTCAAAATTGACAAACCCGAAAAAATTGTCAATTCCATTAAAAAAATCCATTATAAAAAATAATAATAAAAGCAAAACAAAAAGTTCCGCTTTGGTGAGTTGGATTCCATATTGCATCGACAATGCCAATACTCTTTGGTGAGTTAGTATGCCAATACTTTGTTATCTGGATCATCCAGATTCGTTTCCCTTGGAATGAAAATACAATTTTGAGTTTCGGATTCTGATTTCGTTGGACTCATCAGATTTCTGAGACTCTCTGAATTTCTTGGATGTTTGCAAGATATTCTTTGTGAAATGTAAATTTTGGTCCTTGTATAGAGTTATGCATAGCATATGCATAGGTTGACCGGACCAAACCCCCGCATTAAACACCTCTAAAAAACCGCGCCAAAACCACCTCAAACAACGAAAACCTCCTCGGTTACAGCCTCCGGAAACCACGCGCTGTGACGCCATCCCGCCGCCGCCTCCTGGGCCACAGCGCCCGAGGCTCGCGTCACCGCGGACGGCGCCAATCAACAACGAACAAAACAGCCCGTCGCTAATTAAAAAAAACAACATTTCCTCCAACCCTAATGTCAACTATTGCCTGCACCGCGTAATGATAAACCCAAATGTCAACTAATGCCCCCGCTTGCAAAACCCTCAGACTACTCATGTTTCTGCATTTTGTAGAGACCTGAGGTTACTCATGCTTCTGCATTTTTGCAAATGTTGAAAGTTGAACGGATTCTGTTTGATTCATACATGGTTCAGTTTTACAAGATATATTCTTATGATCAAATTATTGAAATCTTAATTCTGTGTTTATGGCTGAAAGGACAAAACTTTCTCCGATCAAATAACTGGAATCTAGCTTCTCTGTATATGTTTGGAGGTACAAAACATTGTCTTTTTCTTTCATTGAGAACGGGAAAAAACTGAGTGCTTTTGATTCTTCTTGAGAGTACAGGTTCATCTGCTTTATTCAAATTTCTAAAACAAAAAGCTAGTTGTGTATGCTTGAGTCGACGACAATGCTTGCTGTCTAGGTTTAGTTACCAAATCCATGTTTCTTCAAGGTGAGAGAGTAGAGGAATGAGCTTTGGCAATCTGATGTGCTCAATTTTAGGGCGAAAACAGAAAATGGGACATGAGAGAAGCCATCGCTCCGCAAATTTGGAGAGTTATGCATACCATGTCAACAGGTTGAATGTGCCTATGTTTTTTTGACACAGTTTGCGAAAACTGTGTGCTTTGCATTCTTTTTGGAAGTACAGCTTCATTTCCTTTGTTTAATTTTCTAAAACAGAAAGCTGCCTGTGTATGCTTGGGCGATTGACAATTCTTGTTGTCTAGCTTCAGTTATCAAATTCATGTTCCTTCAAGCTAAGAGAGTAGAAGGATGAGTTTGCGGGACCTGCTGTACTCAATTTTTGGGCAAGAGCAGGGGATGGGGCATGAGAGAACCCATGCCCTCGCAAACTCAGAGAGTTGTGCATATCATGTCAGCAGGTTGAGTGTGCTTATGTTTTTTTGAGGCAGTTTGCAAAGATCTGAGGTTACTCATGTTTCTGCGTTTTGTAAACACCTGGCATTACTCATGTTTGTGCATTTTTGCAAGTGTTGAGATTTGAACGAATTTTCTTTGCTTCATACATGGTTCAGTTTTGCAAAATGCATTTTCCTGGTCAAATTATTGAGATCTAAGATCTGTTTATATGGCTAGAAGGACAAAACCTTTTCTAGCCAAACAACTGGAATCTAGTTTCTTTGTGTATGCTTGGAAGTACAAAACATTGCCTTTTCCTGTTATTAAGAATAGGACAAAAGTATGTGCTTTCCATTATTTGTAGAAGTACAGACTCATGTCCACTGTTTAATTTTCGAGAACAGAGACCTGATTGTGTATGCTTGGAGCAGTGACAATGCTTTCTGTCTAGCTCTAGTTATCGAATCCATGTTTCTTGAAAGTAAGACAATAGGGAAATGGGTTTTGGGGACCTGTTGTGTGCAATTTTCAGAGGACAACAGAAAATGGAACATGAGAAAACCAATGCCCCCACAAATTTAGAAGATATAAATAAATAGTGATTTATTCTCACTGGTTAAACATAAACAAATACAAGGGAATTCACAGATGTCATACCTTTCTCATTTACATTGATCAAAGTGAATATATGAAGCTTTGAAGATTGGCTGGTTGTCAAATATCTAGGAGCATGAAATGAATATGGTGTCTTGCTGATGAAAACTGAAATCATCTCACCTATTCTTATATAGAATTCAGGGTATATAGTAGCCAATTTATTCATTTGTGTAGACTCTTTCTCCCTAAACTATCTGCCATGTGACATCATTTTTAGTGCTTGCAACAGAGTGCTTGTTTGCTGGACTTTAGACTGAATTTAAATGTTTCAAGATTTGTAGTTGTTCCTTTTGCAAAAGCTATGGCTGATATGTTAGCTTTCAAGACCTCTAGGATATGCAACAGTTTGGCCTTGTGTATTGAGAAATTTTTTGTGAATAGCTCTAATAAATGTCGATAACTATTTGAAAAGTCTATTGCAAAGTTCATTGCTTAATCAAACGAAGCAAATAAAAAAACCAAATTTTCCCTGTTTTTATTTTTTTTTGGCGGTGTCAAGAACATGGAAGAATCCTTGGGTGCTGCCATTGGTTTGGGACTCATTTACAAAATGGTCCCTTGCAATAAGGAATTTCATGGGAACCCTCCCTTGTTGAGAATCTGTGTACATTGCTTCTGGTACATTGCTAGGCTGTCATCAGGTTCCATCTTCAAAACCTGGGAAACGGTGAGTGTTAGAATTTTAAAACTTGGCAGCAGAAGTTGCAACATGACAGAATGCATGTGCTCACAAATTTAGAAGATATAAATAAATAGCAATTTATTATTGTTGATGAGACATAAATAAAAATACGACATCCCAAAGATCTCACATCCTTCTCATTTACATTGATGGAGATAAGTAGATTGGTCTTTGAAAAGTGGCTCATTATCAAATATCTACTACCATCAAATGAATGTGATACATTAGTAATGAAAATTGAAATCATTTGATCTACACTCATACAGAACTCAGAGTTTAGACTGGGCAATTTGTTCGTTTGTGTAATGTCTTTATACCTAGACTATTTGTAATTGTTGGCTCTCTCAAAGTTAATTGCTGCTGCAAATTGCCACTAGTCAACATGTAGAAGCATGTGATCTTACTGTTTACTGGTGTATACACAGCTGCCAGTGCCATGATCTTTTGCTAGGCTGTGGTGACTTGTACATCCCTTCTCCAGATTTGTTGGAGCCTTTGGATGTGTGCAAACTCTGTGACAGATTCTGTATAAAAAATCGTGTCCATAAAAGAGAACCTGTTACAGAGTGTTGTACCTATAGCATGTCTTCAATAGGGCTGCTGGAAGTTGCCACAAGCTATGCCTAGGGTCAATAGGGCTGCCAAAGGCCAAGAACAGTGTCTGGCAGACTTACAGCAGTTTTAAACATGCAAAACACAAAAGAACGATGAAAACCCTGCCCTCCTCAAGGAATATGCTGTTCGGATATCCATCATCTATTTCGGGATACATATCTATTTCAGGATCATCTATTTCGGGATACATATCTACTTCAGGATCTTGCATGATCTATTTCAGGATATGCAGTCCAGTCACCAGTTTGATGCCTCCAGCACCTTATCCACCTTCTTCTAGCACCCGGGAGCCACTTTCCACAGAGTTTTAGCCCTCCTAAGCTGAAAGGCGCCCTCTTCTCACCTACTGACTGAGAAGGGCGCACTTGCTCACCTACCACTGCAGATTCACTCCAGTTACATTCAGTTAGCTCCGATTCTGATTGATTTCACTCCGATTTCACTCCTGACTGACTGTTTCACCTCCGATTGACCTCCAGTTCGATTAGGTGACTTGCTCTGACTCCAGTTAGCCTCCCATGCGCCCCCACTGAGCCTCCAGATCCTATATCAGTGCTACACACTTCAGTTACATTTATTATGATCAGTTAGACTCAGCTTGACACCTGGATGACTGTTTGTTGTGATTGATGAGCAACACCGATGATTGATGAGGACTCCTAGATTGAGTCAAGCTACTCCATTCAGTGATTCGAATGACCTCCTTAGGCAATTCGAATTGCTCTGTTCATTGTAACAGTTTGTATTGTAATTCATTCACCCTTTCTGGGATAGAGAGCACTGCTGCATGTTTTGCACAGTTTTGCACCATATCTTCTATGTTCATCTGTTGTGACTGATTTATTTGTTCATTAGATCTGCTGTGACTAACTTTACATGGTATCAGAGCCATTGCAGGGACAAGATCTCTTTTCTACAGGTGTTTATACAAGAAGATTTGACTGAATTGCTAAAAATTGCAAAAAGTTTGGCATGAGATATCTCAAGGGCATTCGCTCCTGTGCATGCAAAGCTTGAAAAATACTCCAATACCACTCCAGAAGCTTGAGTTACCACATAATTCCTGGATCTGATACATTGGACCTATTCAACATTGCTTGAAATCCAATCCCAAGTGTGATGCAACTCTCAAAGGGTGGATTGTTCGACCTTATTGTGATTGTTCTTATGTGATTTGCAGGTCAATTATCTCCTCCAAGTGCACTCGCTACATTCTGCATGAAAGCTTCCCTACAACATCTCCATTCGCTATAGTCTGCATGCAAGCTTCTTCTTCATCATTTGACTCGCTCCTAGCAATGGAATACTCTTCTTCAAAGCCTATCCTCACCCCATTCAATTATTTTGATTGGAAAGATGATATGGAGATCATATTACGTTCAAAAGGATACTACCGAGTCACTCTTGGTCTTGAATTGGAGCCAAACAATGTGGCAGAAAGAACCAAACACTACAATAAGCTTGATGAAGCTTACGGTCTTCTTTGTCTCTCCATCTCCAAAGATCTTCACTTCCATCTCAGCGGATTGAAGACTCCAAAGGCCATATGGGAGCAACTTGAGACACTATTCGGCAAGCAGGATGAGCTTAGGGCTTTTCAATTAGAGAATGAATTGATTGGCCTTAATCCTGAGAATTTCGAGACCATCAATGAATTCTTCACAAAATTCAAGAACTTGAACTTGCAATTGAAGAACAGTGGTGTTATCAAAGAGGATAAACAGTTGATCCTCTCCATTCTAAGCAAGCTTGGGAAAGATTATTCGGTATTTGTCTCCACTTTCAATTCCGGTCGGCTAACTACCCCGAATTGGAAGATGCCTACCTTGAATGCCTTCATTGAGTCCGTTACGAAAGAGCATGACAAGTTGATTCAAATGGGGTCCATAAGCTCCAAAGATTCAGCCCTATTTGTTCAAGGACCCAAGATTTCGAATGGTAAAGGAAAGCTAAACAAGGAGAATCCCAAATTCGAGCCTCACAAGCAAAAAGACAAAGGCAAGCAAACGGATGCACCATCCAGTTCGAAATCCAAGCAAAAGGGCAAAGAAGGTAACCAAAAATCTAAATGTACTTATTGTAACCGTGGCTTTCATCCCGAAAGTTCATGTATGAAGAAGACTATAGATCAAATGGCCCTCCTTTTGGAAAAGAACAACATAACCCTTCCTGACGGTGCAAGGAAGAAGGATCGGAATGACGATCATGAAAGAGGACAAGCACTCATGGCAACGGTTTCGAAGCCCACTCTCTTGATAGATTCGGGTGCATCAAATCATATGGCTGCAAATATTGATTCTTTTTCCTCATTCGATCCAAACAGCTCCATCCCCATCCATTTGGGAGATGACTCAAAAATTTCTTCAAAGGGCAAAGGTACGATTCATGTAGATCATGGATGCTTTCAGAATGTTCTCTATGTGCCTTCCTTAGCTTCGAATCTCCTTTCTGTGTATCAAATGACACATACTGGTGATCCAAAGAAAGTCACTTTCAGCCCTAATACAGTTGAAATTTCTGATATCAAAAGTGGAAGACTAGTTGCGGTTGGAAAGGCAAACCACACTGCTAAATGTTATGAGTTTTCGCACTTTATTCCGCTTGCAAAGCCCACTGCTCTTCGCACACATGGTAATGAGGTTAGTAGGCTTTGGCATGAAATATTTGGACATCTAAATTATAAGTATTTGCTGCTGCTATCAAATAAATCCATGGTTGATGGGCTTCCACAACTCCGTTCCTCGAAGGGAATATGCTCTGGTTGCATTATTGGGAAGCACCCCGAGCACAGATTCGACCGCGGCAAGGCTAGCAGAGCTTCTACTATTTTGGGATTGATCCATTCTGATATCAGCGGTCCGCTGCCCCATATGTCATTAAATGGTTCAAGGTATGTTTTGACATTTATTGATGATTATTCTCGCTTTACATGGGTATTCTTTCTAAAAAACAAGTCAGAAGTGCTTGGAAAATTCAAGGATTTTAAGGCTTCTGTTGAGACCACCACTGAGAGAAAGATCAAAGCTCTTAGATCTGATAATGGTGGGGAATATATCAAGTCTGAGTTGCTGCAACTTTGTGCCCAAAGCGGAATCAAGATCCAACATACAGTTCCCTACACACCCCAGCAGAACGGTGTAGCGGAAAGGAAAAACCGGTCACTGAAAGAGATGGCTACATGCATGATTGAATCAAAAGGTTTGGCTGCAAATCTTTGGGCTGAAGCAATCAATGTTGCTGCATATATACAGAACCGTGTTCCACATTCATCCGTGAAAGGTATGACTCCTTTCGAAGCATTCTTTGGTCACAAACCGGATGTGTCAAATTTGAGAGTTTTTGGCTCCACTGCATGGGCTAGAATTCCTTCTGAGAAGAGACGAGCTTTGGATCCACAAAGTATCGAGTGCATATTGATAGGATATGGGGAAGAATCAAAAGCATATAAACTCATGGATATCAGATCTAAAAAGATATTCATAGAGCGCAGTGTGCAGTTTGAAGAACCGCTTCAAGAATTGCAACTAGTTGAGGAGAAAACTGCCGATTCACCGCCTTCACCAGAAGAAGATTCGAGCAGCGATAATGAAGGTATGAGTTCTGATATTTCTGATATTGTAGAAGCATATGATGATCATGACATATCAGGTTCGGAATCCGACCATTCAGATCCCCCTCAGTTACCAAAGTGGGCCCAAAATACTCTACAATCTGCTGGTTCGAATCTTGGAAATCCTGCTGATCCGAGACGAACAAGAGGAGACTTTCAAAGGGCAGGTATGGCTCTTTCTATTGCTGATCCATTTCTTCCTGAGATTTGTTATTTGATGGCTGGTTCAGATCCCCAATCATATTATTCAGCCCATCGAGATCCGAGATGGAAAGATGCCATGGATGAAGAGTACAGTTCTCTTCAAAAGAACAATACATGGGAGCTAGTTTCTCTTCCACCTGGAAGAAAATTAGTGAAGTGTAAATGGGTCTACCGTACTAAATTTGCTGCTGATGGCACTATCAGCAAATATAAAGCAAGGTTGGTGGCAAAAGGTTTTTCCCAAGTCCAAGGAGTGGACTACACAGAGACCTTTGCACCGGTTGCAAAGATGGATTCCATCCGCCTTGTTTTAGCTATTGCCGCATCCAAGCACTGGGAGGTGCATCACATGGATGTGAAGAGTGCATTTTTACATGGAGACCTTGCTGAAGAGGTCTATATGCAGCAGCCAGAGGGTTATACATCAGATCCATCATTGGTTTGTAGATTGAAGAAATCTTTGTACGGGTTAAAACAGGCCCCAAGAGCTTGGTACGCAAAGATGGACTCCTTCCTTCTTTCTCAGAATTTCCAAAGATGCAAATCTGATCCGAATGTCTATCTTCAGCGAGTTAAAGGTAATTTGTTGGTTATTGTACTTTATGTTGATGATCTGCTTATTACTGGTAGCACACTTACTTCAATAAACAAGCTAAAAACTGCCTTAAATCTAGCTTTTGACATGAGCGATTTGGGCTTGCTGAGTCACTTTTTGGGCTTGGAGATAGCTCAAAATTTCGATGGGATCACTATATCTCAGCAAAAATATGCTTCCGACCTGTTATTGAAGTTTAATATGGCTGAATGTAAGGCAGCCCCGTTCCCATTCCTCTCAGGAATCAGTCTTGAGGAGGGAGATTCCACACCGCTTGCAGATTGCAGTATGTATCGACAGTTGATTGGTTCACTACTTTATTTGACACATTCACGGCCTGATATCTCATATGCCGTGAGTGCCGTGTCAAGATATATGCAGCAGCCACATGAGCTTCATTGGCGAGCAGCCAAGCGGATCTTGCAGTATGTGCAAGGTACGAGACAGTTTGGCATACATTATGCTGCAGATTCTGAGCTAGATTTCATTGGTTTTACTGATTCAGATTGGGCAGGTGATAGCATTGATCGGAAGTCCACTTCCGGTTATGTTTTCATGATTGGTCATGGTGCTATTTGCTGGTCCAGCAAAAAGCAAGCAGCCATTGCACTTTCTTCAGCAGAGGCAGAGTATCGAGGGGCAGTCAATGCCTGCATTCAGGCAATTTGGTTGCAGGGTATTCTTTCCGAGTTTGGTTTTGGTGGCACTACTTCGACTGTCCTATTTTGTGACAATCAAAGTGCTATCAAGATCTCCACAGATCCAGTTCAGCGGCAGAGGACCAAGCACATTGAGATTCATATGCATTACATTCGACAGTTGGTGCATGACCGCACCATCATTCTGCAATATTGCCCTAC
Source organism: Larix kaempferi (assembly GCA_027924585.1). Lineage (NCBI taxonomy): Eukaryota > Viridiplantae > Streptophyta > Pinopsida > Pinales > Pinaceae > Larix > Larix kaempferi. Next base: position 2,801,457 of record BSBM01000077.1, read on the forward strand.
TGATGAGCAAATTGCAGACATCTTCACCAAGAGCTTCACTGAGAAGAAGTTCTCTTACCTCCGTTCACTGTTGGGGGTGAGTTCCATCATGGTGGAGACAGATTGATTCATTATTATGCTTTAGACTTGAGGGGGGGCTTTCTTCCCACTGGGTTTTCCCTCTTTCCTCACTTAGTTTATTTTTCAGCATTTTTTTTTGGATTAATGTATTGGGGTGACCTTTGGTCTTAGTTACCAGGGCCCCACATTATTTTAGTTGGCACATCATAGTCTAGCTTGAGGGGGGGTGTTCGGATATCCATCATCTATTTCGGGATACATATCTATTTCAGGATCATCTATTTCGGGATACATATCTACTTCAGGATCTTGCATGATCTATTTCAGGATATGCAGTCCAGTCACCAGTTTGATGCCTCCAGCACCTTATCCACCTTCTTCTAGCACCCGGGAGCCACTTTCCACAGAGTTTTAGCCCTCCTAAGCTGAAAGGCGCCCTCTTCTCACCTACTGACTGAGAAGGGCGCACTTGCTCACCTACCACTGCAGATTCACTCCAGTTACATTCAGTTAGCTCCGATTCTGATTGATTTCACTCCGATTTCACTCCTGACTGACTGTTTCACCTCCGATTGACCTCCAGTTCGATTAGGTGACTTGCTCTGACTCCAGTTAGCCTCCCATGCGCCCCCACTGAGCCTCCAGATCCTATATCAGTGCTACACACTTCAGTTACATTTATTATGATCAGTTAGACTCAGCTTGACACCTGGATGACTGTTTGTTGTGATTGATGAGCAACACCGATGATTGATGAGGACTCCTAGATTGAGTCAAGCTACTCCATTCAGTGATTCGAATGACCTCCTTAGGCAATTCGAATTGCTCTGTTCATTGTAACAGTTTGTATTGTAATTCATTCACCCTTTCTGGGATAGAGAGCACTGCTGCATGTTTTGCACAGTTTTGCACCATATCTTCTATGTTCATCTGTTGTGACTGATTTATTTGTTCATTAGATCTGCTGTGACTAACTTTACATATGCATCGGTTATTTTAAAACAAAAATCCTGGTACAAAATCGGCTATGGGCTGTCCTAGGAGCAGTGAATACCTTGACTTCTGGTTTTTGCACCAGACCCAATTCATGGATAAAAAATATGAAATTTTACTTCTTATTTCCATTTTGGATATTTATTTTTTCCCAATAATTTAATTGGAACAGAACCATCAACATGTATAGGTATATTTTCTATTCTATTTTCTTCAAATGGAGCTGGTCTTTGACTTCACACATTTTTTTTCATCATTTTTATTTTTCTTTTCTTCACTTAGTGCATACATGGATCAAGTTAATTGGTGCTTGGGTTCCATGGTTTTTCAACAAATCATTCCTTCTTATCTTTAGTAGTTTCTAGTTGTACTTTATTAATCAATTTGCTATTAACATTTAGTATGTGCTTTGACTTGTGATTTGCAATAGCTGCAAGTTTTACTAATCAATTTTCCTTTCAATGATTGAATCAACCTTGATCTGTTCATATATATGTATATATTTCTTATTCTATTTTCTTAAAATGTGCCTGCCCTATGGCTATGTGCATTTTTCCATCATTTTTTGTTTTTGTTTTGTTCCTTTTTGTCCATACATGGATCAAGCTAGTTGCTCCTTGCATTCCATGGTTGTTTAAGAGGTCATCTCTTACTATCTTTAATGCTTTCTAGTTGTGACGAAATATGGTTGCTAGTCTGATCTACTATTCAACTCTAACATTGGTAAAGCACATTGTCAATTATTTGAACTTAGAAGCAATTTCTATTACATCTTCATATTCTGTTTCCATGGAAAAGGATACAGTTAGAAAACCCACTCAATGGCAATGTCATCGACATTGCATTTGTTTTGTTCACTTTGTCCATACATGGACCAAGCTAGTTGTTATTTGTGTTCCATGCTTCTTCAACAAATCATCCGTTACTATCTTTAGTGCTTTCTAGCTGTGGCAAAATATGCCTGTCAGTCCCATGTAAACAACTCTAACATTGCTAAAGCACATTGTCAATTATTTGAACCTGTAAGCAATTCCTGTTGCAGGTTCATATTTTGCTTTCATGAAAGAGGATACACTTTGAAGTGTCGCTAGGTGGCAATGTCGTTGACCTTGCATTTGCTTCGGCTATGACTTGCAACAACACAAAACCTATGCATATGAAGAGTAGCCCAGCGCATAGCTTGCATTAAACACCCTTGACTAAGCAACAAAAAACCGCCTTGAAATTGGACCACAGGAACTTTGGCATTGCCATCGAATTTGACATTTGGGCTTCTAGAATGGCAGGTGGACTGTGGAGACGCAATATTGCCATAGGCAACTTCATTCCACACTGGCACATACAAAAGCGCAAGGACAACTCACAAAAATCGCACAGTTGCTAGAACCATAGGACTAAAACCTATGCATATGAAGATCAGCCTAGCCCATAGCTTGCATTAAACACCTTGAATGAAGCAAAGGAAAACCACCTTCAGAACAAACAAAACATAGCTATGGATTTAGCTTTCTCACCTATGATTTCATGCATTTTTTTGTCGTTTTTATTTTTGCTTTCTTCGTTTTCTATGTGCAGGGATCAACCTAGTTGTTGCTTAGATTCCGTGATTGCTGAAGAAGTTATCTTTTACTACTTGTAGCACTTTTAACAACTGGCAAACTATGATTATGAATCCGATCTATTCAACAACAACATTGATAAAGCTCACTCTCAATTTTTTGAATTTACAAACAATAAAACTGAAAATGATAGAGAATTCTGAACCGGTAATGTCAGTAAAGTCAGAAACAATCCGTCATAAAACACTGATAGAAGCACCAAACATCCACCATAAATTATAGTTGCCTGAACCAAGATCGCTGATAAAACCACCCGGAACACACCATAAATTACAGCTCGCCATATTGGAAAAAATGCCAGACATAAATTTGCGATCATGAATTTTTGCTCGCCCACAGCCAAATTCTTTGCACTTGCAGAAGCGACCTGCTTTCATGGAAGAGCATACACTTGCAACAGCCACTAGGTGCTGATGTCATCGACATTGCACTTGTTTTGGTTATGATTTGCAACGACACAAATCCTATGCATATGAAGAACAATGTAGCCCATAGCTTGCATTAAACATGTTGAACTAAGCAGCAAAAAAACCGCCTTAAGATTGGACCAGAAGAAGCCTGCAAGTGCCGCTGAATTTGACACCTAGACTATGAAAATGACAAGTGAATTGTGGAAACGCAGTATTGCCGTAGCCAGTCTCTTCCCACACTGGCACCCACAAAAGCAAAAGGACGACCCACAAAAATTCACAGTTGCTAAAACCAGAATGCCAAAACCTGTGCATATGCAAGACAACCCAGGTCATACCTCGTGTTAAACAACTTGAACAAAGCACAGAAAACCCACCTTGAAAATGAAAAAAACATAGCTATCGATTTAGGTTTTCCATTGAACTTATGTCATAAATGAATGATTGAACATGCCATGGTTATTGACATTTGTAATGTTGTGTACAACATGTGCAACTCCTTTATAACATACATGTGCCAAACAAGCTATGATCCTTATCCTGTTCTAATTTTTACCTCCGTTAACTTGACTACAAGGTCTAGCTACTGGTACTTGTATATGTCATTGCACTCCCCCTCTATTTGTCAAAATGCTTTGTGTAAATAACCATTTTCCTTGCCCACATCCCATTGCCACTTCTTTAGCAACACATAGAGTATTTGCAATATGTCGTATATAAAACCAACTTGGTAATTAGGGATAATACAAACGCTTATTGTTATAATGGTTGTCGTTACTATTGTTATTGCAATTGCTATGCTTGTCATCATATAAAATGCATACTACATATGCGTAGTAAAGAACCTATCGTCTTTATCCTATTCTGATTTTTACCACTGTCACCTTAATTACAAGGTTTAGCTACTAGTACTTGTATATGTCATTGCATTCCCTCTTTATTCATCAAAATGCATTGTGTAAATAACTGTTCTCCTTGCCCATATCGCATTGCCATATCTTTGGCAACACATAGAGTATTTGTAATATGCCATATATCAAAACAACTTGGTAATTAGGAATAGTACATAGGCTTATTGTTGTGATGATTGTCATCAGCATTGTTGTTGCAATTACTATGTTTGTTGTTATATAAATTGCACACTCAATATTGCAGTACTACGTATCAATCTAGCTATAGACCTTATGGTAAGTATATTCATAAAGCTCATACATATTAGATACTACATATGGTATCTAAAAATATATTTTAATACAGATTTATTAGTCATATTCCGATGACATATAGCAGATAGCTTACAGCTATTGACTTTGTGACGGTCATGAGTTAATACACACTAAACAGCTAGAATCTTTTGATGCTAATTTCATCTGTCATCAATTGAATTTCAATAGCATGAGAAAAAGTAGGAACACGAAACTTGAAATTGATCCTATCTAAAAATATGACTCGAGTTCTGCCTTTAATTATAAAACATTCCATAATCATTGATTTCGTTTTTTTAAATTTGCAAACATGCTTTAATTAAATGCTGAGTGTTCTATTATTTTGGCATTTGCTTAGTTAATTGTTACATGTTTCTTATATCTGATATGATAGAATTTTCTAATGCTAAATCGGCTCAAATTTTTTCCATTCTTTCCTTGCATTTGTATTGTTCATTTCAATTGCATGTTCAGAACCAGAATACTTTCTAGTTGCTTGACTATGGAAAGTGCTTGGGAATAGTGCTAAAACTCATTGTCAAGAGTACTGCAGGAGCCCTACAGTAGTTGGCTCATTGAGAGGACCAGACAATGAAATTGACAACGACCCTTGCCTAATTGACTAGTGCCCAGACATGACATGAACCACCAGCTGTTGTTCATGGCAAAGTGGTTATCGGTTTTAGCTGGGCCATGAATTGACAAGGACTTCGCCAGCATGCAAACTGCCAGACAACATTGACACTTGAATAAACTCCCTGAACCATTATGAAGCTAGGCACATCTGCGGTCCATCTCTTTTCCCAAGTAAAAAAAAGGCAAATTACATGTACCTGCCTCCAAATCCATAACCAAATACAGATCTAGACCTATTCCAAATCCATATCCAGATTTTGAACCATTGCAAATCTAGAATCATTGTCGATGCATTGTGTATCGATTGCATTGTCAACCATGTCAAGAAATATTTTATGCAATAACTACATGCATTCATGAACTTGTGAAGATTGATAATTTTATGCACTAGCCTATGTCTCCTCCTAAATTGTTATTCTTATAAATTGCTACATTTTTCATTTTCGATTTCAAAGACTTTAATTGACTTGTTTTTCCTTTCTATTGCATGTTCTTACTTACAGCTCGAGCGACTAAACCTAGTTCATTAGTCAGTATGTTGAGATCAATGCATTTGCAACTAGGTGCTTCAAAAGTCTTATCCACAAAATACAAAGTTGATGATGCAATTGATGTTGCATTGTCAAAAAATCATTTGCTAGGGTAGGAAGCTTTCCGTTTCCAAAATGGAGATTGCTTGTTCGATTCGTTTGCCGTTCTTTTGCATTTTCGATACACATCAATAGAGATAAGAGAAGCAATTGTTAATCATTTCTGCCATCAATTGGCTCAACAAGATCCTCTTGCAATATCTTCATCAGACTTGGAACTTTCACCTGATTATTTGTTCCAGCTACATGGTTTAAAAGACAAGAACCTTTATCTGCAACGGATGTCTCGGTCATCTTGTGCTTCAGATAATAACAATGCGCATGGATTATGGGGTGATATATTTTGCATAAAATGGTTTGCGAATTGGTTGAATGCACCTGTCGTTGTTTGGTCTTTTTCAACAAAAAGAAGATATCTCTATTTCAATCCTACTCTTCCTGGTTACTGCTATAACATTTTGTTTCATGATCATATACCTTCTGCTGGTCACTTCGAACCGTTGTTAAGTTGCAAATCATGTGTCATTGAAAATATTGCAATTCAGCAATTATCAATTGACATATTCAACAAAACTTGTCCAAAGACTTGCACAGAGGTTGAAACATTCAGACAGATACTTATACAACAAGATTTTGACATCTTCCCAACCATTAAAGGTCATTGTTCTGACTCTTTGTTTGAATCGGTTTCAAATTTGTCTAACATCTTTGACATGAGCAGCCTTCGAAAGACAATAGCCCAAACCTTTTTCAATTGCATGCAATCAAATGACAGTAGAGCATTGAAATGTCTGTCTACATACTTGCCATTGTCTATGGTAAATGAAGCTTGCGCTGTTTCTAGTTGGCAAACATTTGTGCTAAATTTGGCTGAGCCTTTTAGCATTGGACATATAGAAGGCTGTAAATTTTCAATTCAATGGATGTGTGAGATGTTGGAAATAAATATTTCGATTTGGGACACATGTTCTTGCAACATTCAGGAACAATATCAATCAACAAGAAGATCTACAAAAGACATTTTCCTGTTGCAACATGAAACATGCAAGGGTCATTTGCATTTTCATCCACTAGTGAAAATAACCTTTGACATAGGTTCTTTCAACATGGAAACAACAATGTCAAATGACCTGTATATCGATGGAAATAATAGCAACAAAACCAACCAATCAAAAATTGCCTCCAGTCAGAACATCAATAAAACATGTTCAATAGATATACAAACACAACAGAAAAGAAAAACATATGACAGTTTACAGAAACATTGTCAAATGAAAAAACAAATGATACAGAATACAGAGACATTGGAAATAAAAAAAAATATGGCTAGTATCAATGCTAACTGGGCCAATGAAAATATCAACATCCTTGAGCAAAATGCAAAGCAAACGTTCAAGAACCTTCGCTCAACAAAAAATCATATGCGCTTTGCAACAATCGAAGACTCCAAAAAACAAAAACAAAAATCAAAACCAGAAGAAGCCAATATCAACCAATCAAAAATTGATTCCAGTCATAATGTGAATAGAACATATTCAATAGATGCAGAAACACAAGGGAAAAAAAAAACAAATGACAATTTACAGAAACATTGTCAAGTGAAAAAACAGATGGCAACAAATACAAAGATATCGGACATGAAAACAGCCACACCTGATATCAATGTGCACTGGTGCAATGAAAATATCAATATACTTAGGCATAATGCAAAGCAACGATTCAAGAACCTTCGCTCAACAAAAAGTGAAATGCGTCTTGCAGCAATCGAAGCATTCAAAAAACAAAAGGAAAAACAAAAAGCGGAACAAGACACAATTCAATATTTAAAAGCAATTGAAGATACACCTACAAATGCATGCTGCATATGCAAACACCTATATTTTAGAAAAGACATACGTTGTATCAATGAGCAAACGCTATTTTCATTGAGCTCATTGCCTTGGATGAATATGCCAGCTTCTTTTGCACTTGGCTTGTACATTTGCAAATTTTGCAAAAAAAAAGTGTCCAATAGAGAGATTCCTGAGTTTGCAGTTCCATTAAACATTCGACGTAATACTTCATTGCCATCCGTAGATATGTTAACGCCATTGGAAGAACGCCTTGTTTCTCCAAGAATTGCATTTTCCCAAATACGTCAACTTGGTTACAAGCGAGCTCAATTAGGCTTGACTGGTGCAATTATAAACGTCCCCTCGTCTTTGGACAAGATACAAAAGGTTTTGCCAAGAAACCTTGATGATGACATGACTATTGGAATTATGTTAAAACGAAGATTAGAATACAAAAATGCTTACATCGCTGGAAATGTGCATCCTAATATTGTCATGGTTGCATTGAAAAGTATTTGTGCTACAGATCTTTACAAATTAGAAAAAAATTGTATCGTTCATGATTGGGAGGCAAAGTTCACAGAGCTAGCAATGAAGGAGGCCATTGACTTTCCATTTGACAATTGCATTGACGATGAAAACAGCTCAACAAGTTCGGATAAAAGCAACAACAACATTCCCGATACAGAGTTTGATGCAATAACTGAAACATTGGTCCATGGTTATGCTGAAACATAGCTTATTGATGATTTATCTACCAAGCTTGTAGAAATTGCACCCGCTGAAAATCAAAAGCCTTTAGGCATTTTCCAGGACAAATTCTCTGAGGAGCTTAACTTCCCAACACTTTTCTATGGATGCAGTCGACCAGATGACATCTACAAACGGTATCGACATCAGCAAATATTCCAATGGGAGCTACAACACGAAAGTATGGCCTTTGAAGCTCATCCTACAAACTTGTTCTTTAAGACAGTCAAAGTATTGATACAGCAAATTTCTAATGCTGCGTGGATATCCATTCGCATAGGTGAATTGAAAGGGAAAAAACTAAAGGCAAAGGATGTCAAGTCACAGAATAGTCTTGAGAACATTGTAAAGTCTCCAATTGCATTTCATACCTTGAAAACTATTCGAACATCTCCAGACTATTTTGAAAACATGAGGAAAGATATTTTTTCAATGGTTAGGCAACTAGGGCCACCGACTTTTTTTGTTAGCTTCACTTCTGCAGAACACATATGGAAACCATTGCGCAATGCTTTACAACATCTACAAACAAAAAGCAATTCCAATTTGACATTATTTCCGTCAGAAAATGATATCGATGCTTTGATTAGACAACATCCTGTCATTTGCAGTCGCTATTATAGGCACAAAATGAACTCGATGAAGTCATTGATATTGAAAAACAACTCCCTCTTTGGAACCGTGAATGATTACTTTTTCACAACTGAATTTCAACAAAGAGGAAATGAACATGATCATGGTCTTCTTTGGATTGAGAATGCACCAGTATATGGTAAAAATAGTAAGCATGAAATAACAACTTTTGTTGATAAATATATTTCAATAGATTCTTCTTTGCTTACTGAAGAATTAAAAAAGATTCAAACCCATCGACACACACGTGCATGTAGAAAAAATCGACGTTCTAGTTGCAGATTCCGATTTCCTATGTTTCCGATCGATGCTACAACAATTTTAGAACCCATTGACAATGAGCCGAACAATCTCGATGAGAAAACAAAGCTCCTTACTTCTGCTCTTGAATCTAACCAATATGAAAAAAACATATGCTTTGAATCATTTCTTCGAAAGTTGGATTTGGACAAAGACAACTACATTGTGCTATTACGTTCCTTGATTAAGCAACCTACGCTGTTTCTAAAAAGACATCCATCGGATATTTGGATAAATGCATTTGCAAAGAACATTCCAAATTTGTGGCAAGCAAATACTGATGCTCAATTCATTTTAGATGCCTATGCTACGGCAACATATGTAACTTCCTATATAACAAAATTGGATAGACCTATGACAAAGGCATTAAAAAGGATCAAGGAAGAGTCAATTGCAAACAAATCTGGACAACTCGAAACAATACGCAAATTAGGAAACATGCTCTTAAACATGCAGCAAATGTCAATTAGACAAGCGGTCCATATTATTCTCTCTTTGCCTTTGCATTCATCATCAAGGAAAACAATTTTCATCAACACTGCTCCTGACGATAAACGAGTTGTTGCCTTGAAAAGACCATCTCTATTGACAAAAGAATCAGATGAATCTGAAGACATACTTTGCCCTTCAATAATAGATAGATACATTGAACGTCCTAGTGAACTTGAAACTCTTAGTCTTGCCGAATATGCTTCCTTCTATTGCTTCATAAACGGAAAAACAATCAAAAGAAATAGACCATGCATTATTCGACATATAAGATATAGACAAGAAAAAGATCCAGAAAACTTTGCACGGGAAAAGCTATTGCTCTTTGTCCATTTTAGACGCCTGGACAACTTTCTAACACATTCGCTCCAAACCTGGACACAAGCATATGAGCAATACAAGTCACAAGTATCAATTGTTGAGCAAGCATTCTTCCCTAAAGCAACAAGCAAATGGGGTGATCTTGACATTGCAAAGGATATTGTCGAAACACAATTGGAACTTGCTAATTCCTTTGAAGCAACATCGGATCCCATGCATGATTCCATGGCTTTTCAAAAAATTGATATCCATAATGATCTTGTCCATAAAAAAAGAACTAGTCTAGAACAAGACCTAAACCTTTGTAATTTCAAAGAAAAACCTTTTGTACCTAACATGGAACAATATATTGCGACAAGAAGAAACCTAAACAATGAACAGCAGTCTATAGTAAAAGAAATTGTTACTAGGAAAAAGACCAATCCTTCCAAGCCAGCACACCTATTTCTAACAGGGAGCGCTGGCACGGGAAAAACACATACTGCAAAAGCTCTTTTCAATGCTCTTGTTTTGTTGTATGATAAAGCACTTGGAAGTGACCCATTGAAAAGAAAAGGCCTCATTGCAGCACTTACTGGAAAAGCGGCATACAATGTTGATGGCATCACTGTCCATTCTGCTTTTAAACTTCCCTTAAATTCTGGCGACTTGCTCCCATTAAGTTCAAATACATTAGATATTCTTACAAAATATTTTGATCAACTTCAAGTGTTGTTGCTTGATGAAGTATCTTTAATAGGTTCGCATATGCTTTATAACATAGACAAACGTATGCGCGAAATCAAGCATGCTCCAACAAATCCATTTGGAAATGTTGATGTAATTTTCTGTGGTGATTTATTTCAAGCTGAACCTGTGCATGATTCTTGGATTTTTGAATTTCCAACTTTCCGACAAAACAAATTCCCATATAGTTTTTGGCTTGACAATATAAAATATTATGAACTTACAAAGGTTGTTAGACAGGAAAATGACATTTTCATATCAATTTTAAATAGAATCAGAAAAAGCCTACAATCAGCTAGCGATATTCAATATTTAAATGCACACTGCCATAGACCAGTACCTGTTGATCCGACGACATTCCCATTCTTGTATTATTGGAACAGATATGTCGATTCCCACAATGCAAAAATGTTGTCATATGTAGAAACATAAGCATTCACATTCATAGCACATGACAGCAAAATTGATGAAGCTGACTTCAATTACGAACAGCAAAAAACAAATCGACTTCCCCAATTAATTGTATTGAAAAAAAACATGCTTGTTGAATTGATTGGTGGAAACTATCTCATTGAAGATGGCCTTGTCAATGGAACGGAAGCTATTTTCCGGCACTACGACAAAGCATGCTCAGACATTGTCTGGCTTGAGTTTCCTAGTGCAAAGATAGGTGCACTTACACGTACTAATATGCATTGCCTATATAGCAATTCTATAAACCATACCTGGACACCTATCAAAAGAATATCAACACAGATCTTTGCTGGCAATAAAAAAAAAATTGTTAGGACACAATTCCCAATTCAATTGGCATGTGCTAGAACAATTCATAGAGCACAAGGTTTGACACTTGAAAAAGTTGCATTCGATCCAAAAGGGGTTACAAGGCATGGCCTTGTTTACACTGCACTTTCTCGTGTAAAAACCATTGAATGTCTCTATCTTGTAAACAAATTAGAACAAAAGAACTTTACTGTTTCATCAAAAGTAGTCGCCGAATCAAGTAGATTAATAAAAGACGCACCGTTGCAATTTCAATATGGTCTAAACTCAATTCCCTGTAATCAACATCTTATTATATCTTCACTTAATACACGTAGTATGGTCCTGCAAATTGAGGACATTGCACATGACACTGAACTATTAGAATCACACATTCTATGCCTGCAAGAAACGCATTTGCATTCGCCTCCTATGCACACAATGTTTGCAAACCAATACACATGCATTGCAACTTATTCGGTGCATGGTCTTCTAATAGCTGTCAAAAAAGAGATTCCAATCCTGCAAACTGCAACATACAATGAAAAATTCATTGAGGCAATTGTCCTTGATCTTAGACTTAATAACAACATCATGAAGATTATAAATATATATATCAAACCAAATACTGGATTTGACAAAGTCAATTGTGCACTCAATTGCATTTTGTCACAAAACAATAATACGAAAATGCCTATTGTTCTTGCCGGCGACTTCAACATCGACATGTTGAAACAAACAATGACTAAAAAATTAATCCAGTCATATATGGAAACAAAAAAACTAAAGTTAAAAACAAGTCATATCACAACTAACTACGATTCTATGATCGATCACTTTTGGACAAATTTGGACCTCGGTAGAATTTCATTTACTATCTCAGACGCATATTGGTCTGATCATTTTAGCTGTTTTCTATCAATTCCTTTAGATTTAATATGATCTGCTTGCATTGCATATTTCAAAGAATATATCCATGATATCGTCATTGCCTTCTTTTATTTGAGTTTTTGAAATTTCAAAGACATTGATTCTCAATTTTTGAAACTACAAGCAAAAATCTGCATAAAAAACCAAACTGGCTTTTGACAATCAACTTCTTTCTTCTCTTTTGCAATGAACAAAGTATTGGCCAATTCCCTTGCTTTTTCAATCTCCAATTTCCTTTTTCCCCATGCATACTCTCAGATGGCATCGATTATCTTGTGATAGCTATTGGCTAATATGCATTGACTATTTACTATGCGCAATAATTTGAAAAACAAAAATTGAAAAAAACAAAACAACAGGAAAAAAAACACTATTGCTCTAGCTGTAAACATCAAACAACAGCTTTTTGTCTATTTTTATAGACACGAATCAATGTTTTTTTCTCTTGTAGTATTACATTTCAAATGCAATTACCTAAACTCTTTGCAATTTTTTCTATTCTATTCATTGACTATTGATTAATCCGAAGCATTACTCACATAAACCTCAATCTTATGTACTCCTATTCATAGATATTTAAATTATGGTTGTTGACATGAACAAATTTGTTTCTTCTTTGTTATATGCCAAAACTCAATGCAATATCCCTTTCAAAAATTCTTGCTAATTCAATTTGCTTTAGTCTATATCTATAAAGATCTATGCTCTGCATGTGACTACTAATGGTTTCAGATCTAGCTCGTTTTTCAGAATTGGTTAAAAAAAAAAATGGATTCACAAAAAATACAGAAGACAAAGAAATTTGCTAGAGGCAGATCATTGTTGCAATGACATCTGCATTGAGCACCCCATCTGCCGAAGCAAATGTCTCTTCTTCACAAGACATGGCAGAGACACGATCAATCGCAACAGCCTCAATGCCTATTTCAAATGCAAAAACAACCAGCCCAAAAAGGTAATCTTGCTTTGCATCGAACCTAGTCTTTTTTTTTCTTTTTTAGATTTCTGTTTCTAAATTTTCTTGCCTTCTACTTAAATCTTAGTTAACTTATTTCAGCCATTTTCTTGTACATAATCCATATTTTTTTCCATGTCCTTGCCTAGAAATAATGTAATTGTCTATAAATAGCTAGCAACAACAGACAATTGCAAAATTTAATCGCTACTTTCTGTGTTCCATCTTCTTATGTTCACAGATTAAAGCAAGCACTTGTTCAGTCTTCATCTATTGTAGACTTATGTACTATGTCTCATGCAAATGTTTTTGAAGGAGATATTTTAATTGTCTATGGCCCTGCGCAAAATCGTACACAAAATTCGCCCGTGAAAACAAAGATTCTGCATGCAAACCTTGTAGATAAACATGGTTTCATGACAATTACTATTACCATGAACGATAACCTGGTCAACAGATTTGGCAACTTCTTGTTGCCTGGTAAAAGTGTCTGAATTACTGGATTTGAGTTAAAGAAAAGAGGCCAATATGATCGTGGAGATGCTATAAACTCCATAGCAATATTACCTTCCAGTCACATTGAAACAATAGATCAAGTATGTAAAACACGTTATCTTCCTCCAGACACTACTATTGCCGAGCTAATTTCATCTGATGAGGGATATGTTGTTGGTTCAGTTGCTGCTATAGTAGTTGCATGCGAATACAAAATCAAGCAATTGGATTTCTACATCAGGGATGGCGAAACTCCAAATGACTATGCAACTGTACTGTCAACTTGCTTTTTCTCTTTCCAAAGCTCATATTAGTTTTATTTTTTTGTCATTTCATTGTTAATTGCTGATACAACTGCACTTTCCTCTAGGCTCATATGTATTTGTCAATTGCAAATTATTTATACATTTTTTCCTGACTTTTTCTTTTTCATTCTCGTAGTTTCAAGTGAATGACAATTATAAAAACTTCTTTCTACAAGTGCAGCAACAGCTTGCACAGGACGAGCCACCACTCTATTTGTTTAAAAACATCGTTCGCCCAGGCTCAAAAGGCAGCCATCTGCTGAAGGCCTCTCAGGCCACATTTATTGATCCACTCAATGACGAGTTTGCAGTTCAAGATTTGCTTATGATTGTTGAAGCCAAGACACAGGTCAGGGATACACTTCATTGTTCTCTGTTAAATTATGAAATTGCTACAACAATTCTTCTAATTCATAGCACAAAAAAAAGAAAAAGCAAGAACAGCATACTCTATTTGTCTTTTCACATATGTTTGTCTTGTCAGCTCTCACCAACTGTTTTAAAAATCACCTTTTCGTTATATTTTATCATAAACAAGAAACAATCCACATCAACTGTTTTATTAACAAGATTATCTATCTAATCCATATTCATGAAATCAACTATGTTGTAGCTAGGAAAAAGCTTATCTCAACACTGTCCCAGAACATTTGCGTATGCTCATGTCTTCTGCAACACCCTATTTGCATTTATACTATTACAATATTTAAAACAAAAATATGTTTCTTTTTTTTCCCCAGCTTTTGTTTCCTATACTTTTAGCAATAGATCTAATTTTTTTCTCCTTTTCTTCTTAGCAACTTGTATTTGCTCCTGCACCATTTCTATATTTTTGTACTTATCTCATACTCCATATATTTCCTATCTTGAAAATTGCAATAGATATATGGAATGCTCAAAATTAAAAATGCTTTTGCACCGCCATTCCAATGTACATGCGCGGAATGCAAGCTTCCAATGATCCAAAGCGCCACATTTTGTTCTTTTTGCAACCAAGAAACAGCTGCAGCCTATGAGCATATGTTGCAATGCAAACTGGAAACAGATCAGGGCATCCTCGAATGCACTCTTCGAGGTGCACAGCTCAAAGAATACTCTCCAGTTGTTGCAACTGTCTCATATGAACAATATTGCCAAGCTGTCACAGCAAGTATTCATCATCTGCGCAAATTCAACCAACAAGGCCTTTTTACTCTTGCAATGAACAACAGAATAGTAAACTGCAAAAAACTCTAGACACAAGGTATGCAGAAGCAACTGTTAGAACACCAACCTTTCTTGATTGTTGTTGATAATTTATCCACCTTTGTTATCTGTCACTTTCAATCGCTTTAAACAACAGTTATTTTTTACTATCAATGATCAATAGCTATAGTCTTGACATTCAATGATGATAGACTAATTTCAATATGAATTCACTTTATTAGCATACAGTTTATTTAATCATGTTCTAGAATACATCTTATCTAATAATGCATCTGTATTTCTGACCCAAAGCTTTTACCTTTTGTCCCAAATGCTTTGATTCAAAGACACAATTTTTGGACTTCAAGCTATTCATTTCATCTAGGTGTCTATGAAATAGCTTTTTATTGCGATATAGTCTCTTTGTGCATTTATACTAATTCCTGTCGATTTAGTCAGAGAAATAGCAGAAATTATAGGTACATTTAACATGTTCATGAATATGACCAAGATTTAGCTCCAAATTCACATGTAGCATGTTTTGCTGTCAACATTCTCTTGTTTTAATTCAATGTAACATATTTTGCTTTCAATTATCAATTGCTTTTGATATTAATAATTTTCCTTTCTTCAATGTACAGGAAGCAAGTTTCAGTCCCTTGTCATTACACTGGCCACAGCGATTTCAACTCACACATTGCAAAGAATATATCCAACTCTGACAAATACTTATGTGCATTTGCAATAGCTAGGATATAAAGAAAAAAAAAACTTGACTGAAATTTTGTTTTTTTTGATATAGTCAATGTAATTATACATGTAGCATGGTCGATTGCCATGGTTTTGTATCAGTACATATACAACAACAGTCTATGCATCTGATATATTCACAGCCTCTGTTGTCACTATTTTGATACAAAGCTATAAATATATATACAGAAACATAACTTTATTTGAATGCTTGTCCAATTGTGCATACCTGTCTTAAGATTACAATTCTGCTTTTTCATACTATATACTCTCGAACAATTTTGTATTTATTTCATTGTTCGCTGGCTAAGAAAGCTCTTTGCTACAAAAGAAGCTCATAACTTACTTTAAGCAAACCAATCCATTAAAAGTAACTAGATCATTTGGACTGTGTTTACGGCATGGCATTTGAACAATACCACTTTGCTTTTGATTACAGTGGCTTCATCCATACAATCTATAAAAAGGCATGCGAGTTCAATTGGTTAACAATGTTTTATAGCATTGACAGTTGACTTTATCTTGCCTCCACTGGAGATGTTCGTTCATTCTTAGTTGTTAAAGTGCCCATTATTAGGCTGCTATAAGGTACACAGATCATTTTTTTTTTAAAGTTCCTATCCCAGGTTATCGCAGGTTATTGCAGAATAGAGAAAAACCGATGTTTTGTCTCTGTTTTTGAGAGTCTCATTTGAAAATTCTTAGTTGTTAAAGTGCCCATTATTAGGCTGCTATAACGTAGACAGATCATTTTTTTTTAAAAGTTCCTATCCCAGGTTATCGCAGGTTATTGCAAAATAAAGAAAAACCGATGTTTTGTCTCTGTTTTTGAGAGTCTCATTTGAAATCTGCTTCCATTCCAATAACAGTTTCTCGCTACCAGGGTGATTGGCTATTCCCACAGGTCCAAACATTGATGGTATATAGCATATGTCACATGATATTCTGCATCTTACTAAATTTGATGCAATCC
This sequence comes from Larix kaempferi, assembly GCA_027924585.1. Classification (NCBI taxonomy): domain Eukaryota; kingdom Viridiplantae; phylum Streptophyta; class Pinopsida; order Pinales; family Pinaceae; genus Larix; species Larix kaempferi. The sequence goes on from BSBM01000077.1 coordinate 2,818,376, forward strand.
TTCAAAGACAGTGAAGCAGCTTGATTAGCAAATCGAAACAAGTTGCTTCTACCTAATTAAAAAAACCTTCATTTTTTGTTAATTAGATTGAAGACTAATACTAATGTCAAATTAATTGTTACTTAATTTAGAGAGGAGTAATCTGGGGTCTAGCACCCCTCTCAAAGTTATGTATCTTGATAGTGTTGTAAATGATCTATAACAGGAAAAATATTATGGTCTATTATCACAAATTGGTTATTAGTAGCATAGATCCATCGTACATCATCTTATCCCTGGATCTATTAAGTGCTGAGTGACATAAAAAGCGTGATGTTAAAACTTGATGTATTTTGATCTGATGCAAACTTAGGATGGATCTAGGTTAGTTTATCGATAATTGTTTAATAATATAAACATATTCGTATTACGGAAATTATTTAGAGAAATAAGACATGGGCTCTTTTTTCCATTTCCCTAGCATTGCATTCATGCACACACAAACAAAATCTTGAAAATATACCCCCACTTAGGTTGTAAAGCACCTCACTCTTCTCAGCACAATTAATTTCATTCTACAATTAATCTTTTTGCTTGATTTTGTGTTTATTATTTTTTCTTTTCTATGGCTTTATTAGTCAATATTTTCAGGAAGTGCATTCGGCATCCTGAAGAACACTTACTTTCTTCCTGAATTTGTAAATTTCAATTTAATAATCTAATGAGATGGTTGTCCAAGCTTCTTGGCCTTTTAGTACAGATCCAATATATTATTGTTTTCCTTGGCTTCATTAAATAAACTCTCTGAGCACTAGTGCATTGCCTATCCCAAATAAGTTTAATCTTCTTTCTCAATTCATAACTTTCAATTTAATAATATAAAAGAATGCTTGTTCAACTCTCTTGGAATCTTACTACAGATTATATATGTTTTCCTTCTGTACCAAGGGTTCGGTTGTATTCTTTACAAAAAATGCTATTATCCTTTATTTTCTGAAAAATATCTGTACATTTGTTTTGCCAATTGTAACGATGCCCTGTAATTTGAAATTAAAGGAATTTATGTTATTCATGTCATCAAGTTTCATCTAAATTATGTTTCATGTGTCATTCATAAATCTTTCATAAATTATTTTTCCATATGGCTTTCCTCTAGTATAAGATTAATATGCTCTCTTTCCTTATATGAATATTTGGTGGCCTGAAGACAAGAAAGGTTCATCCGTTGAGCTATTTTTTTCCCTATAAACAACATAGGCATAGGCTTATTTATCCCAGATTCAGCAGAATCATTCTGCTTCCTGTTTCAGTTTTCATTTTTGAATGGATCAAACAAAGTCTTGCTATTAACATGGCCTCCGTAACAGTGCTTTAAACAGCTTCTTTGCACTTACTCAAATATGTTACATTTATCACTAACCTCAAATTTAATTGCACATTTAAAAAGTGACCTCTCCAAAATTTTATATACATTTAAGAATCAATATTCCAAATTTCATCGACTTTCCTGTAACATCTTGGATTTTTTTTTAAATGTAACTTGTATTTTGTGATTTAAAGTATATATGTATTATATACATATTATTAAAAGAAATCAAAAACTTAATATTATTGTAAAGAATCACAATGTAAGTTGTGCCTTTATGTTTCAAAATAGTAATCTACTTTGTATATATTCTTAAAAAACATCAAATTCTTAATATTGTCATGAAGACTTAATTTATTATGATGTTTTTGAATTTTTAGAAAATGCCTGTTAGCATTTAGCTTTAGCGAGTTGCCCTCATCCTCAATAGCCCCTTCAGTTCTTACTATGAGCTTTTTATAAACTCCATGACCTGGTTCTCTAAATTCGATAATGTCTCCCCTCCCAACACCTTCAATGATGCAAAATATTGAGCTCACCTTCTTGTGTCTCTCATTTCCTTATAGTGTCGTTCTGTTTTTGTGGCTCTCAGTCTATCCTACTAGCATGTGATGATTGTAAGGGATAGTGCCCTCAACACCACATGGTTCATGAAGCCTCGACGCCATCCATTATCATTGCATGAGATGTTGTAGAACAATAGACATTTTACAATGAACATGGACCTGAATCAAAATTTAATAGTGTTTGACGAAACTTGCAGGGCTTCATCAATTGATCTTATATTCTTGGAATCCAGAAACCCAGAAATAAGTTTACACTTACCCCCATGCAAAAGGCTTCTTCATTATAGTCAAAAGAAATTCGATTCAACTTAGGGACTTGATTCTGGGGTAAACCTAGCCTCTACATAGGCCCTGGCTCCAACCTATGACCCTTCATCGAATTCTCTCTATACAACTCATTTGGATCAGTTTTCCAAAACAATTTTTTGGGTAATGACTCACATAATGACATCAACAGTGCATTATGAAAAATCAATTTCAAAAATGAGTAGACAAAGCACTGCTGCACTACTACATATGTTTGCTTCTGTAGACATGGACTGCAACAAAGCTCTTTTTTAAGCAAAAATTAAGCTAGTAGCCAAAGAATACACTTGGACCTAGAAGCTGCGTTATAATCAAATTATTTTTCCTTGTAGAGCATGTTTTGAAATGCTCCATTTCCTTTCCAATTTATAGGTCATTACACCAATTATAAATCTATGATCACAACTTTTTAAATTCAAAATCTAACCATTATTGTAAAAATAAATAAAATACATCATTAAAAATCAAAATAAAATAAACATCATTACATATTTATTAAATTAATTCATATATAAAAACATTATATATATACCTATAAAATCATTCTATCAACATATAAACATAATTATGAATATTAAAAAATGATACTTCCATTGATTCATTTTCATCATTCCTTGAGTATTGCCTTGTATCCAAAAACAAGCAACTAAAAAATAAAAATATATTTCATATGAGTTTGACATATATATAATTCTTTAAAATTTGTTTATTATATTAATTATTAATTTTTAATTGTTATGGCATTTAGCATATTTTTAAATTATAAAAGAATTATGTTTAATAGTGTTATGTTTGCTAGTGACTTTCACAATTGATAACAAAGATTATGAATAAGTATTGATAACATGAATAATTAACATGACCAATATAAATCACCATGAATGGACATCATTTTTATGTGAATTTTGTAATGTCTTGTAATTTAATGCAAAGTCTCTCACATTTCCACAAGAAAGTGACTTAAAAACAAAACTTTCAAATAAACATCAATAACATTTAGTCAAATTCATTTACAAGACCAGAATCTTATTCCATGTCCACTTGTTATTTAATAATGTTCATGTCCAAAACACGTTTATGTTCAATAAATAATGCATTGTTAACAAGCAACAATTGCTAATACAATGTTGGGGACATTGCCACCTCATCGTGGCTCTTGTTTTGACAATTTATCCTTAAACCTTATTGAATAGTTAAACTTTATTAAATAATAAATAGAAATTGTTAAAATTACACACTATAAATACAAATATACAAAAATATATAATCTATTTCTATAATAAATATAAAATTTTAACTGTAAAAACTAAAAAACTCACCAAAGATATTTTTGCTTTCTGCTGCTGAAGTGTCTACCGCAGATATTTTTGAGGGATTTCCAAGCATACCAAATTTTAATTATGAAAACCAAAAAATTCATAAGCTGAAGTCAAAGTCTACCGAAGATATTTTCGAGGGATTCCAGTCAAATATCTTACCTGAAAACTTGAAAAGTTAATTTTTTAGGTCCAAATCGTAATCCCCAAGCACAGCATTAAATGTTGTGAGGTGCTTATTAAAGTTCTTGTGCGGTTGTGCCTCATCAATCTTATGCGAGGGAGAGGTAGCCACTAGCGTCAACTTGAAATTCCAGGCCTGCGAGGTACCATTTAATGGACTTCAGCTACTCTACCAACTAAGAAGCTGTACTATTAAATGAAAGCAACCTGTTCTTCTTCGTCTACAAAGCAGCATGAAAGAAAGTCTGTAGATACATGTGGACAAGAGTGTCTGTAGATTTTGAAACAATACGCATAGTTTGTTGCCACAGAAACTGTGGTAGCAGTTCTGTTGAGCTTATTAGCTAAAACACTCAGGTCCAGATCCTGCAGGTTGCTGCTGTTGAAGGATTAGGATAAGTTTAATGGAGTTTATGAAGATAAAAGTGTACTGCTTTATTATTTGTTGGGTTGCAAGATCCATTGCAGCAGCAGATGATGGTCATAAGCAGCAGCCTAATCATCTGCCTGCGCTGTTCGTGTTTGGGGACTCTCTGGCAGATGCAGGCACTAACAATTTCATTCCCAAATGCGTTGCTCGTGCAAACTTCCCTCCTTATGGCATGACCTTCTTTGGTCATCCTACAGGTCGCTTCACAAATGGCCGCACTGCGTTTGATTTCATAGGTATAACTACCACACCCTAGTTTATTTTTTTGTTACTTTACATATGTATATAGAAGTTAACAGAGTGATATTTATAATAGTTTAAAAGGGGTTAGGCCCAGGCACTAGTGGGTTAATTAAAAATGTCATCAGAAATTTGGAGATTATTTATTTTTAACAGGATTGACTCATATTCTTTGGTTTGGTTTGTTATCCCTTAAAGCAACCTACATGGGGTTGCCGTTCCCCTCACCCTTTCTTGACCCACAAACAAATTTATCTTATGGTATTAATTTTGCTTCTGGAGCTAGTGGACTGCTGGATTCCACAGGTCAAAATTCGGTGAGTTCCCCTTCCTGGCTTCAATATTGCATTCATCAAATCTGTATTTCTTATTTTAAAATTGGGAAGGATTCTTATTGTGGAACATTAACATATGTCATTCTCTTTTATACTTTGCTAATGTTTGTGATCCGGCCTAATCCATCTTCCACTCCTCCAGAATATTATCCCATTGAGTCATCAAATATGGCAATTCACACACTTTGCTTCAACTTTAGTGAAGAAGAATGGCCGTATTGCAGTTGAATCTTACCTGTCCAAGTCCATATACTGTATTTCCACCGGAGCCAATGACATTGGCAACTACATACAGAACGCTACTTACCAAAATACTACTACTCCTGGGGAGCTAGTTACATTGTTGCTCAACAAATATGACCAATACTTATCAGTAAGTTTCATATGTTTTTAGTTTTACAGATTCATGTGTGTGTGAACATGTGTATGTATACAGTACTGAAACTACTTATTGCATGAAATTTATTCAGAGGCTTTACCAGTCCGGGGCAAGAAAATTCCTTTTATTCGACATTTCGTCGTTGGGATGCACTCCATCTTCGAGGCTTCTTGGGTATAGTATAGCCAATGGCCAATGTCTAGATATAGCAAACAAATTGGCGAAGGAATATAATGCCGGTCTGAAACAACTGCTTAAACGCAAGATGCAGACGCTACAAGGAGCAATCATCCTGCAACTCAATTCTTATAATTTTTTTTTCTCTATAATTGAAAACGGGCAAGCCTACGGTACATAGAAAGTTAATTGGGAACTTGAAAGCCATATTTTTCTTCATTTGATATGCTGTTTGAAATGATGAAAAATATTGTATGCAGGACAGATATGAAAAATATTGTCACTGACATACTGCAAGTTTGGTATTGGGTGTAGGATTTGTGGAGACGAGGTCTGCTTGCTGCGGTGCAGGGGCGTTTAACTCAGAAGTTAGATGTGGGCAATGGAAGGCGAAGGCCAAGGTGGGGACGGAAAATTACAAACCGTTTATTTGCAAGGATCCAAATACGTACCTGTTTTGGGATGGGATACACCCCACCGAGAGATTGCACGCCATCTTTGCTCACCAAATCTGGGCCGGAAATTCTTCAGTGATATCTCCATTTAATCTCTCGTCGCTTGTACTCGGCAATGGCAATGGCATGCATACCCCTCCTTAACCCTTACAACACCAACTCTATGCCATTTGTATATTAATCTAGATTTTAGATAAAGCAATCTCATTATTGTCTATATGGTATATATTAGCATATGGTTTGTTTGTGTCAAAGATTGTAATCTCACTGGTAGTTTAGGTAGTTTACAGGTCCACTACCAGTTATTAGTACATTAATTAGTTAAATGTTTAGTTGGTTAAGTATGACTATGACACTTTGTTGTCCCATAGTATTGACACTAGTATTGATGTGATGTAATCCTATATAAGCTTGAAGTTGCGATGAATATCTTATTTGTTTTCTATCTTCCATCTTTTATGACTTCACATTTTAACATGGTATGCGAGGGTATGGTCTGATCCATACTTGTATCTGGGGTAAGCCTTTTCTGTTGATGTATATATAACTTCGGAATGTATTTCATCTGTGTATTTTATATATATTTATTGTACCCTTATAAGAGATGTGTTATTCCTCTATAAGGAAGTGTCGTCATGTGAATTGACAAGTGTCGCAAGTGTGTGTACTTGCCGATGGGTTATTAGACCACCATGTGGGGTCGGCCTTGAATTATATATAATATAATGTGGATGTATCTAGATAGATAAGTCAGCCCCATAAGGTCACTGGGCAAAAAGGTTAGTATAAATAGAGATCGGAGATCTCTATTTTAGACACTCGGAAAAGTAACTCACTCTCACTTGAAAAGTGGCGCACTAGTGAGGAGGATCATCTGCTATCAGGAGACTATCTCAGTGTTATTTGGTTGTACTTTGGTTGAGCCATTGCTCCTCTATCTCTGAGGAAGTTGTGGGGTTTTTCACCTTAGGGTTTTCCCCACGGAAACTCTGTGTCTCTTGTCTCTTATGCTTTTGATTCTTGTGATGCTTGTCATATTGTGATTGTCATGCATTCATATATTGTAGATATTATTCTCTCAGCAAAGATCCTAGAGTATTGTGAATTAATGCTCAAAATTTAACATGGTATCAGAGCTAACCTCAGAAGAAGACATTTTGCAGTGACAGAAGCTTGAGTTCCTTGTTTATTGGGTTTCTCTCCATAGATTTTTGAAAATCAGTATAGTAGATTGACTCTACTCATCAAGGCACATCTATCTGTCCAATCGGAATTCAATTCCGAGCATTTTTAGATTTGGCCCTAAAAATTAGGGTTTCCACAAAAATAGGAATTTCTGGAATCTGAAGACACAGCTGGAAGCGCCTTGCAAAAATCGAAGTTTAGAGCTTTGGATCGAGATTTTTGGCTGGTTAGATCTCCGGGAAACTCAAACCCTAATTCAGGGCTCTCCCCAGTGAACCCCGGAGGACAAAAAGGCAATTCTGAAGGGCAAGACTTTGCTGATCTCAAATTTTGAATGCACCAGGCTGATCGGCTCATCAAGGCGCATCTTTCTATCCTTTCAGAAATTTGAAATTCACATTTTGAATTTTTAGGGTTTCTCTGACAAACCCTAATCCGGGGCGAGATCCAGTTTTCAGCACTTTAAGTGGTAAGATCTAAATCTTTTCTATTTCCATTTGAAGTACTCTTTAAGATGTCTCTCCACACTAAGCTTGAGGATAAGCTTGAAGGGGCTGATAACTTCCGAGCCTGGAAGTATAGAATTGGGTTAATCCTCGAAGAGAATGAGTTGGACGCATATGTGAAAGAAGACATCCCTATCCCAGAGGATGAAGAGGACAAGGTATTGCACAAGAAGAACTTGGTCAAGGCAAAAAGAATCGTTGTTGATTCTATCAAATACCATCTCATACCCCATGTGTCTTCTCTTAAGACACCCAAGGAGATGTTTGACTCTTTGACCAAGCTGTTTGAAGGGAAGAACATAAATCGGAAGATGACCCTGCGGAACCAATTGAAAGGAGTAAAATTTCAGAATGGAGAAAAACTATTCAATCTTATTTTTCAAGGGTCTCCCAGATCAAGGAACAGCTAGAAGCAGTGGATGAAATGGTGGAGAATGGTGAAGTGGTGATGACCACTCTAAATGGCCTACCCAGGTCATGGGATTCCTTTATCCAAGGAATTTGTGCAAGGAAGAAGTTGATTTCCTTCAGTAGACTACGGGAAGAATGCTCACAAGAAGAAGGAAGGCTTGTGGCACGAGAAGAAAAGATGGGAAATGAAGATCAAGCTCTCACAGCTCACACCAAGAAAGGGAAGTCTAAGAGAGAGCCATCTCACTCCAAGAAATATTCACATCACTTCAAAGAAAGAAGAATATGCTTCACCTGTAATGAGAAAGGACATATTGCCATAAATTGTCTCAAGAAGAAAAAGGACAACAACAACTCCAACAAGAAGAAGGGTAGCAAAAGAAGGTTTCATGCTCATGCTGCTGAGGATGATGAACCCCCAAAGAAGAAGGCTAGGGCAGAAAGTGATAGTAATGATGACTCATCAAGTGAAGAAGAGTATGTTCTGATCTCTGCTCTCACAGGTACCATCTCCCATGGTTGTAATGATTGGTTGATTGATAGTGGGGCTTCCAAACACATGACTGGGTTTAAGGAATCTTTTGTGAATCTATCTGAACATGAATCACTCCATAAGGTGAAACTTGGGGATGATTATCAATACCCAATCAAAGGAAGTGGTGAAGCCTCCTACAACCTAGATTCTGGAAAATCCTTGAAGATGAAAGAAGTACTTTATGTACTTGGGCTCAAGAAGAACTTACTCTCCATCTCTACATTGGATGCAAAAGGTATGAGGATTGCATTTGTGGATGGACAAGTCCTAATGTGGCCAAAGGAAAAGAACATAGATGATGCAGTAGTGATTGGAGAACAAGAGGGAGGTTTGTATAAATTGAAGGGACAACCTGAACATGCCATGGTGCATGAATCCATGGAGCCAAGTGAACTTTGGCATAGAAGACTTGCTCATATGCACTATAGAGCACTTCCAATTGCAAGCAAGGCAGTAGAGGGTCTTCCCGAAATCAAGACCAAACATGAAGGTGTTTGCAAAGGATGTGCAAAAGGTAAGAACATTAAGAAGGCTTTCCCAAGCAGTGAAAGCAAGGCAAAAGACATCCTGGAAATTATCCACTCAGATGTATGTGGTCCTATGTCATCCAGTTCCCTGAGTGGGTATGTTTACTATGTCTCATTTATTAATGACTTCTCCAGGAAGATTTGGGTATATTTCTTGAAGAGCAAAGATGAGGTGTTTGATAAATTCAAGGAATTCAAAACCTTGATGGAGAATCAAACTGACAAGAAGATCAAAACATTCAGATCCGACAATGGTGGAGAATTCACCTCAAGTGACTTCAAGAAGCTTTGTAGTGATTCAGGGATTAAGAGGGAGTTGACTGCTCCGTATAATCCTCAACAGAATGGAGTTGCAGAAAGGAAGAACAGAACCATCATGGAAGCAGCAAGGGCAATGCTGCATGACCAGGATCTACCTATGCATTTATGGGCAGAAGCATCTAGAACAGCTGTATATGTGTAGAACAGAACACCCCACAAGATATTGGACAACAAGACACCAGAAGAGGTCTTTTCTGGTAAGAAACATGAAGTCAGTCATCTCAGAATATTTGGTTGTCCAGTATACACTCATGTCCCAAAGGAAAAGATGACTAAACTAGATCCTTCAGAAAAGAAGGGTATCTTTGTGGGTTACAGTGAAAGCTCGAAGGATTACAGAATATACTTTCTAGGGTTCAAGAAGATTGATGTCAGCAGGGATGTAACATTTAATGAAAACTCAACATTAATCAAATCAAGGAAGGCACCTACCAAAGTTTATGAAGAACCTAAGGAAACAAGATTTCAATACACTACCATGATTGAAGCAATTCCAGAAGTTGTTCGTGAGTTTGAAGAGCCACAAGAACCTGTAGATCCACCTCGTGAGGATAACTCTCACAAGAGGAAACCTGCATGGGCTAGATAGCTCATTCAAGATGCAGAAAGATTTGGCATTCCAGAAGAAGAACACAGAGCAAAGAAGAGAACCAAATCACATACCAGCTATGTTGCTTTACTCTGTGACATTATGAACAAAGAGCCTTCCAGTTATGAAGAAGTAGTGGAAAAGAAAGAATGGAAGGATGCCATGGTTGAGGAATATCAATCAATAATGAAGAATGATGTTTGAGATGTTGTCCCAAGACCTAAAGATAAGTCAGTTGTAACTTCTAAATGGATCTTCAAAATCAAGCATGCTGCAGATGGCAATGTGGAGAAATACAAGGCAAGATTCGTAGCTCGTGGATTCTCTCAGAAAGAGGGAATAGATTATGAAGAAACTTTTGCACCTGTAGCCAGGTATACTTCCATCAGAACAGTACTTGCCCTGGATGCAGCAATGAAATGGAAAATACACCAGATGGATGTCAAGCCTGCTTTCTTGAATGGTGTAGTTGAAGATGAAGTATATGTGGAGCAGCCACTAGGTTTTGAAATACATGACAGGGAGTCATATGTGTGCAGATTGAAGAAAGCCTTGTATGGCTTGAAGCAAGCTCCCAGAACCTGGTATGGTAGGATGGACAGTTTCCTATCCAGTTTGGGCTTTACCAAGAGTAAAGCGGATTCCAACCTTTACTACAGGGTTGAGGAAGGGAATCCTGTGATTCTACTCATGTATGTGGATGACTTATTTGTAACAGGAGATGACAGACTGATTGCAGATACTAAGAGAAAGCTTGCTGTTGAATTCGATATGAAAGATTTGGGAATGATGCACTATTTCCTAGGTATGGAGGTGTGGCAGAGTGCAGGTGGGATCTTCCTTGGTCAAGGGAAGTACACAGTGGATATCCTGAAGAGATTTGGGATGAAGGATTGCAAAGCCATGGCCACACCTATGGCATCGAATCTGAAGCTTCTATGTGATGCTTCATCTGAGCCGGTTGATGTCTCTATGTATCGTCAGATGATTGGGTCCTTGATGTACCTGACGAACACGAGACCAGATATTTGCTTTGCTGTGAACACATTGAGCCAGTTCCTGACGGATCCGAGGAGTGTTCACCTGGTTGCTGTAAAGCATGTTCTGAGGTACCTGAAGGGTACAGTGGATTATGGGCTCAAGTATGAAGCGAATCAAAAGTTTAACCTGCAGGGTTATGTTGATTCAGATTGGGCTGGTAGTGCTGCAGATAGGAAGAGCACATCTGGGTGCTGCTTCAGTATGGGATCAGGTGTGATCTCTTGGTTTAGCAGGAAGCAGTCCTGTGTAGCACTGAGTACAGCTGAGACAGAGTATGTTGCAGCCTGTTCAGCTAGTTGTGAGGCAGTATGGCTACGGAAGCTACTGTCTGAGTTATTTGATCTCCCGTTGGATGCTACTGGTATCTTCTGTGATAACCAGAGTTGTGTGAAGCTATCCGAGAATCCAGTGTTTCATGACAGGTCGAAACACATAGAGATCAAATATCACTATATTATGGATATGGTGCAAAGAGGAGCCGTGAAGCTCCTGTATGTTGCGACGGACGAGCAGATTGCAGATGTGCTGACGAAGCCACTAGCCAGGGTGATGTTTGAGTACTTCAGAGAGAGGCTTGGTGTTCTTCAGATCGAGGACACTTCGAGGAAGAAGTGATGGACACATTTGCTGAAGCCATTCCAAGCATGTTGGAAGGAGGATCCTTCACATGGCTTTGGATGTAAGCGCTGGATGTTGATGAGCATCAGGATGATGTTCTAGTTTCTGCTTTGTATGATCAGTTGGATCATTTTTATGTATGTATGAACGCATCATGTTGGATGCTGGATATGATCAGTTGGATCATTTATATGTATGTACACATCATGTTGTATGCTGGATATGATCAGTTGGATCATTTATATGTATGTATGCATCATGTTGGATGCTGGATATGATCAGTTGGATCATTCATATGTATGCATCATGTTGGATGTTGGATATGATCAATTGGATCATTCATATGTATGTATGCATCATGTTGGATGCTGGATATGATCGGTTGGATCATTTGTATGTATTTTGTATGCATCATGTTGGATGCTTGGACCATGTATCTGTATATGTATCAGATGGATACATTGTATGATTAGGTAGATCATGTATATTGATATGTATCAGGTATGATCAGATAGATCATGTATGTTGATGGATACATTGTGTGGATCATGTATCTATGTATCAGGTGGATACACTATGTGTGATGATATATATCAGGTAGATACTTGGTGTGCATCAGATGGATGCATTGTATGATCAGGATGATCGTGGATGACGAGCTTCTCCAGATGATATGCAGCAGGATGTTGCAGTGATGATGATCAGGATGATCATGTGTACATCGGGATGATGTATGGTGAGTATCAGATGATACTTGGTGGCCGTGGATCAGGTTGTGTAGGTAAGCATGTAATTTGTGCCCTGGGAGATTTGCAGATGGTCTTTCGAGGTTTTGCCTATGGCATGTAATTCGGTGCCCTGGGACATCTCGCAAATGCTCTTTCGAGGTTTTGCTTGGGAGGACATATAATTTGTGCCCTGGGAGATCTACAGATAGTCTTTCGAGGTTTTTCCTATGGCATGTAATTCGGTGCCCTGGGATATCTGGCAGATGCTCTTGCGAGGTTTTGTCCTATGGCATGTAATTTGCTCCTGGGATATCTGGACAGGATGAAAAAGGCCTCAGATGCTTCAGCCAGGTTTTGCCATGACCACATGTAATTTGCTCCTGGGAGATCTGGACATGATGAAAAAGGCCTCAGATGCTTCAACCAGGTTTTGTGGTGAGATCACATGTAATGTGCTCCTGGGAGATCCGACAGGTAGAGCCGTGTGCTCGTAACAGCCTGGGATGTTTCAGCCAGGTTTTGTGATGGGTCACATGTAATGTGCTCCTGGGAGATTCTACAGGTAGAGCTGTGTGCTCGTAATAGCCTGGGATGCTGCAGCCAAGTTTTGTGACGCACGTAATGAGCCCTGAGAATTCCACAGTATGGCCAGTGATGATGAAGACCTGCAGATGGTGGGCCTACATCCAGTATGAAAAAGGGCTGGCTCTGTAGAACTTCCTATGACGAGTAGAGTCAGAGATTGGTTGAGATAGCAGCAGCAGTGACGATGATGATGACGATACATCGATGACGATGATCCCGAGAAGAAGACTTGTCTAGCAGATCTGTGTCGAGAAATACCTTCCTAGTTAAGAGGGAGTGTTGATGTATATGTAACTTCGGAATGTATTTCATCTGTGTATTTTATATATATTTATTGTACCCTTATAAGAGATGTGTTATTCCTCTATAAGGAAGTGTCGTCATGTGGATTGACAAGTGTCGCAAGTGTGTGTACTTGCCGATGGGTTATTAGACCACCATGTGGGGTCGGCCCTGAATTATATATAATATAATGTGGATGTATCTAGATAGACAAGTCAGCCCCATAAGGTCACTGGGCAAAAATGTTAGTATAAATAGAGATCGGAGATCTCTATTTTAGACACTCGGAAAAGTAACTCACTCTCACTTGAAAAGTGGCGCACTAGTGAGGAGGAGGATCATCTGCTATCAGGAGACTATCTCAGTGTTATTTGGTTGTACTTTGGTTGAGCCATTGCTCTCTTTATCTCTGAGGAAGTTATGGCTTTTTTAACCTTAGGGTTTTCCCCACGGAAACTCTGTGTCTCTTGTCTCTTATGCTTTTGATTCTTGTGATGCTTGTCATATTGTGATTGTCATGCATTCATATACTGTAGATGTTATTCTCTAAGCAAAGATCCTAGAGTATTGTGAATTAATGCTCAAAATTTAACATTTTCACATAGTGGAAATCACACACGAGACAGAACACGTCAGCGTGGAGGAGCATCTTCACAGCTTTGGGGTCGCATTAAATATTTTTTTTAATTTTTCCTTTGGAAGCGTCGACACACCTATCCCTTTCGGGAACTACGACGCAACGAACCTGTTGCATATAAGAAACGCGTCGTTGATGCACTCTCTGCACAGATCAATCGCGTTGTTGACGCACTTGTTAAGGAAGAGAACGTCGAACACTATTCACTTGCACGGATTTTTCCCGACGCACCCTGTGACACATTGTGCTCGCATGACAAGTTGTGGCATTGTTTTAAAGGACCAGATCAGTTTATCTACAGATCCAGTTTTGAAGAGAAAGTATTGCTGACGTTAAGTCAGAAGATTGGACAATGTTCTAGCATTGTTCAGATCAGATTGAAGAGTATCGAGTCTTGTAGAGATCGATCCAAGAAGAAGCCTATGTAGAAAAGGGCAGAGAAGATCTGAAGTTTCCATTTGATGTGTGAAGGACCGCTGATATCAAACCAATATTGAAGATGGTGCTAGAAGAGCTACCTGAAGAAATCGAAGAGGTAAGAAATCTGTTAACACCAGTAGGATTATGGCAGACATTTGAAGGAGACAATCATGAACTGTGGTCTTTAAAAATAAGGAACTTGTTAAGGTCACAAGATTTGTGGCATTTTGTAGTGGAAGAGGATCCTAGTGATCTAGAAACATTTGAGAATTTGACAGAGTATATTTGATAGGCATACATTTCATTCAGCACTATGTCTGAGCTAGGCATACATTTCATTCAAAAAACTTAAGCTTTACTTTCTTCCTTGGTGTGTACTTGGATTGCTTCTTCTTTGCCTTCTTGAACTTGATGCTAAGTAGGTGTTCCTCAATGTCTTCTTTGGCTTATGCGTGCAATAAACAGTTTTATTGATTTTCATTGGTACTGTAACATAGTTGAAGTCTTCTTCTTCTTCTGTTGTCGTCCAATTTACCTGTACACTCAAAACTTTTGTCAGAAAAAGATGAATATATTTCAGCTCTTCTTGGAGAGCATTCACTTCTTCGTGTTCTTCATCTTCGTGTTCTGCATATTCTTCATCTTCCTCTTATGTTGTTTCAATGGCAACTACATCATCATTCTCATTAATTGTTGCAGCTTGTACCCACTGCGCATCCTTTACTGTTCTCAAAAAATGTGGGCTGACAAGGAAACATAGCATACTCATACTGCTCATCAATAATGGGAGTCTGCTCATATAGCTCCCTCAAACTTCTGGTTTTAGTTCTGTGATGAATTGTCTGTTGGTGCAAATTCTATGCTACTATCAACTGTCTCTTTCTCTGAGAGACTATCACTCATGTTACTGGCGACTGTTACAATGACAGGTTTGTTTTCAATGTCATAAGCAAATAGAGCTAGATCAACAAGCTTTGCTGAACTTACTTGATCATTGGCTACCTCATAAACACAGTCTTCTTGGTTGTTTTCCACTTCACTGTGGGATTCTTGGTGTTTTGTGTGGCTTGCAAAGTCAATTGGTTCCTCTTCACTAAACTCTGCTTCATCTTCTTCTACACCAAGTTCCTCTTCACTAAACTCTGCTTTCAATATATCCCATGCTTCTTTTGGAGTATAAACTTCTGCAATGTTATGAAAGATGAAATAATCTATACTATTTTGTATGAGACTTAATGCAACAACTTGTCTTCTTTCTTTTGATACTCTGTCAAATTCTCAAATGCTTCTAGATCACTAGGATCCTCTTCAACTACAAAATCCCACAAATCTTGTGACATTCCATTCAACACTATCAATCTACAATCTTTGAGAATATTTGATAGTGCTGAATATTGTCCCGGTTGAGATTAAGGGGGTGTGTTAAAGATTGTAATCTCATCGCTCCACTGCTCGTTATTGATACATTAATTAGTTAAGTGATTAGTTGGTTAAGTATGTCTAGGACACTTTGTTGTCCCATAGTATTTCATGTCCCCTAGTATTGGATAATAGTATTGATGTGATGTAATCATATATAAGCTTGAAGTTAATAATCAGAAGGCAATGAATATGTCCATTTGTGTTCTTTCTTCCATCTTTTATGTCTTCATATTTTAATAGTTTGTGGTCTTCAATAGGTCACGAATTAAGTTTCACTAACTATCTATTATCCTTTAAATTATGTAAATTTAGATAGTTTTAATATATATATAATTGTTTATTTTGAATCTGAAATAAGACCATAAAATAAATCTTGACATTATATTTGTTTCTATTTTTCTGCAATCTAGGAAGAGACCCTTAATCTTCATCATGTTGAAAATTAAGGCTTCAATTAGCTAAATGTGTTGTAACTAAACAATTATTGCTATGCAAATTGTTTTGTAATGTAACAAATAAGGGGTGCCATCAATGTAATTGTGCACCCTGCATTAATAAAATTCTCAATCTTTGTGTCCATGATTTTTTAACATGGTATCAGAGCTTGGATAGCTTGGCTCTCTCACAAGAGGGGCTAGAAGATGAGCATATTGTAATCATGGTCGCTATTTGTACATATATAACGTTAGTCTATTAGAGTGTTATTTATGAGAGTGCAATGTTAGCATTGTGTGTACATTGTTTTATACAAGGTGTTGTAGAAAGAAACGTAGATTTGTTGTGTTGAAGATGAGGAGCCGTTGTCAATAAGAAAGTGCCATTATTTTGATGTGCGAGTTTGTGTTGCCCAAGAAGATAGCAGAATTCCTTTCGTTTGCGTTTTGCTATATTTTCGTTCCAAACGACGAATGAGTTTGTAGAGATGTGTTCAAGAGCGCAAATGTTGAAGCTGATTCGGACACAGAAGCCATTATGTGCTTGTCATCTGTTCTACATCATTTTCTGAGAAATGAGAAAGGAATTTAATTTACTTCTAGATCCCATAGTTGGTTAACCGTCTGCTTGATATATATGGAAGAAACAATAACCTAGTGTGATAGGTGTGGATTTGCCAGTGCAAGCAATTTGTTAGTAGTATAACCATCATGTCATTTCTTGAAAGACAGGCTCAACTCAAGACAATATCTGTCGACGTGAGTCAATTAGGTTGATATAGTATTGTTGTTGTATAATATTTGTGGTCTGGAATGGATGTTTGAACTATAAATTTTACTCAAGATTGATGTGAGTAGTAGATGGCATCATTAGCAGCTTGTGGCTTTGGAGCCATGATCAATATCCCATAGTTTCAAAAGTAATGATATTCATTTTATTAGTAGCAATTTATTTTCAAAAGCACTAGAAATATGAACAGCTTCGCTACATCAAAGGAGTCAAGGTAGTGTAACTCAATATGGATTGTTGTCCAAGTAATTCGAGAGTTGTGGTCTAGGGGAGGATCCCTCATTGATTGTTGAGGTTATGAGAAATGTGGATTGTCCAATAATTGACTTCGAGAGATCTGTGAATTGGGAGTTCGGGGAAGTGGAATCCAGGAACTTGGAAATCCAACTCGGGAATTCTACCTTTACGAGGGTGATGAGACAGCATGATGGAGTACCTACAAGAACCTGAATATGTAGAGGAGAAAATTTGTTTTAGAAGAAGTTTATTTATTTTATGTTGTTATTGTCAATAAAGTTTTTTTAATTGTAGCGTTAAGAGGGTGTGTTGAAAATTAATGCTTCAATTTTCTAAATGTGGTTGTAACTAAACAATTATGCTACGTTTATGCTATGCAAACCATTTTGTAATGTAATAAATAAGGGCCACCATCAATGTAATTGTGCACCTTACATTAATAATTCATCTTGGTTTTGAGCCCTTAGGGGTTAAGGCTTTCATCTTGGTTGTGAGCCCTTAGGGGTTAAGGTATGAGGGGGCGAGGGCTCGATCGATCGGAATTTAGGTCATTCATGGAGCTTTACTATATTTGTTCTTTTTTTTAACCTGGTAGGTCCACGTACATATACGATCCTATGTATGTTAGGGTCCTGTTCTTTTTTTACATTCTTATCCTATGTGACTTGCCATGACTATACGATCGTGGATGCATTGGACACAACTTTAACAATGAAAGCATGTATGAGGTAGGCAATGAACCAGTTGTCGAAACATTATATCTCCAACCCAAATAATGACAAACGCCTTAAGTTCTTGGGATGATTGACCCTAACATAGATTGAGAGTTGAAGAACTTCTCTTGTTCAAGGAAAATAACCTCCCCTAGAGGCAACTCAAGCTGGTCAAGGCTATGTTGGCCTCCTTGATGGTTCAAAAGTCAAGAGTTAAGCATGCAAACCCATGTCCATTATGTAATACTTAGCAAGTAGGGAACCTTGTCAAATTTTCCTACAAAGTATCAAATTTAGCCTCAACTATTTCAATATTAAGTTAGTTCAATATTAATCCAAGTGCAAATTACTTCTTTAAGGAGCAATTCTTTCTACAAAACGCTCTTTCTACAAAACGCTCAAGTAAGAAACCTTCTCAAATTTTCCTACAAAGAGTATTCAATTATTTCTCAAATTTAGCCTCAATTTCAATATTAGGTTTAGTCATAGGAGTATTACCTCATGGTACACATTTGGCACGAACTTGTGAGGGCTTTTCAAAGCCACCATTGTTGTTCACAACTTTATCTTCTATAAACAACACGAAAACAATATTGTTGAAGGGAAAGCCATAACACCCCTCCCCGCACATGACTTGACAAGTCGAATGATGCGACAAGACAAATAGTATTTTCATCTTCACACATGCTAGGAGATGACTACAATTATGTCATCACATCATCATGAGTGCCAAAAAAATCCTTACCTTTGACCTTTAATCACATTATTATACCTGTCGCAGACATGGTTATATTGCAATTGATAAGGTAGTTGTCCTTATATTAACACTACTTTGACCAAACATTTATTTTACCATGTATAAAGTTTTTTTTTCCTTGGAAAAAAGCGTAATTTCATTAAAAATATAATCAAATTACATATTGTATAAGGGCTTCGAGGAGCCCTTTCTGGAAGTAAGCTTTTCAGCTTCAAGTATTGGAGCTTTCAAAAAATTTACAAGTGCCAAAGCACCCCAAGAGATAATACACCCTAGAAGTAAGCTTTTCAGCTTCAAGTATCAGAGCTTTCAAAAAATTTACAAGTGCCAAAGCACCCAAGAGATAATACACCCTAGAACAGGGCAACCAAAAAAAGCACATAAACCGAAGAAAAAAACCAGCCCATAAAGAGTTGAAGAAAAAATTAAAAAAACCCTAAGAGAAGCAGTCAGGAACCTTAAACGATTCCAAGACGCACTGAAGATTAGACCCTATCACAAGTTAGTAGAGCCACCGGTTTCGGATCCATGCCACAGTGGGAAGTCCTCTGCGAGCTGGTGCCACAGGAGAGTGCCTAGCCTTAACCGCCGCCGACTGAGCAACCTCAAGTTGTTTTGGTCACCACCGTCCCTGGAAAGGGAGCTGTCACAGCCGCCGCCGTGGAATAAGAGCCTGCAGAAGCCCATGATCATGTCGCCGCCGCCAAGGGGAGGTCGCTCTAGTCGTCACGCTACCAGAGCCACGCTGCACAGCCGCCAAACGTAGGGAAACCGCAAGCACAGGAAGAGAACCGCTGCCACAGGAAAACGTAGGGTAAACCGCTGCTGCTGCCACTGGAATGAGTCCAATGGGTTGCCGCGCGAAGGCGCCACCACACGGAGCCCAGGGTGAAACCGTAAGAAACGCCTTCATTCGAATAAGTCTGGGAGCATCTCAGAGGAGAAAGGGGGTGGCGACCATGGTAGAACCATGGCCGCCGAGATCATCTTAGCCAGTCGACCCTTAAAACCTAAACCTAGTTGCAAAGCAAAACCGTCTTAAGACAATATATTTTATTGGAGTACACAACTCTTACCATGTATAAAGTTAACATTATAAACACAAATTTATATTTTTAGGAATATAATATGATTACAATTACTTTCATCAAATTCGCTGCTGTCTTATTGTGTAATTATTGCACGACTCTTCTCACTCTGACATGCGATGAGCAGATTAATAAATATCATCTTTTGCTGGTCCTTTTCCACCTGTAGGCCGCCAATCATTGATTCCGACGGCTGCATCCTCGAGGATCCATCGATCCCAGTTCACACTTGAAAGGTAGCTGCATCATCTAGGCTTCGTCGATCCCATTTCACACCTGAAAGGAGGTACAACTAGCAATTTCATCTTGGGGTGCAATAAAATAATTCCGTATTGAAGGGGAAGGTGAGAGATGAAGAAGATAGAGACAAAATAGACTATTGAAAGGAGAACCACAAACTAAAAGCGAAAATGTTAGGGTTGATACAATATTCTCAAAACATTAGATTGTTCACATAATTGGCCATTACATTATTGGCATTCCAAAAGTAAACAGGAAAATTAGAAAACATAATTACTGCCGCATTCATATGGATTTTTTTAATGCAATACCATCCTTAAATGATGTGGAAATGAACTAATGTATCAAGTTACAATCAAAACAGAAACAAAACAACCAATGATCTGGAGCAAAGAACTTAAAATATATGTTTAAATGAATGTTTTTGAACAAATGATGATCTAAACAACCGACTTTTACAGAGTACATTATTCCATAAGTGGTCATTTCATGAAAAATTCAACTCCCAAAAGCTTAGATTTGGAAAATTGTAACATTGATGATGGATGAATTGAATTTGAAATCCCAATTTATGGCCAAAAGGGAAAGACCATATATGATGCAATAGTGATTGGAGAGCAAGAGGGAGGATTGTTCAAATTAAAGGGACAACCTGAACATGCTATGAAGAAAAAGATTCATCCATAGTCATGGATCACATAGAGGTATGTATAACTTGTTTTTGCAAAAGTTAACTAATGAGTTATGCAGGTCATTGAAGAGAATAACACATTGCTAGACATAACTAGCAAATATGATGACCAGGTATGTTTTGTTATATATATCGTATACTTTTGTATGATTGATAATGATTACTCTTGAAGTTACAAGTTTGAGTAATATAGGACTTATGCATATTATGTTTCTTACCTTAATTAATGATATGACTAACCAGAAGAGTCATAGGTTTGAGTAATCCCGGGTTTAGGTATATTATGTTTATGACTAACCATAAGAATGCTTATTATTTCTGTTTGAAATGATCCTGACTATACATGCTTGAGATTATTGTGTTTTGATAATATTAAGATTATACTAATGATTATGTATGAGACCTCGAAGTTAACACAATGATGATACTAATAAGCATGCATAGGGACCAAGGATGTATATAAGTTCAAGGACAGGTAATCCATGAAGCAAAGATCAAGAGGGAGCACACTCCAGTAGTTTCTGCAAGGATGCAGGAATCCAGAGGGAGTTGACCATCCCTCTACATTTCACAGCAGAAAGGTGTAGAAGAAGCTACTTCAACAGCTCCTGCAAGGAAGCAAACACTCAGAGGGAGTCCACCCAACAAACAAACAAAGATAATTATTTCAATTACCATTTCTTGCATATTTGTTTGTTTAAGTAATTGTGCATATTAGAATGATTGCATTAATGAATAATATACTACTGATATGCATGTGATGGGTAAGTGGCTTATGGAACTGTACAACATTCCATTGCTACTTATCTAGAATGAAACCTCTTTGCTGACATGTTGAGAGTTGTGTACATTCTTAACAATGTTCTGGTAGAGATTGGCAAGCATCTAGAAAAGTTACGGGATATGAATAAATGTTGTATTGAAGCATTGGCTAAAATAATTGCATGACTGTGTGACATATTTCTTTATGTGTAAGAATTTGTTCTGAAAATAATGAGATGTTTCTAATCATGCAATTTAACTTGTTTTGTAGGAAAGACCGTATACCTTCACCTACAAAAGAAGGACTACAACATTTGTTCCAGCAACAAAGATATCTATTGAAGATATTGAAGTTCCCAAGATATGGGAAGAATGCCATGATCCGTCGATCATAAAGAATGATGTTTGGGATGTAGTCCCAAGACCTGAAGGGAAGTTTGTTATGACTTCCATATGGATCTATCAAAATCAAGCATGCTGCAGATGGCAGCGTAGAGAAATACAAGGCAAGATTCGTAGCTCGTGGCTTCTCTCAGAAAGAGGGAATAGATTATAAAGAAACTTTTGCACTTGTAGCTGTTACAATATTCCTATACTCCATCCTAGTCCCACCAGTATTTTGATCATTTACATTTTCAGTCATGCATGCACCTTTAGGGTTTGCATGCATTCTAGGGTTTGCATGCATTTTGCATGCATCCCAGTCATCAGTCCAGCTCCTAGCCCTCAGTTAGCCAGCCCCCGGGAGCTTCTCACTATTCAGTTTTAGCCCTCCAGTTGCTTAATGCGCTCTTCTTCCTTGATTTTAGGGAGCAACTCGCCCTTCTTCACCTACCAGTCCAGTTGTCACTCAGTTAAACTTAGTTACACTCAGTTACACTTAGTTACAGTCAGTTACACTCAATTACACTTAGTTACAGACAGTTACAGTCAGTTACACTCAATTACACTTAGTTACATTGAGTTACACTCAGTTACACCTACCAGAGTTAGTTTGACTGATGGTTAACAGTTACTTGAGCATTGATGACTCCACTGATGATGATGAAGACTTCCAGTTGCGCTCCGATGATCATGAGGACACCTAGTTGTGCTCCGATGACACTCTATTGATCTTATGATCACTCCGAGAGGCTAATTCGAATTGCCACCTTAGGCATTCGAATCCTCTCTACCATTGTACTATTTATTTGTCCATACTGTGATTAATTAATTAGTGTGTGTGAAGTATTATTGCTTCTATCCGAGTTCTACTGTACCATATTATTCTGTTGCTCATTATATTGTATTGTTCACTCTTCTTCTATTTTCTTGCTTAATCATAATTACTCTTGTGAGGTATACATCATCTCTTAGATCTGCTGTGAGGATTTTCACATGGTATCAGAGCATGTTGAGAGTATTGTTTATCTTCATTCTTGAGAGTTTTTTGCAGGTTATTACCAAGATTTCGAGTGCAGCAGTTGCAACAGTTTCTGCATTTTTGCAGCAGTAGCAATTGCAGTTATTCTATATTGTTTTTGCAGGTCCTCTACAGCTTCAATGTATTCATCAGGAATTACTCCTCTTGATCCACTTAACTATGATGAATGGAAACCAAGAATGATAGCAGACTTAAAGATCCATGATCTTTTTTATTGTTATTTTGAAAGAGAGTTTGAATCCCCTGAAGAGAAGATTGACTGGTTAAATAAAAGTGACATGCACTTTGCAGCAATAATGTTTTCTTTGTTTGCACGCCAGAGATTCCAATTCAAATACCGTAATGATGTTGAAACTCCAAAGGAGTTATGGACTCCAAAAGAGATATGGGCTCACCTGGATGAAAAATTTGGCAGAAAGAATGAAGGACTTGGTCCTAACCCATTTGAAAGCAAGCAAAGTGATGCATTCGCTCCTCTTGATGGTCTCTCAGATCATGAACCAGTATCATCTCATATTGAAATTGTTGACAAAGAACTTGCAGATTCTCCACTCATGCTCAAACTTTCTTCTCTTTCTGTGCCAGCTCACACTCTAGATATTGCAGAAGGTCCTAAATCCTCTCTTGCACCAGAGTCTGTTGGTTTGCATCATGATCACATGATTATTTCGGAGGTCAAACCAGCTTTTGAAGGTAATGCATTCGCTCCTCTCCAGCTAACTCCTCTTTTATACTACTATATGATCATAATTCCATGCTTTCAGAAGGTCATTGAAGAATATGGCCATTGCCATTCGCTTGGGATAATTTCTCATGCATCTACTGGTTTTGATCTCACCTCTCATGGTTCAAAGGAGATCTCAAGAAACCATGATTCAAGTCTTGGATCTAATTTGGATTCTAAGCAATTACTGCTTGGGATAATTTCTCATGCATATGATAGTTTTGATCTCACCCCTGCTGGTTCAAAGGAGATCTCAAGAAACTGTTTTTTAAGTCTTAAATCTGATTTTGATTTCAAGCAAACATGTAATAGTTATTTTTGGCATAATCTCACCCATGGTGGTTTGAAGAAGAATACAAAAGACTATATGCACTTTCACAGATTTGATCCTACCTCAGCTTATTCGAATCACAGGTTCAAGGATCATTCTCATACTTTTGGATTTGTTCTCATCACATTCGATCTGAAGAGCAAGTACAAGCACATGCTTTTTGAGCATGATCCACTTCTTCCCAAGAAGAAGATACCTCTAGACATATGACCAAGCATCACACATGCTTGAGTTTGGAGCATTTATTTTTATGTGTGCCTTACAGTCTATTTTTTGAGGAGGGGGTATGTTTCCCATGAAATTTTCCCACTTCCTTGGTTTATTGATTGTTATTATTCATTGTATTGGGTGACCTTTGGTCTTAGTTACCAGGGCCCCGGGATGGATTAAGGGGGGGGTGTTACGATATTCCTATACTCCATCCTAGTCCCACCAGTATTTTAATCATTTACATTTTCAGTCATGCATGCACCTTTAGGGTTTGCATGCATTCTAGGGTTTGCATGCATTTTGCATGCATCCCAGTCATCAGTCCATCACCTAGCCCTCAGTTAGCCAGCCCCCAGGAGCTTCTCACTATTCAGTTTTAGCCCTCCAGTTGCTTAATGCACCCTTCTTCCTTGATTTTAGGGAGAAACTCGCCCGTCTTCACCTACCAGTCCAGTTGTCACTCAGTTACACTTAGTTACAGTCAGTTACAGTCAGTTACACTTAGTTACAGTTAGTTACACTCAGTTACACTTAGTTACATTGAGTTACACTCAGTTACACCTACCAGAGTTAGTTTGACTGATGGTTGACAGTTACTTGAGCATTGATGACTCCACTGATGATGATGAAGACTTCCAGTTGCACTTCGATGATCATGAGGACACCTAGTTGTGCTCCGATGACACTCTATTGATCTTATGATCACTCTGAGAGGCTAATTCGAATTGCCACCTTAGGCATTCGAATCCTCTCTACCATTGTACTATTTATTTGTCCATACTGTGATTAATTAATTAGTGTGTGTGAAGTATTATTGCTTCTATCCGAGTTCTACGGTACCATATTATTCTGTTGCTCATTATATTGTATTGTTCACTCTTCTTCTATTTTCCTGCTTAATCATAATTACTCTTGTGAGGTATACATCATCTCTTAGATATGCTGTGAGGATTTTCACAGTAGCCAGGTATACTTCCATCAGAACAATACTTTCCCTGGCTGCAGCAATGAAATGGAAAATACACTAGATGGATGTCAAGACTGCTTTCTTGAATGGTGTAGTTGAAGAGGAAGTATATGTGGAGCAGCCACTTGGTTTCAAAACACATGACAGGGAGTCATATGTGTGCAGATTGAAGAAATCCTTATATGGCTTGAAGCAAGCTCCCAGAACTTGGTATGGTAGGATGGACAGTTTCGTATCTAGTTTGGGCTTTACCAAGAGTAAAGCAGATTCCAACCTTTACTACAAGGTTGAGGAAGGGAATCCTGTGATTCTAATCCTGTATGTGGATGACTTATTTCTAACAGGAGATGACAGATTGATTGCAGATACAAAGAGGAAGCTTGCTGCTGAGTTCGATATGAAGGAATTAGGGATGATGCATTATTTCCTAGGTATGGAGGTGTGGCAGAGTGCAGATGGGATCTTCCTTGGACAAGGGAAGTATGCAGTAGATATCCTGAAGAGGTTCGGGATGATGGATTGCAAGGCCATGGCCACACCTATGGCATTGAACTTGAAGCTTCTTTGAGATGCTTCATCTAAGCCGGTTGATGTCTCTATGTATAATTAGATGATTGGGTCCTTGATGTACCTGACGAACACGAGACCAGATATTTGCTTTGCGGTGAACACATTAAGCCAATTCCTGACAGATCCGAGGAGTGTTCACCTGGTTGCTGTAAAGCATATTCTGAGGTACCTGAAGGGTACAGTTGATTATGGGCTCAAGTATGAAGCGAATCAAAAGTTTAACCTGCAAGGTTATGTTGATTCAGATTGGGAAGGAAGTGCTGCAGATAGGAAGAACACATTTGGGTGTTGCTTCAGTATGGGATCAGGTGTGATCTCTTGGTTTAGCAGGAAGCAGTCCTGCGTAGCACTGAGTACAACTGAGGCAGAGTATGTTGCAGCCTGTTCAGCTAGTTGTGAGGCAGTATCAGGGATGATTTTAAGAACCCCCCCAAAATTTATATGTATAAAAAATGGGCGAATCTCCCCAATATATAGGAAAACTTGAAGGAGATTTTATCAATAATATAATATGTATATATATATATATTTTGGAAAATCTTTCATTTCATTATATAATGCTGTAAAATCTTGGCGAATCTTTCACTAAATTATTAGATATTGTAAAATCTTGGCGAATATTTCACTTAATTATAAAAAATTGTAAAAACTTGGCGAATCTTTCACTGATTATAAAATATAATAAAAATTTGGCGAATCTTTTTCCAGTAAGACTCAAACTTTTGATTATGTAGATTACTAAGGTAGTGCACTAGAAGAACATACACCAAAGCTCAAATCTGAACTCTCTCGGCTCCTAGACTCTTGAATGAACAAGTGTATGAATGAGGAGAGGATGGATTTATTTATACATTTCACAAGCAACATTTGATCACTCACAACTAGAAGGTGTTGACAAAACACAACTGCACTAACTAGATTCAGGGCAAGCAGGGACTCTACTTGTTATCTCATCCCTTAATGGTCCAATGGACATGTGGGGTCATGAATATTGACAGGCCAACAAACTGATATAATTAAGTGAATATCCTAGTATCGGGCCACTTCCTTTATATAGAGAGATAGTTCTTGGACCAATTCCAAGCTTCCAACCAATCTTCTCACCAAACTTTCTTCTCTTTGGTGTCGAATGGTAGGAGAGTTGCATATTTTTCAGTGAATACTTAAAATGGATCAATCCACACAAATTTTCCTCGGCAAGTGATAAATTCGCCCATCATTGTTTTAAAATGTCCCAACACTATAAAATCATCCATAAATTGATAAATAACAACCCCATGCACTTCTAAATTCACCCAGTAATGAGAATAATGCCCCATGCACTTCTAAATTCACCCAGTGATGAGAAAAACACCCCATGCACTTCTAAATTCACCCAGTGATGAGAAAAACACCCCATGCACTTCTAAATTCACCCAGTGATGAGAAAAACGCCCCATGCACTTCTAAATTCACCCAGTGATGAAAAAAATGCCCCAGACACTTCAATACTTGCCCTAGGCACTTCAAAATTCTCCCAAAGATGATAAAATTGCCCTAAGCACTTCAATATTTTCCCAGGCACTTCTAAATTCTCTCAAGGATGATAAAAAAATCCCCATGCACTTCAATATTTTCCCCAAGCACTTCAAAATTCCCTTGAGGCACTTCAATACTTACCCCATGCACTTCTAAATTGACCCAATGATGATAGAAATGCACCATGTACTTCAATACTTGCCTCGACCACTTCAAAATTCTCCCAACGATGATAAAAACACCTGGACACTTCAATATTTTTCCCAAGCACTTCAATATTTTCCCCAGACACTTCAAAATTCTCCCAGCAAAGATAAAAACGCCCCCATCCACTTCCATGATTTACTGGGCACTTCCTTACTTTCCCCAAGCACTTCATTAATTTCCCTAGACACTTCAAAATTCATCCAATGATGATAAAGATTCCCTATGCACTTCAATAGTTGCCCTAGGCAAGGGAGAAAAACACCCGACAATGATATAATCACCCAAGCAATCACAAAAATGCCTCAATCCACACAAATTTGCCCCGACAAGTGATAAATTTGCCCATCACTATTTTAAAACGTCCCAACACTATAAAAGCATTCATACATTGATCAATAACAACCCCAAGCACTTCTAAATTCACGCAATGAGGAGAAAAACGACCCATGCACTTCTAAATTCACCCGGTGATGAGAAAAATGCCTCATGCACTTCTAAATTCATCTAGTGACGAGAAAAATGCCTCGGGCACTTAAATACTTGCCTCAGGCACGTCAAAATTCTTTGAAAGATGGTTAAATTGCCCTAAGAACTTCAATATTTTTCGAGGCACTTCTAAAATCCCAAGGATGATAAAAAATCCCCATGCACTTCAATATTTTCTCAAAGCACTTCAAAATTCCCCCAAGTCACTTCAATACTTGCCACATGCACTTCTAAATTGACCCAATGATGGTAGAAACGCCCCACGCACTTCAATACTTGCCTCGACCACTTCAAAATTCTCCCAACGATGATAAAAACAACCATACACTTCAATATTTCCCCCAGGCACTTCAAAATTCTCGCAGTGAAGATAAAAACACCCCCATCCACTTCTAAATTCACCCAATGATGAGAAAAATGCACCATGCACTTTTAAATCCACCTGGTGATGAGAAAAACGCCCCATGCACTTCTTAATCCACTCGGTGATGAGAAAAACACCCCATGCACTTCTAAATTCACCCAGTGAGGAGAAAAACGCCCCAGGCACTTCAATACTTGCTCTGGGCACTTACACTTCAAAATTCTCCTTGAGATGATAAAAATTCCCTAAGCACTTCAGTATTTTCCGAGGCACTTCAAAATTCTCCCAAGGATGATAAAACTCCCCATGCACTTCAATATTTTCCCCGAGCACTTCAAAATTCCCCCAAGGCACTTCAATACTTGCCCCATGCACTTCTAAATTCACCCAGTGATGAAAAAAATGCCATGCGCACTTCAATACTTTCCTCGACCACTTCGAAATTCTCCCAACGATGATAAAAACACCCATACACTTCAATATTTTCCCTAAGCACTTCAAAATTCTCGGGGGCGAAGATTAAAACGCCCCCATCCACTTCCATGTTTTCCTAGGAACTTCATTAATTTCCCTAGACACTTCAAAATCCATCCAATGATGATAAAGATGCCCTAGGAAAGGGAGAAAAACACCCGACAATGATATAATCACCCAGGCAATCACAAAAATGCCTCAATCCACACAAATTTACCTCGACAAGTGAAAAACTTTGCGCATCAGTGTTTTAAAACGGCCCGAACGCTATAAAAGCATCCATACATTGATAAACAACAATCGTAGGCACTTCTAAATTCACCTAGTGATGAGAAAACGCCCCATGCACTTCTAAATTCACCAAGGTGACAAGAAAAACGCCCCCATGCACTTCAATACTTGCCCCAAGCACTTCAAAATTCTCCGAAAACATGATAAAAATTCCCTAAGCACTTCAATATTTTCTTAGGCACTTCAAAATTCTCCCAAGGATGATAAAAAATCCCCACGCACTTCAATATTTTCCCAAGCACTTCAAAATTCCCCCAAGGCACTTCAATACTTGCTCCATGCACTTCTAAATTCACCCAGTGATGAGAAAAATTCCCTGCGCACTTCAATACTTTCCTCGGCCACTTCAAAATTCTCCCAACGATGATAAAAAACACCCATACACTTCAATATTTTCCCCAGGCACTTCAAAATTCTCGCGGCGAAGATAAAAACGCCCCCATCCACTTCCATGTTTACCCAGGCACTTCATTACTTTCCCTAGACACTTCAAAATTCTTCCAATGATGATAAAGATGCCCTGGGCACTTCAATACTTTCCCTAG
Source organism: Larix kaempferi (assembly GCA_027924585.1). Lineage (NCBI taxonomy): Eukaryota > Viridiplantae > Streptophyta > Pinopsida > Pinales > Pinaceae > Larix > Larix kaempferi. The sequence continues at coordinate 2,847,737 of BSBM01000077.1, forward strand.
GCAAGGGAGAAAAACACTCAACAATGATATAATCACCTAGGCAATCACAAAAATGCCTCAATCCACACAAATTTACCCCAACAAGTGATAACTTTGCCCATCACTGTTTTAAAACGTCCCAACACTATAAAAGCATCCATATATTGATAAACAACAACCCCAGGCACATCTAAATTCACTTAGTGATGAGAAAAATGCCCCATTTACTTCTAAATTCACCAAGTGACAAGAAAAACGCCCCATGCACTTCAATACTTGCCCCGGGGCACTTCAAAATTCTCCGAAAGATGATAAAAATGCCCTAAGCACTTCAATATTTCCCCATGCACTTCTAAATTATCCCAAGGATGATAAAAACTCCCCATGCACTCCAATATTTTCCCCAAGCATTTCAAAATCCCCCCTAGGCACTTCAATACATGCACCATGCACTTCTAAATTGAACCAATGATGATAGAAACACCCCATGCACTTCAATACTTGCCTCAGGCACTTCAAAATTCTCCTAACGATGATAAAAAACGCCCATACACTTCAATATTTTCCCACGCACTTCAAAATTGCACCCAGGCACTTCACTACTTGTCCCATACACTTCTACATTGACCCAATGATGATAGAAACGCCCCATGCACTTCCATACTTGCCTCGACCACTTCAAAATTCTCCCAATGATGATACATGCCTAGACACTTCAATATTTTCCCCAGGCACTTCAATATTCTCACAATGAAGATAAAAATGCCCCCGTCCACTTCCATATTTTCCCAGGCACTTCATTACTTGCCCTAGACACTTCAAAATTCGTCTAATGATGATAAAGATGCCCTAGTCACTTCAACTACTTGCCCTAGGCAAGGGATAAAAACACCCAACAACGATATAATCACCCAAGCAATCACAAAAATGCCCCAATCCACACAAATTTGCCTCGGCATGTGAGTAACTTTGAAATGTACTCATATTTTTCTTATATAGTTGTTGCAATAACGATTCCACTATTAAGGTATATCCAAGGCATGAAGGATGGGTTTAGGTCAAAGAATGTTATGAAGGCGTCTTTGGTAACCTTAAACGATCAATTCATTCAAATCGACTTCCATGTTGAGTTCTCCCATTGGTTATTTTAAAATTACTATAGCAATCCATTGTTGCAATACTTTCGAAGTTCATAGTTGTTCACCCATGATTGAAAACATGTATTAATACCATGGACCAACAATAGCACTTATATAAATACTCGAGTGCCCATGAGTAAAACTATATTCTTTCACATATATAAGGGTGTTGTCATTTGGAACCATGTCCTATATATCTACATGTGTCAGAATGTTTGTGTGTTCACTCAACAAAGCCACCATCATGCCTACAAGGTAAACACAGAGAAGAGCATATAAAGTTGCAAATTTAATAATTCATGTAACAATATTATTAACAATAATTCTAATAATGAACTAAAAATTCATTGTGTGTTTGCAGGTGTAACGTCCCCTTCCATCCATTTTCGTGCAAGGAAGGAAACGTTAAACCAAACTACCGGGCTTATGGCAGACTTAGCCCCAATAATTGTTACCCATAAATTCCTAACAATTTAAAAACTTCTATATGCAGATTCGTCTCAATATAAACACAGCGGAATGACCATACTAGCTAGCACACAAACAGACAGTAATTGCATAACATATCTATCACAACAGAGAATGATTCAACCTAAAGAGACCCAATCTCATTCCAGTGCCATGCATGGATTCCATAGTAAGATAATTAATTCATTTCATTAAACATGGACAATTTTATCTTACTGCAGAACACAAAAAGCAAATAATTTATAATACAGAGAACACTTATCTCGATAAGTAGATGTCCAACGACTGGCTTACGTGAGGGCAACGTTCCTCCCAACCATAGATCTCTAACAGCCTATATTCCTTCAGCTGAGAGATCACCCCCGAGCTGGGCTGTGTATCCACTAAGGAGGAACTAGCTGGGTTCACTCACAGCCATGGTTTCGGTCAAGCATCCAAGGGATAGAGGAGGGTAACGCTAAGCCAGTGAGCTCAACCACAGAGCTACAGGCATCTCAAGTGAGCTCAACCACAGAGTTACAGGCATCTCAAGTGAGCTCAACAGTCAGGCACCCACATTACCTACCACATCCAACACAAGGAAGATCCCCTTCTCTGTTACACAGTCCCTCAGGCAACTCTTCCCTCCAGTGCTCTTCAGGATGGGCATAGAAAGGTCCAGCTGCTGATCCTTGAGATCCTAGCCTTCACTAGGTTTATCAAGCACACCCAACCTCTGTATAGTCATTCCCAACTTGATTTCTCACCATTCTGCTCACCAAATACTCAAATCCGTCACTGGTTTTCTGAGCTGCAAAAACTGGGTTTTCCCTATTGATTTCGGGGGTAGCTAATGCTCCCAAATTCGCCCCAAGGTTCATGCTAATGGATCCCCCATTGGATTTCCCTGTCCCATGCCAAATCTGGGCGTTTTTGGTCTTTCAAAATCTGGGTTCTCTCAAGGTCGCAATTTCTGGTTCTCTCACTGCTAGCACTCGTTTTTTGGATGTAGAATGATGCTAGGTACCTCCACAATGGAATGGGGATCAGAATGAAGCCCCCTCCCATGCGGTTGAGTGACTTCTTGCCCAAGCAAACATAGCCCATGCCTACCCATATGAATTTCAGGGCTGCCCCATGCTCCATTGAAGCCATGGGCTGAAATCTCAACCACTTCCTTACAACAGTCATAAATGTCACCTAGGGAAGTCAATGGGTTCTCATAAAGACATATGGCAGCCTATGGTTTAGTCCCATAGCCCCCTCACCACTCCCTAGTGGATACACGTGGCCCCTTCTCATTCGTTGCCTCCATAGCCAGTTTTGGTATTTCATTTCAATGTTAATATTTACATCAATTTACAATATCCCATGCTTAATAGCACGTGGGTAACAAAACATCAAGCGTGTCTAATTTAATAAAATCCGAGCATAAACTAGCGGGGCCTTGGCCTTGAGCTCCACGCTAGGGAAACATACAACGTGTGTATACAATATTTACATTAGAGCCAATATTTCCTAAGGGTCCAAATTGGGGTATTACAGCAGGTGTCTCCCTGCTGGTTTCCTTCCAGGGCATGAGTTAAGAATGCTTGTAGAAATGGGGCCAATCCTATGTAACCACTATTCTAATGGTGAAATATGATTTTATCTTCAAACACATGTTTCATTGTGTTGATATTTAGATTGGTGGAAATTGAAAAGCTTAACAATATGTCACTGATAAGCCTCACTCACTACCAAGGACAAAATTTCATAGGTCTTGCAACAATCTTGAGAGATAATTGTGTGTGCAAACATGGTATGCTAGGATTCAAAGCATTCTAAATGTCTCTATCTGTAGATGGCCATGTAAGTATTCTTGTGTCTAGATCATATAAGAAGCATAACATAAGACAACTCGAATCTTCAAGGAACTCAGAAGTGTGTGCAATAATCAAATTTGTAATTGTAGAGACATGAGAGGGATAGAGTGCATTGTTGCAATGGCATAGTGACGGATGGGAGGGGTTGAATCTTACATATGTCTTAGAAATTCATCATGCAAAAAGTAGTGAAACTAAACTCATAATTTTGGTTTGAGGCCTTACTTTAGGCAAAAAAATTAAAAAGGTAATCACGTAGGTTTACCATTTTGATAACCATGATGGGGTTCATCTTCCAAAATACTCAGTAGGACAACCTGCTTTTGGAACTTAGCAGTGTAATCTTGGACAATTTTCTCTTTACAATGTCTAAGGCACTACCATTGGATTTGTTGCTCCCTTTAATACCTAGCCGGGTAGAATTTTCTTGTCAGAAAAACCTTTACCTCATTCTAATGCGTAACATGTGCTCTTTTTTTCTATTGTGGATGCTGAAAATGGTGTTCCCACCATAGGAGGGCATGTTGTGACATTTTCAAGCATGCAAAGTTAATCTTTTGCACATCACAATATATGTGATAACTGAAATAAACCTCAAGTTGCCTGAACATGTTATTATGTTTATCAACATGCATTTACTCATCAAATGGTTGACTTCTTTGTCTCCATTCTTCTTGGGGATTCTCCCTCCAAGTGATACCATTTTCTGATGTTAACCATCCACTTCTAGGATTGTATAATGATCTGGAACCAAATTATCTGTCCTCTCGCACCTGGTAACACATAGACTGTAACAGGGGACCAAATTGCTAACTAGTATTGAGGGAATGTCTAGAAAACAGGACAAATCCATTTATATACATAGTACATAGTCCATTTTGTTCAAGGAGTTTGATCATCATCAAGAGAATATGAAACATTAGTAGAGTAGTTTTGATAGCATAGGAGAAGTGAGGTCATTTCCTTATGGATGAAGATTTTTTTGGCATGAGTGGAGGAATTCCCTTGACCTGGGATGTCCGTAACCTCCTTTTTAGTATGAAACATATATTGGTAAACACAAGGAAATGAATATATACCAGTCAAGCACCCTTTCATCTAAAACCAGTAGATAAATCACATACATGATCAAATACTAACTTTAAAGATTGAACATACAAGTAATACCGGACGACTACACATTAGACTTTCAAAATGTGCCCAACATTATATTGTCAAGCTTACTTGATTGCATTTTACAATTAATTTTTATGAAAGACATTTTATGGGAATCACTAAATTTTCATCTTGGAATGGCTTAGAGCTGTATCAGCAGCTCTGGGTACAGACAGTAATCAACCAGGGGAAACATACCCCGAATAAAGTTGTTTCTAAGATGGACCTTGCACTATGTAGAGTGAATACGTTTTTTGTGAATCTCATAATTTTGGGAAGTATGATGTCTTTCGGTATCAGAAACCCTCGTTATAAAGTCTAATGCAAAAGCCAGAAAATGAATACCACTAAGCTGTAAACAAGAATACAAATCCAATTTCGAAAAGAGCAAATAGTTGGCTGAGCATTAAATCGTATCATAGCCATAACAATCTACGACTATTGGCATTTATAGAAGCCTCTATACAAAGAAGAAATGTGACCAAAGTATTATATCAGCATACACTTATTGTAACTGTCTAGGCAAAATGATTGTTTCGAAAGGAAACATCAATATTTTATTATTTTTTAATAACCAACAAATACTCACAAATATGCAACTAGCGTAAATGCCAAACAAAATACATTTGTAAATTGGACATCGACTACCATACAATATATTTTTAAACAAAACCAGAAATGCAACTCAGCACTCAACTCAAGTGCATCAAGAGATGGATGGGCAATGTTTAGGTTGTTATTGCGCTCCTGAAATACTCAGATCAATCAAAAAATAAAAACCAAAATTCAAGATGTTGATTATGACCCCCAAATCTAAAATGATGGCACATTTGATGCATTTCAAGACAGATCGTCTAAACAACAAAATAACAACAGAACTTGGAAAGCAGAAGGAAGAAACAAGGGAGAACCTAGGAAACAATCTTGGAGCTAGTTTGGCAACAATAGGTAGAGGCTGCAGGTCCCAATCATTCTCCATAGAAGGATGATATACTTGACAACACAGGTATGTTTCACACGTCGAAATCCCAATCATCCATAGTGGACCAGTTCCCCCATATCAAGCTAACAATTGGCTCAATTTCATAACAACTTGTTGCACAGAAGATGATACTGACAACCCTATCGGTGCTCCTCCTTCCTTGGGCTGCTCTACAAGCCACTTTAAATTGTTAATTGTTAATTGAAGCAGTTAATTGTTTCCTTCTAGCTCTAGAGGAAGAGCCATTACTAGAGCGATTACCTTTCAAGACAAATTTAGCAAAGAAAAGCATGAAAAGAGCAAATTTAGCGATGAACCTCAAGTGTTTTATTGACTAAATGATCTTGTATTTGTTTCTGATGTTTTGTGCAAGTAAATGTCAAGTCCAACCAGGGGAATCCAAACCATCTTCCAAGTGTAAGTAATCAAAACCTGGCTACAAAGATGACTTAAAACATTGTAAATACTCTCTATCCTTCCAATCGTTGACCTATTCTTGCTTTATCAACTATCCGAACATGGTACTGCTCATCACTACTAGAAGTCCACTTTAAAAATCCCAACAATTATCACTACTAATTATGACCATGAATGGTGATATTGATAGTAAATCTCTCAAGCCATTACTTGATAACCAAGGATAATTTTAGGGGCAAAATTTAGCCCATGGGCTATTTTTCCATGTTTTTTTCCAAAAAACGATTCGCCAATTTGCATTTTTTGAAGCCCTGTTTTGCCCAATTTTGATGAGGTAAACTTTTTTCACTCTAAAAATCGCCAAATTATTATATAAACTATATAAAAATTTTAAAAATTGAAATAATTTTAGAAAAATATCGCCAAATATTTTATCCTTGACATTTTAAGAATTGGTAAAATTCGCCAAGGTTTATACACTTTTAAATAAGTATGGGTCCTTAAAATTATCCATGTTGATAACATATGATATAAAAGTTGAGTGGTTAAAAATCAAAACTGTATATCTAAAGGTCAACAACATTCATGAGAATCAGCCAAAATGATCAAGCAAAATAAGACTCTATAATGGAATGGAGTTGAATGAGAATCGGCCAAAATGATCAAGCAAAATAAGACTCTATAGTGGAATGGAGTTATCTCTTTCTGTGAGAATATAAACTAAGCAACAAATTAAAATATATGATAAAAAGGGATAAAAACCATGATAGCACATCTTAAGGCTGTCACAAAATTCATGGCCACAAAAGAAAGTATGAGTATGACATCATAACTCCCTAAACAAAATCCAAGGAGAATATTTTTCAAGAAACTCATAGCATGTTGTTATCATCTGGATACCTCAGGGCATGTATGCATCATATGAATCTAACAAAAAACTACAAAACACAATTACCATCCGTGCTTATTCAAAATATATTTCATTGTGTGTAGCTTTTGCACAACTGGGATAATAACCAAAACTCTGCCAACTTCATCTAAGCAAAGTGTAGAGTTCGTTTCACTAATTTAACAAAACTGTGGAGACAATGATAGATGGAATGGAAATATTAGCTGCTTTACCAGATCACAACATATTAAAGGATAAAATTGAATTCACAAAGGCCTCTGCAAATTACTAAAAGAAACTAAATTCTAGAATGGAAAAAAATTATACTAAAGGTTATAACTCTGACCTCAAAATTGAGAGGAACCATCATCAGATTAAATTTGCAAAATTAGGCTTCAGACTAGTTGCTATATTCTCAAAGCTTTGTGCTAGCTTCACTTCATCAATGCAATGTTGAAAAGAGCCATTACCAAGTCCTACAATTTTCTCCAAAATAGTAAATGTAGGATTTGTTCCAAACATGATTGTATGGAATATCATCCCTAGTTCTATCATCTTCAGTTTATTCACAAACTTAAGAAGATCTCTCCTATCAGTGTTTCCACCATCACTCAAAAATATAACTATTGGATTCTTCTTGGCCACATTAGGATGACTAGATCGTTGATAAATTACCGCTCCTACCAGTTTCAGACCAGAAGAATAATTGGTTCCCCTTGCTGTAACATATTGAAGAATCTTGTCCACTATATCTTCCTTCATCTCTTGCATTTCTAGAGAAAGTATTGTTATCTTGTCAAATAGAACCACAAATAAAGAATCAAAACTAGTAGTTCTACACCGAGTAGTAATGAATTGAACAATAACCGCACACACACAGCCCAACCTACAATTGTGTCAAGATATAGATTTGGCCATGGTTGGTTTTATATCAATATTGGACATTGAACTAGACTTGTCAATAACAAAAACCACATGATGCGCTATGTTCTTGGAATGGTCATAGACAAAAACATGACCATCTACAGTTATATGACGTGTATAGGATGCCATTTAGGTATTCCTTTTCATTGGAGCATGCCATAATTTCTCTGTACAATAAGACCTCGAGGAACTAGCATCAATTTCATTATGCTCTTCTAACTTGCAAAGATGATTACATAGGGCAAACTCCTTTTGATCCTCTTCAATACAATGATCTTCAAACCGCATTTGATTCCAGTAAGTCTGATGGGTAAGCTCATCTTTAGGCTTATACTCATTAGGGCCATATTTTCTTGTCTCATGCCGAGAGCCATCATAGATGTGACTTGTGCAATTATCATTCATAGCACAGTAAATCAAATGAATGTGTCCCCGATCTTGTGCTTTACAATGCATGTTAGACATCTCTACCATAAAAAATCCCCCCCAAGTATATTTCCTACCTTGGATATCAAATTCTTCTTGATCTGATGCAAAATTGACAATCCTCATGTTCCCATGAGTTGTATTATGTAAACCAGAATGATTGGTGGGTCGTTGACAAAAATACCCACAAAATTGACATTTAACCTTTACAATAATGCAGAATGTCTGGATTTAGTGTGTGAAGATGCACACCATCATGGCATCTTTTAAAAGGTGGATGCAAATGCAACAATCCTTTTGCAGACCAATTTGTTCAAAGACGTGTTCATACTCAAAGGAACCTCTTCTTCCCTGAAATGAGCATGTCTATCTTACAAGTTCATTGAAAATTTCACAAATGCCATTTTCTTCACATTTCTTATGACAAGAATGCTCATTACCAGAGATGCTCATCACTTGTCAATTCATGGAAGTGATCTTTGTAACTGCAGCTTCTGGGACACCCCTCCATGATGCATTTTTTGGGATAATATCTTTCATGACAAGCATGTTTTCCATGATCCCCAAGCTCAATTTGTATCACACAAGGATTTTTGCAGCTTGGAAGAGAACACTCCATCTTGCACATGTGTTGTGGTGAATTGCACTTATGAATACCTTCATGTCCAACCTTCATGCAACAAGATTTGTGCAATTGGATGATCTGTCAAAGAAAGAACAGATATCCATACATGTATGATTTTTCTTTTTTCCATCATGATTCCAATCATGACCTACCAAATTTTGACATTCCTCCACTTCATTTCCTTGATCTAATTCAAGAGAACAATATGTGCACTTCTCAACACAAACATGGTTACTCATACAAGAGTAATTAGAGGAATGGTATTTCTCTAGAACACATTGCCAAAAACATACAAAACACTTACAACCACATACAGAAAGCCCCTGCTTCAATTCTGCTAGGGCTAAAACTGCCTCCAGTTGTAACTTTTGTACATCATTACTGCTATAAAATTCGGAAGTGTTGTTGCAAATCCACTGTTGAACACGATCATGTTGTCTCTCTGTCAATGCCTTTACGAAGTACTGAAATTTAGATTGCCATAGATCACCATTTTTACCTATTCTTTCCAAGACACTTTCTAGTCTTGACCTAAGATAACAAATTTTTTTATCATTTGATGTAGTTTCATCCAGAGCTGCAAGCTCCAGGCTAGTGTCCTACAAATCAATGAAGAGATCCCCAATTTCTATTAGAGCATCACCTACCACTTGGTTGAATCAAGTCATAAAAACATATTTCAATTCCATTGTGTGCAAAGAAGTTTCATAAACTGTAAATCCTGGTCATGGTAGGAGTATATTTGAGCCTTTTGTAGCCAATACTGTCACTCACACTTGTATAGCTTGTGAGCAGCCAACCGTACACATGATTAGTGGTAAGCTTATAAGGTAGGCATGAGGAAATATACTCTGCAACAGCACTGGAAAAAGGAAAGCTCCATTATGGTAGGGACATAACCAAATGTATGTACACACTACAAACAGAAATAGGAAAAAGTAGTTAAATCCATGAAATTAGCAGCATCCCTATTTCCCTAATCCATAAAACAATTGTGCATTTTATACGAGATTAGTTATGTCCCATCTTCCATTTAAACACAATAAATGGAAGACAATTAGTTATGACTGTTAGATTTTGTGCAACATTTGTTGAACTGTAAATTGCACCAACAAACTCTGCGTTGTTCTATTTTGGTGCCTATGATGAAGCTAGCATGTTGCCCATGAATGTTTCAAAATACTGAATAATCCCAAATCACTACATGGATTTGGGATAGGTATGTAGAATGAATCACCTTCTCGGGAGGACTCATCAAGAGGTCCTCCCGACAATGTTTTACAATATTTTATAGAATTCAAGGAATAGGATTAAACACAATAAATGGAAGACAATTAGTTATGACTGTTAGAATTTTGTGCAACATTTGTTGAACTGTCAATTGCACCAGCAAACTTTGCGTTGTTCTATTTTGGTGCATATGATGAAGCTAGCATGTTGCCCATGAATGTTTCAAAATACTGAATAATCCCAAATCACTACATGGATTTGGGATAGGTATGTAGAATGAATACGTTTTTTGTGAACCTCATAATTTTGTGAAGTATGATGCCTTTTGGTATCAGAAATCATCCTTATAAAGTCTAATGCAAAAGCCAGAAAATGAATACCACTAAGCTGTAAACAAGAAGACAAATCTAATTTCAAAAAGAGCAATCAGTTGGCTGAGCATTAAATCCTATGATAGCCATAACAATCTACGACTATTAGCATAGATAGAAGACTCTATGCAAAGCAGAAAGGTGGCTATGGAACCTAAGAAACACACATTACATTTACTTCATCTTCTAGGTTCAGTGTTTCCTGCCAAAGCAACTGAAAACTGCCCGCAAATGAAAGTGAAGAGTTACAGGAACAATTGCCTCAGTGACATAATGAATAACAAATTCACTCCAACACTCATCTGTATGGACCATTTAGATCTCCTCAGGATTCATCTCTCCAACAAAGGACCTTTAGATCTTCTTGGGAGGACTCGTCTCTCCAGCAAAGGACCTAATAGCTCAACTACCTCTGTATTACCTGAATTCACCATTCAGAGATCGAGAACATTACCATCTACAATAGCAAATTGGCTACATTACATGTCCTTGGCATGTGTACTTACCATCACAATGTCCAAAGTGACAATTATGAGATTGGAAAAGCACCATCCTCTGGATCCATGTTTTGACCCTACCATCCCAGTTTTGCAGCTGCAAATAGCTCCCAACAAAGCGTATTTCCTACATTATAATATCCACTAAATTATGTTGTATGAATGATATATGTTTACTGAGGGAATCTTGTTCCTCTGTTAGAGGACAATTGGAGTCCAGAAATGCTACAAAACTGCTTCTTGGGTTGTTTACTACTTTACAACGACATTGTCAAGGTTACAAATGTTCGGATATCCATCATCTATTTCGGGATACATATCTATTTCAGGATCATCTATTTCAGGATACATATCTACTTCAGGATCTTGCATGATCTATTTCAGGATATGCATCCCAGTCACCAGTTTGATGCCTCCAGCACCTTATCCACCTTCTTCTAGCACCCGGGAGCCACTTACCACAGAGTTTTAGCCCTCCCAAGCTGAAAGGCGCCCTCTTCTCACCTACTGCCAGAGAAGGGCGCACTTGTTCACCTACCACTGCAGATTCACTCCAGTTACATTCAGTTAGCTCCGATTCTGATTGATTTCACTCCTGACTGACTGTTTCACCTCCGATTGACCTCCAGTTCGATTAGGTGACTTGTTCTGACTCCAGTTAGCCTCCCATGCGCCCCCACTGAGCCTCCAGATCCTATATCAGTGCTACACACTTCAGTTACATTTATTATGATCAGTTAGACTCAGCTTGACACCTGGATGACTGGTTGTTGTGATTGATGAGCAACACCGATGATTGATGAGGACTCCTAGATAGAGTCAAGCTACTCCATTCAGTGATTTGAATGACCTCCTTAGGCAATTCGAATTGCTCTGTTCATTGTGACAGTTTGTATTGTAATTCATTCACCCTTTCTGGGATAGAGAGCACTGCTGCATGTTTTGCACAGTTTTACACCATATTTTCTATGTTCATCTGTTGTGATTGATTTACTTGTTCATTAGATCTGCTGTGACTAATTTTACAACAAAAATCAAAGCCATGATGGTTACAACAGACTACCAGCAACTTCATATTGCAGATATGGTCTAGTGGCATGCGAGGTCCACCTAAATATCAACAAGTGCTAGGCAATGTGCATGATTGCTCAATGTTAAAACTAAATTTTGTATATTTTGATTAGTAAAATAAACCAAATTCACACCAAACTTAACACAATAATATAATGCATATAAACAGCATTCGAGTACTGTCACAGGTATATTTGCTTGACTAGATTTTCAACTGCAGTGCATGGAATTGATCTCTGTCCAAAAGCCCAAAAGAAGAAAGGGACAGAGCATCAACATCATCTAACAATGGAAATTGATAAAGCTCAATACAGTGTGTTTTGGGGATGGTAGAACAGTCTCGGGTTGTAACAAGTGTCTTATATCCTTTCCCTTCAAATAACAGGTTTTCCAAATTTGCCCTTGACCAGACATCATCCAACACCACCAAAGTTGGTGTGGCTTGCCTCAGTAGCTGCTACTGTAGCTGTGTATGTGCATCCTCGACATTCTAAAATTCAGGTTTCGTCTTACAAACAATCTTCTCCCACATAGTCTCCAAAATTCCCTTCAATTTTGGGGACTATGAAACAGTGATGAAAATGATATTGTTTTGGAAAACCCCTAGCATGCATAAAGAGACAAGTTCTCAGATAGAAATTCCATCATCTGTATAAGAATAAGTTCTCAAGTAGTTTTATTGTCAGCAAAAACTCTCAAGAACGTGACATTGAAAAGCTACAAGCCTACAACATACTTTCTGCATGTCTGAACCTCACCAAATATGGCCAAATATTGCAACAGTCAACCAAGTGTCAACCAAGTCGCATTTAAACTTGTCGAATTACAGCAATTTTGACCAATTGAAAAGCTACAACATAATTTCTGCATGTCTCAACCTCACCAAGTATGGGCAAGTCTTGCAAGACTCAACCGAGTCTCATTTAAACTTGTTGAGTTATAGCTATTTTGACCAATTTGACTGATTCTTTCAGTGGCCAGTTTGATTCTTCTTCTTTTTTGGTGAAGCCAAGTCAAACTCGGGAGTGCATGGAAGACTAAGTGGAGTTTGACAACAAACATAAATGGCACAACAGAGTGCAAGCTATTTTGGATGCATGGGTTTCCTTTTAAATGAAGCTCCCTGCTTGGTTCATGCTGTACAAGGTACTCTCAATTAAATAAATGCTTCATAAAAGAGGCTTTACAGATGGAAGTTGCAGCTATTGTGGGAATTCAGAAGATGTTGGCCATGTTTCTTGGAGTTGCCTATTTGGTAAGGAGGTCTGGACTTGGTTAGGAGGTGTTTTTACATGTATATTTATGTCACAACTTTACTGGTAGACTGTCCTTTTGGAGATCCTGTGTGCTACCACAAATTTGTCTGGAGTGTTTCGCAGGTAATTGGAATGTTCACTCTCCGAGTCTCTACTATCTATGGCGTAAAAGGAATCCAAAATGTTTGAAGGTTTTCCAAAGAAAAGATAACTGAAATTCATAAATTCTCCATTTTGAACTCAATAGCCATTCAATGTTTAACTCATCTGATTGCCAAAAGAAATATTGTGAAAGCCACATGTAGGAGCTAGATCTCATGGCCTTTCCTTAGTTGCATAAGTAGGTAGGGGGGAGGCTTATTTGATGCAATGATGGCTGACCATGTAGGGATGGTAAATTGCACAGAGAAAAGAGAGGTGCATTCTACAGCTCGGGTAGGGGTGGAAGGTGATCCATCGATTCTTTGCATGTGTGTCCGTGTAATGGTGCATTGAATCTAAGCAAAGCACTGGCTGCGCTATTGCATTGAAAATGGACACTGGCACAAACCTATCTAAACCCAGGTCTGAGGTTTTGAAGGATGCATACTCAAATTCACATAGACCAACATATGCACTACAATATCTAGAGATATGCAACTTCCTGTTTCACAACCTCTACGTGCATCTCAGATCGGGTAGATGGGCCTGTGCTAGAAATGTATGTATCATATTTTCCAGCAAAAAAACAAAAAGGAAAAAGAAAGATGAACAAGATATTGGGTTTCCCAGCAGCTACCCTGGCACCAAGGAGAAAACAAAGTACCTTTCAAGAGATAAAAATGGTTTGAATAAATAGAAACCCCAATTACCTTTAATTTCTTGATCATTGAAGAGGGCCAATGCCAGAGTTGTTTTTCTAAGACCTCCCATGCCTTGCACCCCAACAACTGACATCTCTCCCTGGGGCAGTATTCTCTTCAAATTTCGAATATTTTTCGCCAACCCCATTACAAAATCAGACTTTACTGATAAATAATAATTACAAGGAGCCACATCAAGAGCTCCATCAAACATGTCATCTGCACCCATTTGTTGAAGCATCATGGCATTCTCATGGGGATAATTGGTGAGCTGGGCCACATATCTGAAGATTGTTTCATTCATCTCGCTCTCATCCAATGACCCCAACACATATAGATGGTGAAAAGTCTGCAGCTCTGTTATGAGATTCTTCACACCATGCAATACATGGGGAGGCATTTGGTACTGAACGAAGCCACATATATCCTTCTCCAGCTGGTGAATTCGAGAGGCATATCTGAGGCTGTGAAAAATGGTAAAATGGCTGATTTTCTCACTCTTTTACCAATTCAACGCCCTTCATGAGGGTGCTCAATAACTCCTCATAGCTGGGATTTTGCTCATTTTGGGGTGCTTCTAGATTCAACGAACACATCTGTTGAAGTGTTTGAATAAGGCCCATCAACAACCCATCCAATCTACAACATGCATTCTTGCAATTAAATCGAGGCGAATCTAATTGTAAAACCATATTCAACCAAAAATTTGGGGCGAATTCAATTGTATCAAAAATTTCGAGGAGTTGGAGAGGGCGAAATTGTCCCGCATAACCACCATTCCTGGAAATCGGGGGGCGAATGCGACCAAGGACAACTGGAATTCGAGGGCGAAATCCATTTTTCCAATTTTTTTAGCAAATACAGGACTGGGCTAACCTCTTTCAACATTTTTTGGGTAAATAAATATGGGGTGAAATTTAAATAAGGAAAAAAATAGGTTTAATATTAAAAATTCTCCCCTTAAATTGTCAAAATCCCCTATAATTCGCCCATGGGTGAAAAATCGCCCTTAAAATCATCTCTGGGCAGTATGGCTCCAGAAGCTACTGTCTGAGTTATTTGATCTCCCGTTGGATGCTACTGGTATCTTCTGTGATAACCAGAGTTGTGTGAAGCTGTCTAAGAACCCAGTGTTTCATGACAGGTCGAAACACATAGAGATCAAATATCACTATATCAGGGATATGGTGCAGAGAGGAGCAGTGAAGCTCCTGTATGTTGCGATGGATGAGCAGATTGTAGATGTACTGACGAAGCCACTAGCCAGGGTGAAGTTTGAGTACTTTAGAGAGAGGCTTGGCATTCTTCAGATCGACGACACTTCGAGGAAGAAGTGATGGACACATTTGCTGAAGCCATTCCAAGCATGTTGGAAGGAGGATCCTTCACATGGCTGTGGATGTAAGTGATGGATGATGAACATCAGGACGATGTTTCACTTACTGCTCAGTATATGCATCAGGATGATGCTGGATATGATCAGTTGGATAATTTATATGTATATGTATGTACACATCATGTTGGATGCTGGATATGATCAGTTGGTTCATCTATGTATGTACGCATCATGTTGGATGCTGGATATGATTGGTTGGATCATTTGTATATATTTTGTACATGCATCATGTTGGATGATTGGACCATGTATCTGTATATGTATCAGGTGGATACTGTGTATGATCAGGTAGATCATGTATGTTGATATATATCAGTTAGATGCACTGTGTGGATCATGTATCTATGTATGTATCAGGTGGATACATTGTATGATCAGGTGGATCATGTATGATGATATGTATCAGGTAGATACTTGGTATGCGTCAGGTGGATGCATTGTATGATCAGGATGATCATGATGACGAGCTTCAGGATGTTGCTCCAGATGATATGTACCAGGATGGTACAGTGATGATGATCAGTATGATCATGTGTACATCAGGATGATGTATGTTGAGTATCAGGTTGATACTCTGTGGCCATGGACAGGTTGTGCAAAGGAAATCCTAGATTTGTTCTAGGTCACATCCAGTATGAAAAAGGACTGGCACTGTGTATCACATGTAAGACCTGGGAGATCCTATAGGTCGGAGTTGTGTACCCGTAACAGCCTGGGATGCTCTTTCGAGGGTTTGTGATAGTGGACCACATGTAAGACCTGGGAGTTCCGATAGGTTGGGCTGTGTGCTCGTAATAAGTCCTGGGATGCTCTTTCGAGGGTTTGTGGTGGGATGCTACATGTAATACCTGGGAGATCCGATAGGTTGGGATGTGTTCCCGTAATGAGTCCTGGGATGCTCTTTCGAGGGTTTGTAGCAGAGGTCACATGTAATCAGTCATGGAGATCTTGCCGGTCTTGCTTAGGCACATAAATGTTCTTGGGATGCTCTTTAGAGTTCTTGTTGGTCGTGCTATGCACATAAACGTTCCTGGGACACTCTTTTAAGGTTTTGTGACAGTCACATGTAATAAGTCCAGGAGATATGGATAGGATGAAAAAGGCTTCAGATGCTCTTTAGGGTTCTTGCTAGGTAAGAGACTATTTAAAGGTTTTGTGACGCACATAATAAGTCCTGAGGATTCCACAGTATGGCCAGTGATGAAGAAGACCTGCAGGTGGTGGGCCTACATCCAGTATGAAAAAGGACTAGCTTTGTAGAACTTCCTATGATGAGTAGATTCAGAGATTGGTTGAGATAGCAATAGCAGTGACAGTGATGATGACAGTGCATCGATGACGATGATTCCGAATCATAACCTAACTCTATGCTTTAAATGCCGATCCTGCTAAACATGAGTTTTCTTCTATAAATCAGGAAAATGGGGCACTGAGCCTCTCGTGGTCTTTCAGTCTTTGAGATGGATTTGCTTGTTGTCTCCTAGATCACCTGCGCTTGCTCATACATGCTTATTTTCATATAATTAGCTCATAAAAACTCCTTTAAGAATAGAAGAATACTCTCTAAACTACTTTATTAAATAATCAAAACAAATGCATTATTCCCCACAAACAAAGGTATTTTCCTTATCCATTATTGTGCTTATGTGGCATAAAAAGACTATAGAGTACCTAATTTGGGGCTCATCAATTCCTTTGACTAATAGGAGGAGTATTAAAGAAAAAACCAGAGACATCCATATTGATTGTAAGCCCAGAGGCTCTGAGGAAAGTATTTAACGCTCTCTTGATCTGTCTTGCTTCATGAACATAGGAGTGGCCCATGAGGAGGGTGTCATCGACAAACTGCTTGTGAGTCAGAGCTTTCTCATAGGGTGGAAAATTGATACCTTTGAGGCTCCCTTTTTCCACTAAATGAGAGATGAGCCTTCCTAATCCTTCAGTCATAATAACGAAGAGGAGTGGAGAGAGAGGATCTCCCTGTCGGACACCCCTAGAAGGTTTGAATACCGTTGAAGGATGACCATTGATCATGATAGAGAAAAAGACTAAGGAGGTAAGATTAGCTATCCATTGAATCCAGACATCACTAAACCCAAAGGAGATCATAATTTCTTTCATATAGGTCCGGTTCAAACTGTCATAAGCTTTAGATAAATCCAACTTCAACATCATACTTGCTTTTTTAGTGACCCTCAAGGAGTGAAGAACCTCCTGGGCTAAGTTGATGCCATCGAGAATTTGTCTACCTTCCATAAATCCAGATTGTTCTATAGATACCAAGGAGGGGAGGAGAGGTTTGAGTTGGTTATCTAGGACTTTTGTGATAATTTTATAAATTACGTTGCATAAGGCGATCAATTGAAACATTTTCGATCTCTCTGCCATCGGATTTTTGGGGATCAGAGTGAGAAAAGTAGAGTTAAGAGCTGGGAGAACCCCCCTCATTTTCCTTGATTCTTCCACCACCTTCCAAACTTCATCCTTAATTAAGTCCCAAAAAGAGTGAAACAAGTTTGTTGTAAAACCATCCGGCCCAGGATATTTTCCATCCTCCATTTGGTTTATAACAACCTCCACTTCCTGAAATTCTATAGGTCGAGTAAGCATCTCATTCTGCTCACCTGTAATAAGCCTAGGAATGACACTTTTGATTTCCCTGCAAGCCTCATTTTGATCCATCTGTGGTTCAGTTAAAACCGTCTTGAAATGGTGAATCGGTTCATGTTCCATATCTTCGTGGGAGTCCACAACCTGACCAGTGGAAGTTCGTAGGTTGCTAATTTGGTTTTGATGCCTATGTTGAATTGTAGCTTTGTGGAAAAACTTTGTGTTCTTATCCCCATCCTTCAGACATTGGCTCCGAGATTTTTTTGTTGCCATAGGATTTCTTTTTGCGTTTGCTGCAGATGGATAGATCAAAGAGTAGTTTTTCCTCCAAGGCTAGTTCAGTAGTCAACCCCATATGCATAATGTTTTCCTGGATACGTTCCATCTGTGATTCTAACTTAGATTTTTCCAGCAGTATGTTACCAAAGACTTCTTTATTCCAGATCTTGAGTTTCTGTTTGAGCAATTTCAATTTTTGTTGAAATTGGTACATCTTAGTGCCATTGGGGGGAATAATAGCTTGCCACCAGTTCTCCACTTGGGCCGAAAAATCTTGGTGGGTTAGCCAAAATTTCTCAAACCTGAAGGGCCGAGTCATTTTAGTTCCAACATTACTCCAAATTAGGGTAACTGGCTAGTGGTTTGATCTAGCTGAGGAAATAGGGAAAGAAGTCAAAGTCCCTCCCAAAAACATAATACTTTAAGAGATTATAAATCTATCAAGCCTAGCTGCCACTAGATGATCCCCTCCTCTTCTGTTATTCCAGGTATAACCATTACTCCCCAAACCTACGTCAATCAGGTTACTAGACTCAATAAATTCATCAAACGGGGTATTTTCAGGGGTAAGGACTCTTCTTCCTCCTTTTTTCTCAAATAGGGACCTGATCATATTAAAGTCCCCTCCAAGGATCCAATGAGCACCTTCAAACGTCCTCCTCAGGTTAATCAAACTAGTGATGAAGTTTCATTTTTCAGGGTAGCTACTGCACCCATACACATTGGTAACAATTCCTCTCGCATTTGTGCCCAACAAATGAAATTATGTAGAGAGACTGAAGGTCGTAGATAGGAAGTTGGTAAGGGAAACCTTCCTAGGATCCCATTGAATGGCCACTCCTCTAGCATGGCCGACAACATCAAGCGCCATACGCTTGCACTGTTTCCATAGACTTCTGGCATTGGTTTCAAGTTGAAATGCAGAACACTTCGCTTCCTGTAGGAAGACTACTGTAGGATTCTCCTTCATGATCTTGTTTTTCATAGCTTTGTTTTTTTTAGGACTGTTGGTCCCTCAGATATTCCAAGATAAAATTTTCATCAAGCACTATATCTTGCAGCCAGGAGAGCTTCCTGAATGGTAGGGTATTGGCTAGAGTCTACCAGTCTCGGCCCAATTTCCCCAATTCGCTCCATGTTCGACCTCCTACCTCGTTTCGACCCTCCTTCTTTAAACTTTATTTTATTCTCCTTTAGTTTTAAGGGTTTGATGCCCGGGCTAGGAGTAGGTTTTGTTTTGAGGATTGCTTCCTTCAAGAGTTGCAGTTGGTTGTCAGAAATCGAGTGAACCTCCTTGTTTTTGCAAGCCTCTTCGATGCTATTAAGATCTAGGTCCCCCAGTTCCTCTTCCAATTGGTCTACTTCAGGAGGGTTTTTTTTAGTAGAATTGTTCAGATTACTAATCCTTGTTGCCATAGCTATAGTTTCAACTTCTTGATGTTGTGTTTCAAGAGCCGCCGATGGTGTTTGGGTCCCCAATAGGTTAGGATCCAAGGCAACAAAATTATTCTGCTTGATTTCCATTTTGCTCAGATATGGGCCGTTGTGCTTCCTTGTTAGAAAAATAGGATCACAAAGCAATAAAAATAAACAGAAATGCAAATATAATCACACATACACATTACAAGAGAGACACAGCGTGGTTCACCCAACTTGGGCTACGTCCACACTGAAGTTGCCAATCCTTATTATTATTCCGTCCAGCAAAGTGAAGGGATACAACCTGCAGCACAGCCGCTGCATTTCCTCTTCACTGTCTCACAGTCTCTCTTCTGATCTCAAAGATCTTTACAATGCATAAAACCTAATACATCAACCCTAGCCGTATTACAGTCCTCTGGGGTGCACGGCTAAGACAATATCATCTATGAGATTGGAAGATCTGGCTCCACAACCAACAATCTCCCACTTGGAGACTGATCACAACAACTCCACCACTGTTGTACTTGTTGTACCTTGGACTTGGAAACTTTCTCATCTTCACCTTCATGCTAGAAGGCCAACTAAAACCGAGCAGGAACCCAGTTTCTCTCTGGTCACTACCTTTGTGAACATGTTTGCAGGATTCTGGCTAGTATGTATCTTTTCCAGCTTTAACAGTTCATCTTCCAAAACAGAGCGTATGAAATGGTACTTGAGCTATATATGTTTAGTCCTAGAATGGAATGCTGATTAATTGTATAATTATCATCTTTCTTTTGTTTATTATTATTATTATTTTGCTAATTTACTATAAAAATGAAAACTTTTGCTAATTTACTCTAAAAATGAAAACTTTGTAAAACTTTAATGATATATTAAATAAAAAATCCAATTTTACATATAATAATAATATTTTACTTTTTTTTAATAAATAATAGATCAACAATACAAATAAAGCAGATACATTTATACCATTTTTATATAAATACACAATTTTCTTTCAAATAAAAATTGTTTGTTTTCTAAAACAATACATTGGAAAATACTGTAGAAAAGAATATTGGATCTTGTCATCATAAATGTCTTCCACACCATATTTGTAAACCCAACATAATGCTCATCATGATCATCGCATCTAGAATAATAAACCAAACTATGCTTCAACATAATTACACTGAAATATCTTTAAGAGAAATCTGGTCAAAGGATGAATTTATCTTTGTTAATATAACTCGTTGTAGACAAAAATCTTGTCAATGGCAGAAGACAACTTCCTCAATATAATTACATAAAAGTAATCTAGATAGAACTCTGAGCAATGTCCAAGAAGATTGTTGAATAGCTATTTGTGAATATAGCTCATTGTAGACATACATCTTGTCAATGGCAGAAGACAACTTCCTCAATATAATTACAAAGATGTAATCTAGATAGAAATATGGTCAATGGAAGCTTATACGACATGTGAGATAAACTGTGGATAATGTTTCCTAACGAAATCTTCTAGTTGAGGAATAATGAAAGAGGAAGCAGAGCAAATTGTTAACTAATCCTTTGGGATTTGTTGTATTGTATTATAATTAGATTAGTTAATAAACCGTCGACCTGTAGATAACCGTCAACCTGTGGGTAACCGTATTTTCCCCTTTTATATATATGTATCTTGATTATATGAATTAATTTAAATCTTGGAGTTTCGCCCTTGTTCTTCAGTGGTATCAGAGCTGCGATTTTTTAACTCCATGAATTTCAGTTCAGATCGATTTGGATAGACAGTCTTGAGCGGATCTATTTAGATCGTTGTTTTTTCATGTTGAAGAATGTTCGAATGTATCATGTCTCGAAAATAAAGAAGAGATTGTTGTAAGATGAACTGCATCAAGGAAAGAGATCGACATTGCCATTCCAGAGAGGATATTCCTGTCTGCTGTCCATTTTGCGGATCTGGTTATGAAGCATACACCTGCGAACTGTAAGTGAGACGGATTGTGGAATTTTTAGATGGTGCAGTTGTATGTTAATGATATTGATATAATTTGCCATTGAGAAATTTTTTATACACAGTACAGACTACATATTTTGATTCCGATTAGATAAAATTTGCATGTACATTGTTCTTGCACAATAGCTCATAATGCATTCTTTAATATCAATTGTGGGAGTAGTGCTTTCGGGAAAAGCAAACTACCAAGAATGGTTTCGGAAAATAAAGAACACTCTTATTTTTAATGATTTATGGGAGATGTTTGTGAAGGCAAGGATGATAATGAACCAAAGCAGCCTACAGATGACAAAAAACTTGCAATTTGGAAGAGTAAAGATAAAAAGGTAGATGACAAAAAACTTGCAATTTGGAAGAGTAAAGATAAAAAGGCATATGCTTTAATTTTTGCTTCTATAACTGAAGAGGTAAGTCGACATATTCTTTCCAGCACCACAAAATTTACAACATTAAAGAAATTAAAAGACCGTTATGACTCCCATTCCCAACTAGAAATTATACAATTTTTTATGAAGTAATTTAATCTTGAACTGACAGATAATGATAAATCGCCTAGCAAGTAATGTCTAAACTTTTGTAATGCATAAATCATGGAAATTCCTTCCCTTTCTGTCGTAGTATAATTTTTTTCTATAGTAGATAACCTCCTACTAGAAAATGCAATAGGATGGTTGATAGAACCCTCACCTAGTTGAGAAAGTACCGCACCTAGAGCAGCGACATGGACATGAAATTGTTTTTTCCAATCATGGAATACCAAAATAGGTGTGGGCCTTCAACAAGTCGAGACTTTGCTGAAAATATTCATTCCATTGGAATTTTGCATTCTTCTTAAGTAATTTTTCCATTGGTGCTGTAATCTGAGCATAACCTTCGTTAAATTTCCTGTAATACTCTGTGTGACCCAAAGTTGTGCGTAGTTGTTGAACTGTAGTATGCGGAAGCAGGTCCCCTATATTAGCAATCTTTGTAGGATCCACTAACAAACCTTGCTTACAAACTATATGTCCTAATAAAATACCAAATGGAACACAAAATATACATTTCTTCACATTCAAAGATATTTGATACTGTCGACAACGTTCTAGCATCAACCTCAAGTTTTCAATATGATTCTTAAGTAACCCATAAACTGTCCAATCATCAAAATATACTTCTAAGAACTTATGAATGCATTCCTTAAATGCATCGACGAATATACAGGAGCATTCTTTAGGCCAAAAGGAATTACCGTGTATTGGAAGCAACCCCACTATGTCGCAAATGTCGTCTTATGTCGATCTTACTTAGAAATCTTAATACGATGATACCTAGAGAATCCATCCGTAAAGGAATATGCTTCCTGTCCTCCAAAACTTTCAAGTACTTCATATGTAAATGGAGTTGGGAAAGGATCATGTAGATAAACATCATTCAACTTCCACAAGTTGACACAAATACCGATCTCTCCAATCTTCTTGTCTTGGACCACCATAGGACTAATCCATTCTGACTCTTCGACAAGCTCAATGATTCCTGCATTAAGCATTATGTCAAGCTATGCTCTAACTTTTTCCTTGTAGCGCGAATTCAACCTGTACAATCATTTTTTAATTGGATTAACGCATGGTTTTAGTGGGATCTTCATTTCACCCAGGTCACCAGCGATACCTTTCATCTCTGAAAATTTAGTAGGAAACAGATCTTGTAACTCATGCAATAGGTCAGTAATTTTTCCCACTATTTCATCATCCCAGTAATCACCTATATTTGCAAACTTTGGGTTCTCAGTAGAGCCAATATTTACCTTTTTAATCTTTAATTGATTTAGGAGTTTTTCTGATGAAATTTCTGGTTCTTGTAGGTCACAACTTCCTTCACTTTCTGGGATATGAATGTCTCTTGGATCATCATCCTCTAGTTCTCCGCTGATGTTGAAACCCTTCGTCATTTTATCCACTCTCACAGTCCACTATTGCAGATTAGACACTGGCGTTGGAATTTCTTCAAAAAATTTAGCCTTGACAATCTGTAGAGCCACATCTATTGTAGGAATTCATCCTCATAATTAAATGTATGTTTGAAGTTTGTATCCAAATTGTCCCATTATGCAGTTCATTGTTGTAGCTCCAGCGATGTATACCAATTTCTTGGGATGGTGTCAAGTGTATGAATGAACATATTTACCCATTCTTACCTGGGTATATTCTGCTAGATTGTAGTACAAGTAGCCAAATGAACAGAAGGGCTAGTGAGCCTTGCATATTTTTCTCCAATATAAGGGATTCCTTCTTCCAACCGAATTTATAAGTATATTATGCATTGCGACCAACCGATTACATAGTGCTTATGGGCAGGCTACCATCTCGTTGGTGTTGCTTTCAAGGCGGCATATAGTGCTAATAAGTGTTGTTGGACAAGAACCTTACCTTCAAATTCATCAATAAACTGATCTATATTAGGAAAACCTTCATAACTAGGGAGGCTACATACCTCTATTCCAACCCAACGCAGTGACTTAGTCACACAAGCACATCTTCGCATAGAAACTTCATTTAGTATGTTCTACCAGTTTTCAAGAGCTTCACCAGAATTAGATGAACAAGAACTAACACTCCTCCAACAGAGTGTCCCATCTGTCGTGGGATTGATATAGTCATCTATCCTGGAGGATACATTATAAATATTATCTAGATCTTGAGCATCGTAATCTCCTTTGACTAGTTCTACATATCTCTGTCCTTCCAGTGGATCTAGAGATGAAACAACTCTAATCTCCTCATTTTCAAATGTTACTATTCTCTTCTTAAAATTAATAACAATCCGATTCGGAATTGCCCAATCAATGCCCAAAACTACAAGATATGGATTAGTGTAATCGAAAATCTCAATTAATTCAAAATGTACATATGTTCATAGTCCCTCCACTTCGATAGGGGCCCCAACCATTTGACCAAATGGTATTACTTTCTGCTGATTAACCGACTGTAACCGAATAGATGACCATACTAACTTCGGCTTACCCATATTCTCCCATGTCTATTTGGTCATGATGTTTAAATCTTACCCCAAATATAAAATAACAAAATCCATGTTGTAGTCACCAATCAGTGCATTAAGTCGCAGTTCTCGACCAGTCTTGAGTCTTGTCTGAATACGATTGACAACCCTCTCGAATCTCACTTCTTCCTCATATTCCCCAATTAAATTTTATAATTCTATTAAGGCATTCTCATCTTCAACCAGGGATAAACAACTTTTTATGAAAGAATGAAGAGCACTTACCTTTCCTAGGTTCTTCTTTGGCGCAGACTTGTCGAAGCGAGGTGGCATGTCATATACAAATCCTTCTTTGGTGACAGTTGGTAGGGATGGTATCGATGGACCCTTCATAAATTCATCACGAGCTTCCAAGAATATACCTTTCTCCTTTTGAGCATCGAACTGAGATAGCTTCTGAGCTACCGACCTTACTCTCAGATCCCTCAAACTACTAGAACCATTCTTCTCTCCACTCGTCGTAGCTCTTCCTCTTGTTACTACAACGATAGTAGGATGGTTTTGTCTTGGTTCTGCAGAGATCTTCTATACATTTTGATTGTGATTCTAGTTCTGGTTCTACGTTGCCTTCCATTTATCTATAAGTTGTGGATAGTCTTCAATGGTATGATCTACTGCTCTACAATATGTGCAAGTCATAGCAAGATGTCGGTAATATATATCATAATGTCCAAGCGTACCACAATTATAAAAAATAAATTGTTCTTGACCCCTACCAAATCCTCCTCATCCATGGCCTCTGAAACCACCTCGCGATTGATTGAACTGTACATTATTTCTCTCAGCTTAACCTTCTCCCTTCATAAGAAATGTGTCTGTAGTTCGCTTAGTGAGCAATTGGTATGCTCGATAGTGTTTCTTGTCATGTTCGATAGAGCTACAGAACTTACACCATAAGTTCTAAGGAGCACTTACCATCTTTTTTAATAAGTAGCATTCTTTTGGTCGATGCCCTTTAGTCTGAAAAATTCTACACCATACATCAAGATTCAATGGACTTGAGTTACCAGCATTGAGATAGTCATGAAACGATGTACATTGATCTTTAGAATGTCCATCTTCCTTGCATATAATGCACCAAACATATTCTCATTTTTCTTTTCCTTACTTGATATCTTGGATATGAACAGACAAGTTTGCTAACTGTGACTGGATATAAGCCATACCAACTCAAATCTCTCCAATAAGTGATGCTTCTAACTTCATAGCCAATTCCAAGGCTTCCGTATGTGTCGATATCTTATATTGCATGAGTGGTACCTTGATATGAGGTAGTAACGTAGCTATAAGCCACTCCTTATGTTGTAGATCATTCATCGAAAATCTGGTACAAGACATTAAATTTTTAAATCATTGGTCAAAGTCCCAAACAGACTCATTCAGCGCTTGCTTGATCTATTTCAGTTCAGTAATACACTGAGGTTCATACTTTGGTTTATTAAACTCAATCTTCAATCCTTCCTTAAATTCCACCAAGTTTTTCGCAGTTTGATTACCAGTGACTTCAGAAAATTTCATTAAAAAATCTAAAGCGCAACCCCTAAAGGTCGTGATCAACTGTGCCAACTTAACGTTGTCGTCTTGAACTTGTTTTACAGTCCATAGTGTGTTACATAAAAACTAGTGTTGTTCCGGATCTTCTGATCTATTCCCATTAAAGATAGGTAGATTCATGTCGTCCCCAGCCATTCTGGGCCTCCGGGGGCTTGGTTGATTTACTACTAATGGACCACTTCTTGGAGCCTTCCCACTCATCGAAGTATTATTCTGACTATTTCCACTGCTCATACTAGGTTGAAAGAAATGTGAAGAATCATTAGGTCTTACCTCAATCTCTGGAGATGTACGTGGGGTTGTGGGTTAGTCATAGCCTTGGTCTTGGAACGGTTTTTCATATCCTTCTTCTTCCTTAGAAATGTGCTGGTAGTATTCTTCTTTCTCACTAGAATCCTTGTCGAGATGTGGTACCGGTTCATAGACTCTCCTTTTAGTCACATTACAACCCTTCGTTCATGTCGCAGTTCTCCTCCTCTTGTTTAACCAAAACCGTCTCCCACTTCGTAGAAATCCATAGTTTTTTATTGGTTCAGTCTCGTCCCCTCTAATCATTCCAGCTTATCCCCATTAATCCATCCAAACCATCACCCATGAAAAACCCATTCCCACTGCACACAATCACTCTACTTATCGGATTCCATTTGCATCACACCCTTTTCACAAAGTAGCTTCTTGATTGACAAGTTCAACAACTTGAGGTACTTACTGTGTGGACCTTCAAAGAACTCACGCTATTATTCACTATATGACTTGATAGTGTCAACAACGAATTCAATAGTATACCCCTCCAGCACACTGTCCAGCCATTAATCCACTGCGCGAGAAAAAAATTTGTTAACACCTTTTAGTCTCTGTATTAATGCGAGTGTCCAGCTCCTAGGTTCACCCCCTTGGAAAGTTGTCTTCTGCTCGGTCAACTTGCTAACCATTCATATAGTACCACAGGGAACTCGTTGAAGAATAACTCATGAATATCAATAATAATATACTTTCATAACCAGTCTTCGTCATACAACCGACGGTGCCTATTTTGCTCCCTAAAAAATTCCTCCAGATGTAGATCTTGCCAATCCTCAATCTCTGGCTTAGTCAGATGCCACAACATTACCCTTCACCTCAAAGTCCTGGTCCGAGTAACAGAACCATTTTTTGGCGCACTTTTACTTCGACCAGGGTTCAACACTTAACATTTCACCAACAAACACCTTAACCACAGACACCAGACCGAAATTGAGCGAATCCCTTTCGGAAACACCTGCAGAGCAGATGAAGTCTCACCCGAAGTATCTACGAGGACTGCAGGAACCAGACTTCATACAATATATAAGGGGAATAGTCAGCGTGCCATACATTTATCAACATATTCTACTCCATCACTTCGATAGAATTAGAGGTTCGACACAAATATTACTTCGACAGAATCCTTAACTTCGCCATATTCACATACTGATTAGACTATATTTGCATTCATACATTCTACTAATCATACATTCACTTAGATATTCAACAAAGGAATGAAGCACATATCAAATCACATCACAACACAACATGCAAAAACACAATGTTTAACATGGAAACCCATATGGGAAAAACCATGAAAGCGCTTGCCTTTTATTATGAGTCACAGCCAAATAAGCACTCTAGGTAGGACTTACATATTTCTTCATGAATTACAATGGATCTGCGCACACAACCTACAAATCAATGAATCAACTTCCCCCAAATATTTTCGACAGGCATAGCATATAGCTTCATTACATAGAAAATAACCTGAATTACAATGACCATCAGAGCATAACCATAACCAACCCAAAACTTCTCTCATATTACATATTTATAGCTTGCACTTAGCTTGCTACTGTGCCACTAACTCAGTAACTTCCTAACTAAATCATTAATATAATGTGGACCAATCCTAACTAACTGACTCAACCTCGACCATTGACTCGATCAATATGACCGTTTTTCTCATTTTCTTGGTCGCTTCGTTGGAGTTGACCACTTCGTCGAACCGCTTCCACTTTGTCTTTGTCCACATCAAAATTGGTTCTTCAAAACTTGGTACTTCCCAAAAATCTAGGCCCAACACCATTAATCATGATGATACTTGTGCGAATACATGAAGAAGATGGAGGCTTGGTGTGTTATATCTACAAGTGGCAATTATGTCCATAGTAAAATTGTTGAACCTGCAGTAACAACAAATAATTAATACTAAAGTTGTTAGTAATCCAACTGTCATTAATTAATAATGTGCTAATAAATGACACGTTGTTACTATGGTTTCTTTTATTAATAAATTAGATTTAGGTTTATGTTTTATGGTCTATTATAGCTTGGAATAAAACGACTATCATCCACTAATAACATAATCAAATCATTTCCATCTGCAAAACGACTCAGTGGGAGTTCAAGGGTTGGACTCTTCGTATTCCAATATTGTTTATATCAATGGGCATGGGACGAGGTAGAGGAAAAAAAAAGAGTAGGTAGAAGCATGGATACTTAGCCTGGAAGTGGAACGCAGGAATGCCTAGAAGAGAGGAAGAAGTGTGGGAATGCTAGTCCAGAAAAGAGATGCAACAGCCTGGAAGTGTGCATGTTGTAGGTGTGAGAGGGATTTCCCAAATGTGGTTGATACTCAAAGTTGAGTGCTATAGATGATGGAGTCTATAATAAATATTCTTGTGTATGAATAAAATTGTTGTATTAATTCCAGTTGATGAATGTGTGATGCAATTGTGGTTATATGCTTGTTTGCCATCTATTATTATTTTTGTGGTTGACTGTCTGTTTTGCATTGCGAATTGTAGTCGCTTCCTGCATTAAACATGGTCAACCAAAGTCACCTATGGTCAAACATATTCAATTGTAGTTAGCCATGTTGAACATAAAAGTCAACCATAGTCAAACACGATTAATAATGGCAAACATGGTCCACACTAATTGGGTGGTTGGGAGGAATGTTGTTATACTCCCCACAAGAGTTCAAATCTCACTATGTGACATGTTATGTAACTGAGGTTTCTTTGATTCTAAAATTTGTATATTTCAGGTGAAAAACTATGGCACTCATATTATGCAATTTTCACAACTAATATATGTGACTAAGATTTTTTGAATATTTCCAACCTGTGTCCAAACAAAACAAACGGGAAAATATATGTGGAAAAAAGATTAAAAAAAAAATAGACTATTCAGACTACTCCAAAAACTAATAACACTTAAATGCTTGTAATTAACAAACACAGTCATATTTTAAAGAAGGGTTGATATATGCTAATAAAAATAATGAAAAATGGCCTTAAATCAACCATTTTAAATATGTAGCTATGATAAGTAATAAATACATGTTTATAACTTTCCATAATGGCTTTCCTGTTTCATGCATGATGCTTTAAGCCTATGTAGTAATCGGTGTAAATGTTTAACTACCATATGATCATAAATTCACTCTACGAATCGCGATAAATAAGCAACAATAGTAACATTATGTTGGCAGCTTTCAACAATAAACTATTGGTGTTTGATGCACCCACTAATGGCAATAGGTATTTAGTGAGGCCATTAAATGTCCAAGTACCATATGCCACAGGATGCCACTAAATGTTGAAAATCCATGATATGAAACATGTCTCCGTACTTGTATCGACTTAATGTTTACACGTAATGTTTTTTTTTTCAACGGAAAAAAAAGTTCCTTGTTATTCATTATGTGAATCAAAGAAACTTATAGTAGTTACCTATCCCAAGGATAGAATCATTGACTACATACCCTATAGTCTATTACATAATATCCGATAGTGCCTGCCGCAGTTAAGAAATATTACATTCCTACCATTGCTACTGATTACAGCTTTAAGAAATACAAAGATACAAGGGAGATTAAAACCAAAAACCCCATACTTCTTACATCGATATTACAAAATAAATACTAAAGACTTGCCCGGATTAATAAAGACGCAAATGAATCATTTCCCCTGGATGATTGTTGACACAACTCTTCTCGACAGGGGTTCACTCTATTGTCAACAAACACCAACAGCCCTTACACACTGGCCCGGAAAGGAGTTACCCTTCCAACAATGCCTGCGAAGCAGGCGAGGTCTCACCCGAAGTGAAAAAGGGTGCTGCAGGAACCAAGCTTCCGCAGTTGCGAAGAAGATATGTGCACGTTAACCAGAGAGTACAATATTTACCACAGTCTATTTAACCAATCATTCGCATATTTACCTCAAAGCATATTCAACAGTTCATTCGCGTTAACCAACAACATGTATCAACACAAATCAACATAAAGCATTTAAACAACCCATCATCGCATAACAACATAATTCATAACTGAACATCTTCATTCATTAACATCTGCAAAACAAACCTCGCAGAGAATAGTCAAGTCATTCCTATCACAGATACAACAAAATCCAAAAGATCACGTTAATCTCCAAAACTTAGATGCCCTTAGGCTTACAATCTTGCTCTATTTATATGTTTTTCTCTTATTCAATTTGGTCCACATGATCGACTCAACTAATCTAACAACTCTTATATTTCCACAAAATGTGGCGAAAGGTCCTTCTTCCGTGGAATGACCCTTTCATACCTGTCGGCTTCCGCACTTCTTGCGGATCTATCCTGTGCCAACAGGCCCCAAACACAAACTTGTGGCTCGTCCTGAGCCACTTCAAGTGGACATTGTTGGTTTTTTGTACTGCTGCTGAAAGTCGTCGTAGGCGGTCTGGGTCTGGTCGACTATCTCTTTGACTGAATTGTGGAGCTATGTACTTTATGTTACCTGCTGCTGCGTTGGATGGTCACACACCTTCTGTCTGGCCTCCTGCAACTGTTCTTGTACCTGTTTCATCTCTGGAACTATTTTGGCAATGAGGGCTTCAGCCTTTGCTTGAAGTTCATTCAAATGTGCCGCTCGGCGTTGCTTCCTTTTGTCATCTTTTTCTGCTCGTTGCTTCATAGTCTAGAGTTCCACAGTCTTCGCCATTTGTATCATTGTGGGCATCGTCTTAAATGATCCTTTAAATGTCTCCAACTATTCTTCGGCTTCACGGAGCGCTTTCTTTAGTGCAGCTAGCTGGTCATCATCAACCAATATATCCCAGAATTCTATAAGCCTTACTGCCACCTATTGGGTTTCCTGTTCCATATCCTAAATCTCCGCCACTGCTTCCTCTATCACCGTCTAATGACTCTGAACTTGTGCGGGTGGAGTGTTGGGTGTAACTCGGGTTTGCAGCTCTGCATTTTCCTTTTAGAGATCAGTGATAGCGACTCCTAACATCACAGCCTAGGCTTCCAGGGAAACATCCGGATCTATCTCTACCTTTTCACGTGCCTTTTCCAGTGCTTGTTCTAACCACATCCTTTCTTCGACAACCTTTCCCTGCTCAGTGAGTACAATAGCCTGCTCCTGAATAACCTTCTCTTTTTCTGCCAGGGTCCAATCGATCTTTTTCTGTGACCGCTTGTGCTTTTGCTGCGATAGCTGCGGCATGTTTGGCCTGAAGGTGTTCTACTTTTATCTCTTTGTGTTGTAGTTGCTTCATGTATTCGACCATTTTGTTGTGTATTATAACCTCGCGGTCACGGATCTCTATGCTTGTTGCCGCTTGGACGCGATGTAGGGTCAACATTGGGAGCAGGTTGAAATCAACCATTGCCAAGTCAGCCTTCTGAATCGCAATATCCAAGGTGTTGTATCCTATCAGGAATGCATGGGTTTCGACCTGGACGATGCATTGCTGGGTGCCTACGGCTACCTCAACTCTGGGGTTTGGTTGGTTCTAGTCGATGTCTCCGTGCGGTACCCTGATGTTGATTATTGTATTTTCCACCGTGTTTAACAATTCCCTGATGTACTGTAAATTGTAGGTGGAATGCTTTGTGACCTTTCGACGATTGTGCTCTATGATCTGCATGATACTATCCACCAGACTGTCGGACTACTGCGTAGTGAGCCCAACGCGTGTACCACCATCGTTGCGGTGCATTCTGTTCTTTGTTCGTCCTTCTTCCTGCTGGAGGTCGAGCTCCGGGTCCGTTGGGGTGTTAGTTGTTGAGGCCTCGTTGTGACTAGAGTCGACCGTTTGATCCTTTATATCAGTCTCCTGTTCCTCCTTCTGGTTGGCGAAAGCCACTTCATTCTGGGTCGGGTCCTGTCGTCCTATTGTTTGTGTCGCTTCGATGTCCTTTGGATCTGCAGGGACTTTCCATTCCTCATACTAGTGGACGATGATGTTGTCAATCTCGGCTTCACTAAGCTTGTACTGTGTTCTCACACATTGCTTGGTCGGATCTACATGTGCTCGGAGGTAAATCGTGTGTATTTCGACAGATATTTGGACGATGGACTGATACTTCATCCCAGCCTGTAGTGTGATCCGTGGTATCAGCATTGCATCCATCCGCATCCTTTTGAGCCAAATGTAGAACTGGATAACATTCTCCTGCTGTCGGGCCTTATTGGTAGTTGCCCATAAGTTCTGGTACCGCGCACCGTCGCATACTCACGGTTTTGTGAGGGCCACCCCTTGGTAGTCGTCTGGTTCCCTCCATGCTTTTAAGGTGACCAGGAGGAGTAACCACGAGTATGTAAAGGGTCGTCTGTGTTCCTGGGCATCATATGCGTCGTCTGTCAATTCGTGCAATAGGAATTGAGCCCAGTTCAGCCTTTCTCTTGTGGCGCATCGTTCTGTGGCTGCAATGACCCCTGAATTGCATTGCATCGGTCGATTTTTCCTCGTTACTTTGACCGCCAATATTTTTGTTGTGGCTCAGACCGCTTGGTTGTTGATTGTGTGGATCAGGTAGCCTCGGGAATCCTTCTGTACCCCATACTGTATAGCTAACTGCTCAGCTACTTTCTTATCATTATCCTTTCCCTGAAAAAATTGTGACCGGTCGGCTCCCTCTTGTGGTAGGCCGGCGGCTGTAGCGATGAGGTCGACGGTAACTGGGATTCTCTCATGCAGCCACAGGGAGCTGTCGTGGAAGCATGCAAGGAGTTGCTTAACGCATGCATTGACGTATGCTAGGCGCCCAAAATGCGGTAGAAGAGTGATGCCTAGCAATCCTGATTGTCCCAATCTCTGTGCCTGGTGAGCTCTTAGAATGGATGCCTAATGAGGGTAGCTAGACTAGGAGCCTACTTTAATTATCAACCCGGGGGACGTACAAACTTCAAAGGTGCAGGCACTATATGTTCTCTTGTAGGATAGTCTTTGTCGTGGTTGGGTGTTGGTATCAATGTTTAGGGGTTTGTCTAAAATAAATTGAATAAGCTGGGAAAGGATTGCCTAATCTATGGATGAAAAATACCTATGTTAGGAAGTTCAAATGCTGAAATCAGTAAATCTATATTAAGGAATTTAAATGTGAAAACAATAAATATGTCCCTAAGAATTGACTTGCTGAAAACAGTGAATTTATACTATGAAATTGAATGCTGAAAACGTAGCAGATCTATTCTAAAATAATGAAGGCTGTATCTTTAATCTAAGAAGCAATTACTGTTAATCTAATTCATAAAACTAGAAGTCTGGTCCAATCTATTCAATTGCCAAAACCAAGTTCAGAATGCCATTATCTAATGCTATGAATTAATCAAAACTTTAAGAAGTGAATGTCATTAATTAACCACGGTATTGAAAGTAAGCAATCTTTATGAGCAACCATAATAATGGGAGAGTGCATAAGCTTTAAGATCTGGATCACTGTTTCATAAGTAATGCAAGCACACAGGAAAATAAGTATTGAAATATGTCTTGGAAGAATGCTGCTACAGGACTACAGAAACAGCGTTACCGAACTACAAAATGCGTTATAAACTTCTACAGAATCATACTGGCCGCTTTACTACAGAAATCAAATAGTACTACTTAACGCCATTTAAATTCTTTCATATGCAATTCAGATTCAGTCAATGTAAAGCACATAATGAAAAATACCTGAACAGTAAGATCTCCTAACTTACGTGTTGGAGGGGCCCTCTCCAACCCGTACTCAGGAGTGGATAAAACTTATAGACGCTAAATTGAAAGCAACATCAAGTCTTTATTCAATTAGCAACTTCATAGTTTAACAAAGGTCTGTAACATAAATTGTCTCAACAGTATAAAAACGTAAAATGATGGTTCTCAAAAATGGCAACAGGATCCTCTCGCTAGCCGAGAGGCCCGTATATATATGCCTTTAATGCTTAACCTAACTATATGTCTAATTGCCGATTTTGTTTGAACAGGTGTTCTCTCTAGAAATCAGGAAAAAGGCACTGACCTTTGCATGATCTTCAGTCCTTTGCTTGATCTGCGTGTTTGTCCCTTAGTGTACCTGGACCTGCTTAATCATACTCGATTTTCATATAATTAGTTTATTGAACACACATTCAACATACAAGAATAATCTTTAAAACAACTTCATTAAATAATCAAGGTAAATCATTTCTCCCACAAAACAAGTGTATTTCTTCACCCTTTCTTGTGCTTTACTGTGGGGAAAAAGGCTATCAGATACCTGTAACTTGGATTCATCATTCTCTCCCATACTTGAAGGATTCACCCATCCTTAGGTGACATATTTAGCTCATCCATGATTTCTCTGATGTCCCATGCTACCACCCTAGGGTTCCCTGCCTTCCTTTGGTAGCCCATGCTTTGATCCTCCTTGACCCATGCTCTCCTCTCTTCCTCCTCATTAATCTTTTCCTTAATAACCGGGGAAGGAAAAATGGGGGATTCGGCCTCCTCCCAATCCATCTGACCTGATTCCTTATCAAGGATTCCCTGTAGAGTTTGGCTTTGAAAAGAGCATCTTCAAGTCTGAGAGGGGAGTGGAGCTCTCTTATTTTTAGATCACTTGCTACTCTGTGCCATCTTTCCTTAATAGACTCATGAACCTCCTTGTGTGTGCTTTGGAGAGTAACATCAAAGTGTGCCACAACCTCTTGCTGCTTCGCAAGGAGAATGGGGATCAGCTCCTCATCATTGGTGGGGATCCTATGGTTGTAAATTATTCTTTTAGGGTGAGTTGCCTCTGCCCTGACCATTAATGGATTTTGCCATTTTGCTGCAACGTAAATGTGGTAGTCTTGAGCTTGTTCAATTTCGTGATTCATCCATGAACACAGTGCCCTCAACTGGAAATCTCCCATGTAAGGGTTTGGCGACCAGTTGGGCGAGATAGGAACTACAAAATTGTGCAAGAAAAATTCACTTAGCTGGTCCTTCTCCAACTCTATGGAGTTTAGAGTTGCATCCATAAATTCTTTGGGGGAGTTTATCTCTATAGGGAGTCCCTGTTTTAACCTTTGGACCTAGAATTTTCCCCACTTCTCTTGTAGATAAACTACATAAATTGTTGATGGCGGCCTGAGGTCCAGTAGTTTATCATATATTTTAGTGTTAGTAGCCAAAACATCCCTCAATTGAACAATATCCTGGTCCTTTTTGGCTAACTCCTCTTGTGCCTTAGCCAATTTCTCTTTAAGTGCTGAATTTTTCTGCTCAGCCAATTTTAGCTTCCCTGCATGATGCATTTTCATAATTTGTGTCTTTTCAGGTGAAAACGGGGGAGATGTTGGCTAGATTCCTTATTCAATTCTCAATGTTTCCAGCTCCTTTCTGAGCTTTTCTAGTTCCGCCCGTGCCTTAGTGAGTTGGTTGACGACCCCAAGGTTCTCATTGTGCTCAGGAGGGTTCCCCTGGAAGTTGTCTTGCTCTTCTTGTGCATTATGTTCTTCTTCTACATCCTATTCTTCTTGTTCATCCTGCTCTTCTTGTTCATCCTTCTCTTCTTCTGCATCATGTTCTTCTTGTTCATCTTGCTCCTCTTCTGCATCCTGCTCTTCTTGTTCATCCAGCTTTATGGTGTAGTGGGATCTTCCTGATCTACCCAAAGATCATCATCCTCATCAGACACATTTTGAAATAGGGGACTGGGTTCCCTTTTCTCTTCCTTGGTAATTTGGATTCTGGATGCTTGTGTGAATCTTTTACTTCGTCTCTTCAGCCCTTGATTACTAGTAGATATCCCTAGGTTTGTTTTGGGGGAGTCATCTCATGAATGCTTTATCTTCACCCGGGTATTAGCCACGCTGTCCAGGTCGATTTTCCTCTTAGTCCCTGATGTAGAGGTGGTCTTGCTCTTTGATCCAGGAGGTAGGGTTATGCCAACTGTGGGTGTACCCTTCATTCTTTGAACATCCTCAGCAGATACCAACACGAATTCTTCCCAAGAAAGCTCTGGGATCTGCGCTTTTAATTCCTCACAAACGATCAATTTGATCATCCCATGATGGGCTAAAGCATCCTCTTTTCCTTTAATCACTTCTTGCTCATTTCTGCTAGAGATAGGAGAAGGTAGTATGGAATACTAATGTTGTTGTTTGGTGGAAGATGGGCTTTGTGCCTCAACAACTCTAGAATTCGAAAATGAAAAATGGGGACATAACTTATCCTACCAGTGCATGTAATGTATTTCTGGACGATTGCAACCATTTAATCCCATGGTTCCGGCATGGAGAGTCTTTTGACTCCATCTTTATCTTCGTTGTAGACCTCTCCTCGCTCAAAAAATGATGCCTTTGCTTCATGGTTTTCCTCCCGGTCATCCCTGCTCCAATGCAGGCCCATTGGCAGAACAGTGAATTTGGCAATCACTTCATCATCCAACCTTATACGTAACCCCTTCACTTGGCTGACGAACTATTCATCCTTGATATGTTTTAAATTTCTTGCAAACTCCAGAGCCACCCCTGCATTGTATCCTTTCAATCCTAAGATGAAAGGCATCCAACCCGTGCTGCGGATGATTGCTAAGATTCATGGGTTCTAATAAATAGTGTTGTGTTCCTCTAGTTTGCTTTTCTTGAAACCTTTTGTCATCCTGAAATCCTTTACTATAACAATAAACCAACACTTGGAGCGTGGTTATCTTTCCTCAAATGGTTGAGGTTGATTACTGGTTCGAGGGCTGGATTGTTGGCTGCATGACCACACTAAATTCCAGTTCCTTGCTTCTAGAGAGTTCTGAGAGGTTTCGTATATGCAAAAGTGGATTTATGGAAGATTATGCAGTCTTACTTAATTGCATATCCATGCTTATCCTCATTAACGTTTGTTGTACCTGTTGCTTGATCGAGCCCTGCTTTTCATTTCATGATTGTATATTGCCCCATTTGCTCTGATTATTTGGAAGTATGGTGGCTAGATGTGGGTTTGTCATTTGCTGACATGACAAAGGTAGTAATCATGATTCATTGGGGCTAAGACGACTTAGGTAGCAATCATGATTTATTGAGGTCATTTTGAACTGAACCGTGCCTCCGAATGAAGATGTAAGCTGTCCTCAGCTTCAGAAAACAAATGTCTTGCGGGATAACGTTTTGGCCTTACAAATAAAATAAAGATGTTTAGAGATTACCTCATAATGTTTTAGCATACCTGAGTTGATGATCTGGCTCGATTTTTATGCGTGGCGGATTTTGTAGTAGATTTGGCAATGTCTGTAGTAAATTTTGGCATGTCAGTAGTTACGTGCGTGTGCTGCTTTTTCCCTTGTGTTCGTTTGAATTTGCTGTATTGGTTGCTTTTGAACTTTGTGCCATTTTCTGTTTTGACTTTGTAATGCTGTTGTTGCATTGGTTTTCTGATTCTTCTTTTATTGTTGTAATCTAGGATGGCTCTCTTGAATAGATGGCAGGCTCACATGAAGATATTGCAGATGTGATTGAATAGCTTGTTTGCTGGAAATGAATTCTGTAGTATTTTATACCTTCGTTGTTTTCCTTGGAATACGTGGCTGGCTCGCTTGGTTGCTTTAATGGTTGATAATAATTGGGATCACTTGATTAGATTAATGGCTCGCTTGTATTATAATGACAGGCTCGCTTGAATAGTAGCAGGTTTTGAATAATAGCAGGCTCTCTTGATTGAATTTTGTAGTGTGATATCTTTGCTGTTGACTTGAATATATGACTAGCTCACTTGATTATTGATTGTTTGCAGTTTGCCTATTGTTTCTTCGTGGGGATGTATGATGCCCTTCAATTTTACCTTATCATTTCTGTAGTTTGTTATTTGGCATTTTGCTCGTCCCCCTTTCTCATGTTTTTTTTTAATCATTTTGTCTTGTTTTTTTTCTTTTTCTTTTTTCATTCCTTTTTTCCATTTTGCTTCCCTTTTTTTTTTAGCAATTTTTTCTCTTATTTTTATGAACAAAATTTCAATGGTTTTCGATGTTATCTATCAGCATCAGTTGTTACTGGTAGAGTACCTGTGTAAACTCCTCCTTTGACTGTGGCTTCATGTAAAATTTGAGTCGATGTCCATTTACTATCACAGGAAACTCCTCTTCATCAATTGTAATGATACTTACAGCTCCATTTTCATAGATCTTTTGAATAATGTAAGGTCCCAGCCATCTAGTTGTTAGATTTCCCTTGAATGTGTGAAACCTGGAGTCATAGAGTAGTGCCCAGTCACCTTCTTTGAACTTTTTATCCTTTAGGTGTTTGTCATGCCACTTCTTCCTTTGTTGTTGGATGATTTCAGTATGGGCAAGTGCTTGCTGGCGTTGCTCATCCAGTTGATTCAATTGTAGCATGTGTTCTTGTTGTATCTCTGTTAGTTCCATATTTAACTCAGCTGCAATTCTTAATGTCTTTATTTCAAATTCAATTGGCAGCATGACTTTCTTTCCATATACTAGTTCATAGGGTGTGAATCATGTTGTTGTCTTCCATGTGGTATTATAGGCCCAAGCTGCCTCACTCAGTCTGTCAGCCCAATCTCTTTTGTGGAGTTGGATAGTCTTTGTCAAAATCCTCTCTAATTCTCTGTTGGTTACCTCAGCTTGACCATTTGCTTGAGGGTGATAGGAGGAGGACTGTCTATGCTTGACATTGATTCTTTTAAGCAAGTATTCTATTAAATTTGATGTAAATTGTGGGCCTTGATCAGAAACTAGTTCTCTTGGTACTCCAAACCCGTGAAATATCTCCTCGGTGAATAATTTTGCCACATTGCTTTCATTGGCTGCAGCAAGTTTTGCTACCTCAGTCCACTTTGTGAGGTAGTCAGTGCATACTAGGATGTAGCTCTTCTGATTTTACCGTGGGTTGATTGGACCAACGAAATCAAATCCCCATTTTTCGAATGCCTCCAAGGATATTTGTGGATGGAGTGGCATTTCTTCTTTTTGTGTTGGTTTCTCCATCCTTTGGAAGTCATCACAGTGTGAAACATATTCATAAGCATCTTTGTGGAGTGTTGGCCAATAGTACCCTGTTTGCAAAATTTTATAGGTTGTCCTCTTTGCAGCATAGTGTCCTCCACATGGTTCATTGTGAGTGACATGCATTATGTCATGCACTTCATCTTCTCTAATGCACCTTCTAAGTATTTGATCTGGTCCTTGTTTGAAGAGCATGCCCTCTATCCATGTGTATGTGGCACTTTGCCTTATTACTTTAGTCTTTTCTTTATAACTGTAATGTTTTGGAAACTTCCCAGACACTAAATAGTTTGCTATGTCAACAAACCATGGGCTTCTTGTGGATATGGCAAAAAGGTGCTCATCTGGAAAACTGTCATTGATTACTTCACTGTCTTGTCCATGTGTGAGCCTAGATAAGAAGTCAGCCACCACATTGTGTTTCCCTGTCTTGTCTAAAATCATGATGTCAAACTCTTGGAGGAGTAGCAGCCATCTAATGACTCGAGCACTTGTGTTGGGTTTGTTCACGATATACCTTATGGCTGAATGGTTTGTATGAACAAAAACTTGGTAACCTGTTATGTAGTGCCTGAACTTGTTAATGGCATGGATGGCAGCCAAAAATTCCTTCTCTGTAACAACATAATTTAATTATGCCCCTTCCAAATTTTTACTGATATAATATATTGCATAGGGCTTCTTCTCTTTCTCTTGTCCAAGGACAGACCCGATTGCCTTATCTGATGCATCTGAGTGGATGTGAAATGGAAGTGCCCAGTCTGGTCCTTGGAGTACTGGAGCTATAATTATTTTCTCCTTAAGGTTATCAAATGTTGTCATGCAATGGTTTGTCCATATGAACGCAGTGTCTTTTGTGAGAAGGGAAAACATTGGTGTAGCAATCCTTCTATAATTTTCGATAAATCTCCTATATTACCATGTTTGTCCAAGGAAACTTCTCACATCCCTTTGTTTAACAGGTGGTCGCAGCGTTTTGATTACTGAAAGTTTTGCTTGATCAACCTCTATTCCCCTTTGTGATATATGATTCCCTATAACAATGCCTTCTTCCATTAACATTCTTAATTTTTCATTGCTCAAACATAAGCTCATCTCAATACATTTTTTCAATACTAGTTCAAGATGGTTCAATGCTTGATCAAATTTTTGTCCATAGGGTGTGACGTCATCCATGAAGACTTCCATTTGATCATTTATGAAATCAGAGAATATACTTAGTGTGGCCCTTTGGAATGTTGTCGGAGCATTACATAACCCAAAGGGTAGTACTATGTATGCATAAGTACCCCAGGGGCATGTAAACGTTGTCTTATCTTGATCAGCTGGGTGTATTAAAATTTGGTTGTAGCCACTGAAACCATCCAAAAATGAAAAATACTTGTTCCCAGCTAATGTGTCCAGCACCTGTTCTATAAATGGCAGTGGAAATTGATCTTTCTTGGTTGCTTTATTTAGCTCTCTGTAGTCCACACAAATTCTCCATTTGTCTCCTTTTTCAGGGACTATAACCAGTGGTGAGACCAATTCGCTGTCAGAGATGGGATATATGAACCCAACATCTAATAACTTATGTAGTTCTACTTTGACAATGTCCTTTAATGCTGGGTTCGTCGTCTTTTGTGGTTTCTTGATAGGAATAGACCCTTCTTTGATGTAAATGTAATGTTTGCAGCTATCAGGATGTATACCTTTCATGTCTGCATGTGTCCATGCAAAAGCTTTATTTTGTTATGATAGTACTTTCATTAACTGTGCTTCTTGCTCTGTCTTGAGATTGGAATTAATGTTTACTATCTTTCCATCTTTCCAGGCATAATTTCCACTGTCTTTGTTTTTTTTATTATTCTTCCAGAGATAGCACTTCTGCCCACATTTTATTTAAGTTCTGGTTTGAACTTTTGCCTTCTTATTGCTGGTCTGTGTCAAAAAATATTTCAAGACCATCATTGTTAGAATATGCATTTTGTATGAACCTATCTATATGACGATCTTCATCTATTGCTTTTAATGATAGTGCAACATCAATTGTTAGGACAGGTCGTAGGTTTTGATTTGGTGTGTCGTTATAATCATCAGTCCAATTTTGATATTCTAAGTCTGAAGATTTCTGCTACGAACATAAAATAAGATAATAATTAAATAATTAATAATTAGGTTAACTAAAGTTAGGTTATGAAATGAGGCGTCTCCTCAACATTAAATGCCCAAGCCATATTTAAGGTAGGGCCATCATTGTAACATATCATCTTTTATCCTATCATCAAATATATTATTCTTACTTATTATCCAATATGAGAGTCGGATTTGACTATTAACTTAGTGAATAGATACGTTCACTGCATTTCGTATCAGAGCTTGGATTCGGCTCCTTCGACCTGAGCTCGG
This sequence comes from Larix kaempferi, assembly GCA_027924585.1. Lineage (NCBI taxonomy): Eukaryota > Viridiplantae > Streptophyta > Pinopsida > Pinales > Pinaceae > Larix > Larix kaempferi. The sequence continues at coordinate 2,889,790 of BSBM01000077.1, forward strand.
ATTCGTCTCCTACACTCAGAGCTTGGTTTCGGCTCTCCCTTTAGAGCTCGGTTCAGATCTCCCTTCAAGTCCAACTGGAGACGGTTGCTGCCCAGAATTTATCCATTTGGTTGCTGCTCGGAATTCATCCATTTGGTTACTGCTCTACACCAGGACTCGTTTTCCACCTTACTCACCAACCTTCTGCTCACGCGACAATTGCTCTCACTCCACTCTCCATTCCACGCCTTCCCTCCACCATTCATCGGCTCCATCCACCCTATGCATACATCATCCTCCCTCCTCTCTGTGTTTTCCTCACTACCCGCTCCACAACCACCTGAACATGCCTTGCGCTCTTCCCTCCTGCTGCGACTTACCTCCTACTCCATATCTCTGCTCCACGTCCGAGCTCCATGCCCATCACTTCCTGCTTGCTTCCCATATTCCTTCCTCTCGCGCGTTTCCCCCACCACCACCATTCTCCCCACTCCCCATGCCTACACACCTCCATCCTGCATGCCCTTCCGCACCTGCACACAACCCCCGTGCACTACACCATCTCCGCCGCCATCCACAACCTCCATCCTGCTCCTACTCTCACCTCTCCGTTGCGCCTGCCAACTCCCACTATCATGCCCGCGCCTGCATATGCCCTTCCAACGCCTCCATCCCCCACACTCTACCAGCACCCTCCTCCATTGCCAGCGCCTCTCCATCCCGTTGCTGCCCCTTCTCCCATCCGCCACGTCTCCACCATGCCTCCTCCTCGAAGCCGCCATTCCCTCCTTCAACCCTAATTAAAAAAAAAAATACAAATTTTAATTAAAACAAAAATTATTATAATAAATTAAATATTATTATATAATATTTAATATTATTACCATTTTGTTTTTATTAAAATTTTTACTATTAAAAGTTTGCCATAAAATTATATAATTATAATAATAATCATATTATTATATTATATATATATTTTTACTTCATTCACTCTTACCTATTCAAAAACTTCATAGTGATATTATTATTACAAATAATAATAATAATAATTATTTAATAATTATTTCACAATTATTAATTAAAAAAAAAAGAAGAGAAGAAATACCGAAAGAAGACAAGAAGAAGTCAAGGAAGACAAATTATCACCGAAAAAGTTCAAGGAAGAACCATCAAAGAAGTCAAGTCAATTGAAGACTCAGCAAAGAAGTCAAAGGCCATCTATAGTCCAGAACGAGTGTAATACCCCTAATTCGGCCCTTAGGATATAATGTGTACATGTGATGTATGTTTTCCTAGCGTGGAGCTCAAGGCCAAGGCCCCGCTAGTGAAAGCCCGAATTTTATTTAAAGGGCAAGTATTTGATCTTTTGATACCATGTGCTCTTAAGCCATGGAAATTGTAATAGGATGTAAATAAACATCATGCAATATAAGATACCAAAACTGGCTACGGAGGCAACGAATGAGAAGGGGCCACGTGTATCCACTAAGGAGTGGTGAGGGGGCTATGGGACTAAACCCTAGGCTGCCATATGTCATTATGAGAACCCATTGACTTTCCTAGGTGACATTTATGATTGTTGTAAGGAAGTGGTGGAGATTTCAGCCCATGGCTTCAATAGGGCAGCCCTGAAATTCGTATGGGTAGGTATGGGATTTGTTTTCTTGTACAAGAAGTCACTCTACCTCTTGGGAGTTGCCTCATTATCCTCCCCATTCCCTGGTAGAGGAACTTAGCATTATTTCCCATCCAAAAACGAGTGCCAGGAGGGAGGAAACCAGAAATCGCAACTGTGGGTGAACCCACGTTTTGGGAAGCCAAAAACGCCCAGAATGGGCATTGGACAGTGAAATCCAATGGGGGATCCGTTGGTATGAGCCTTGGGGCGAAATTAGGAGCAATAGCTACCCCAAAATCCATGGGAAAACCCAGTTTAACTGCCCAGAAAAACCAGTGACGGATTTGGGCTATTTGCTGAACAGAGTTGTGAGAAATCCAAGTGTAGATGTTCGAATGGAGGTGGGGATTGTTTGAGTCTAGCTTGATGTGGACTTAGCTCTGGGATTGGGCTCAATGGACTAGCATCCTTCCCCATTTCCTATTGCATGCTTGAAAAACCCAACTGTGTGTTGGCTTAGCATGGCTGTCTGAGTGAAACCCTGACTGTGAGTGAGCCATCTAGTTCCTCCTTAGTGGATACACAGCCCAGCTCGGGGGTGATCTCTCAGCTGAAATAATACAGGATGGACAAAGATCTATGGTTGGGTGGAACGTTGCTCTCACGTAGCCAGTCGTTGGGCATCTACTTTTCAAGATAAGTGTTCCGTGTATTACAAATTATTTGCATTTTGAGTTCTGCGATAAGTTAAATTGTCCATGTTTAATGAAATGAATTGATTATCTTAATTTGGAGTCTATACATGGCATTGTAACGATATTGAGTCTCTATATGTTGAATCACCCTCTGCTGATATATATATATGTTAGGCATTACTGTTTGTGTGTTTGCTAATATATTTATTCCGCTGTGTTTATTTGAAGTATGAGTCTGCACACAAGAAGTTTTAAATTATCCATGCATTTCTTAGTAATGAATGAGGCTGAGTCTGCAAAAATCCCGGTGTGTTCTTATTGTTTCCTTCCCTGCATTTAAAAGGGTAGAAGGGGACATTACAACGAGCATCCATCACCGAAGAAGTCGAAGACCATGGAAGCCGGTTTGCGACTACAAATAGAGGAATTAGAAGCCACGTTAAAACGTTATCAAAAAGACAATGAAAGATTGCACGACATAAATAACAATTCAGAAATAAGAATTGAATTACAAGAAAGGTGCAATCAAATAAAAATCTCTGACCAAGAAAGGCGTATAGAAAAATTGTATGTGCAAATTGATGAATTAAAAACCGAAAATGAATTCAATCAGAGGTCAGGAAATCAAGATATAAAGAAGGAAATAAATAATTACGAAGCAGAAATAATACGCTTGAACAAAATCGTTAGTGACAAAGATGAAGAACTAACTCAGATACGACATAAATTAGAAATTCAAGAATCAGATGTCGGCCAATGTCGACAACAAATAAAAGTTCTTCAACAACAAAATGACGACTCTAAAAAGGCACACAAACTGGAGATCGCAAAGAGTAATAAAACACTATCCAACAAATCCGAAGAAATTTTCAGGTTAAGATATCATAACAAGACACTAGTCACAAAAATTAAGATGTTGAAAAATAGTCGGAAGACAGAACAATCTACAGAAGACATTGAAGGAAAACTTCTAGACAAGCAGGAAGAAAATAGCTGCATCAGAAGTCATAATGAAGATCTTAAGGAACAACTTAAGAAGTATGAAGATGACAAAAAATCGCAGGTCGAATTGATCAAGAAGTTTCAAAATGATAATAGGCAGTTAGGAAACAAGTTGGAAAAGATACAGAATGAAACCTTGAAACCTCAAGAGACGAAAATAAAACTCCCAGCTCAGATCAATGCTAAAAAAATGATGCTCATAAAAGAAAATGAAATTGTGAAAATTCCCTATCGACACCCCAACCATAAAAACCGATATTCTGAAAAGTGGGAAATGTCGAAAGATGATGGTACTAATGTGATCAAAGCTCTTAATGACCGATCAGTGGGGAATCCCAACAGTCAACAAAAAATCAATTTGGGATGGATGACCCATCCACATATCGGAAGTTATGCTCTACACTTAACAGTTCGTATCGACATGTTTCGTCAGCCATGACATTGCAAAGAACAATGCGACAAAATTGTAAGGCTTTGAGGACAAAGCCTTTCTAAGAGAGTGGCAATGCTACGAACATAAAATAAGATAATAATTAAATAATTAATAATTAGGTTAACTAAAGTTAGGTTATGAAATGAGGCGTCTCCTCAACATTAAATGCCCGAGCCATATTTAAATCAGGTCCATCATTGTAACATATCATCTTTTATCCTATCATCAAATATATTATTCTTACTTATTATCCAATATGAGAGTCGTATTCGACTATTAACTTAGTGAACGGATACGTTCACTGCAATTTCCTTGCTGGTGGGTAAATCGTGGTTTTCTTCCTGGCATGTCCACTGGTGATAGTCATGTTTCCTGATCTGTAACCTATGTAAGCGTCTGCAGTTGCCAACCAAGGTCTACCTAGTATGATTGGATAACCACTAAGTTTACTTTTTACTTCAATGACTATGAAATCAGCTGGGTATTCCCAAGATTCAATATTGATCATAATGTCTTCGAGCATCCCTTCGGGTTTCATAGTGGATGTGTCAGCTAGCTGGAGTACTGTAGTTGTTGGTCTGACCATTGATTGGAGTCCTAGGTATATCATGGTTTCCTTAGTCATCACGTTAATAGCAGTTCCCAAATTAATTAAGCTTATATTTATTTCTCTGTTATTGAAGGTGACGTTTACTACAGGACTGCTAGGATCAAGATATTTAGGGTTAATAATAATACCCAGCATTAAATCAGCCAATTGTCCCACTACATTTATGGTTGGCGGGTCACGCTTCCTTATCCCAGGTTTCTTCAAACAAGTTTCTCTAATAAATTTGTTACAGATGGGCACATCCCTTATGGCTTGCAAAATCGGAATTTGGATGTTTAAGTGCTTCAATTCATTTAAGATTGCATTTTCTTCTTCCTCTTTTGTACTGCGTATAAGTTTCTCTGGAAATGGAGGGTTTATGTTTTGTGGGAGTGGTTGAGTTTCTTCCTCTTGAGGATTTGGTTCATCGGGATGTTGAATATAGGATTGTGTTGTTAGTTCTTGAGCTTCAGGTTCTTGGATATTCTATGTGGGTGTATTTTGCAACGTTTTCCCAGACCTGAGGTTTATTTCGTTTATTTCCATGGTGTCTACTACATAGGTAGGGAATTGTGTGATTTCAGCAGCAGGTTTGTTATTGTTAGGGTTTGGGATGGGCTAGGCTGGAATTGGTGGGGGTCTGGGGGGTGGTTGAGTTTATGGGGGAGGCATAATAAGTGGTTGTTGTATTGGGGCTCTCCAATTTGATGGATGGGGGTATTGATTTGCATAATTTGTGGTTGATGGAGGAAAAGGTGGGGGGTATGGAGGGTAAGACGGTTGGCAATAAGATTTTTGATAGGGTTGTTGATAAGTTTGTTGATTTTGCTGATAAGTCTGCTGCTTTTGCTGCCATTGGTTTGGATTTTGTTGTGCTTGCCATGGAGTTGGTGCAGAATTCCAATTTTGTTGGCCCTGATTATAGTAGGCTTGATTGCTAGGTTGATATGGTCTGACAAAATTACTCCTTATTTGATTTACAAAACAGAGTTGTTCGATTGCTCCTTCAGTTGCAGGATCTTGAATAGTAGCCTTACATGACGGTAAGAGGGGGCATTTATCAGTGGAGTGATCGTCAGTGCAGAGACCACATATTTCTATGGTGTTTAATGTGCACTACCCCTTCTCATGTTTCTTTCTACAACAAGGACAGAATATTGCCAATGCTTGGTTAATTTCATCTTACTTCTTCTTTATTTGGAGTACATCAAGTTGCATGCCAATGATTGTAGGATGTCAGTTTTCATATCATCAAGGAGGTTCCCTAGATCAGATTGTGTAAGGTTTGGTCTTGCAGATGATGATGATGATCCTATGGATAGATGTGTATCTCTTGTCCCATTTTTGCTTTTCCTAGACCTAGAATGGTTTTTGAAGATCTGTAGTATCTGGTCATAATTTTTCTGGAATATGTCTCCATCTCCCAAGAGGTTTAAGATCTCAAAATTCTCTTCTTTTATCCCTCTAAGAAGGACAAGTTTCAACGATTCAGGGTCTAGGGTGCAATGGTTAGCTCGTTTGTAGCTGAGCTGAAAATGTTGGGCATAGTCTTCGAAGGATTCACGGTCTCCCTGCTGCATCCTAAATATTTAATCCCTTGTATCCTTTGCTTTGCAGTAGTCCCTATATTTTTCTAGGAATGCTTGTTTCATTTGGTCCCAGTCGAAAATACTATTTCCTTCTAAACTCATGAACCACCTAAGTGATAAATCTTTCAGTGTGGAAGGAAAAAGCCTCAACTTTTGTGCATCTGTAGTGTAATCAAAGGATCTGCAAACTACCTCAAACTCAAACAGGAATGTGTCAAGATCTTCTGAAGTCAATCCATGGAAGTTTGGCAGATTGTTAAGGTTGATATTCTTCGTCCTGGAATCTCTAAGAGGTATGCTAATGGGAAAGGTGAACAACTCCCTAGGTTCCTCTTCTTCGTCTGCCATAGTGGTGTTTGAGCCGGAACTAGCAGAGAAGTTGTCTTTGTTTGGATCGTATGTGGAATCGGTTTCGTTTTTAGAGTTTAGGAATTCAAACTGAGAGTGGTTAGAACTATTGTTACCATTGTTGTTCATGGGGCGCCTAGGCAGAAAGCGTCCAAACCTATCCCTTTGCCGATGAGGCATTCATTGGTAAAATCTTTATGTTGTTGTTTTTTTATATGTGATTTTTTAATTTTCTTTTTGTTTTGTTTTTGAAGATGTCTCCTAAAATATTTAGCACCTCCCCGACAACGACGCCAAAAAGATGGAAAGCTCTTAGAATGGATTCCTAATGAGGGCAGCTAGGCTAGGAGCCTACTTTAATTATCAACCTCGGGGACGTACAAACTTCAGAGGTGCAGGCACTATATGTGCTATTGTAGGATAGTCTTTGTCGTGGTTGGGTGTTGGTATCAATGTTTAGGGGTTTGTATAAAAGAAATCGAATAAGCTCGGAAAGGATTGCCTAATCTATGGATGAAAAATACCTATGCTAGGAAGTTCAAATGCTAAAAACAATAAATCTATATTAAGGAATCTAAATGCTGAAAACAGTAAATATGTCCCTAAGAATTGACTTGTTGAAAACAGTGAATTTATACTATGAAATTGAACGCTGAAAACGTAGCAGATCTATTCTAAAATAATGAAAGTTGGATCTTTAATCTAAGAAGCATTACTATAAATCTAATGCATAAAACTAGAAGTCTGGTCTAACCTATTCAATTGCCAAAACCAAGTTCAGAATGCCATTATCTAATGCTATGAATTAATCAAAACTTTAAGAAGTGAATGTCATTAATTAACCACGGTATTGAAAGTAAGCAGTCTTTATGAGCAACCATAATAATGGGAGAGTGCATAAGCTTTAAGATTTGGATCACTGTTTCATAAGTAATGCAAGCACATAGGAAAATAAGTATTGAAATATGTCTTGGCACAATGCTGCTACAGGACTACAGCAACAGCGTTACCGAACTATAGAATGTGTTATAAACTACTACGGAATCAGACTGGTCGCTTTACTACAGAAATCAAATCGTACTATTTAACACCATTTAAATGCTTTCATATGCAATATAGATTCAGTCAATGTAAAGCACATAATGAAATATACCTGAATAGTAAGATCTCTTGACTTACGTGTTGGAGGGGCCCTCTCCAACCCGTACTTAGAAGTGGAGAAAACTTATAGACGCCGAATTGAAAGCAACATCGAGTCTTTATTCAAAATAGCAACTTCATAGTTTACAAAGGTCTGCAACACAAATTGTCTCAACAGTATAAAAACGTAAAATGATGGTTCTAAAAAATGGCAATAGGATCCTCTCGCTAGCCGAGAGGCCCGTATATATATGCCTTTAATGCTTAACCTTACTATATTTCGAATTGTCGATTCTGTTTGAACAGGTGTTCTCTCTAGAAATCAGGAAAAAGGCGCTGAGCTTTGCATGATCTTCAGTCCTTTGCTTGATCTGCATGTTTGTCCCTTAGTGTACCTGGACCTGCTCAATCATACTCGATTTTCATATAATTAGTTTATTGAACACGCATTCAACATACACGAATAATCTTTAAAACAAATTCATTAAATAATCAAGGTAAATCATTTCTCCCACAAAACAAGTGTATTTCTTCACCCTTTCTTGTGCTTTACTGTGGGGAAAAAGGCTATCAGATACCTGTAACTTGGACTCATCAGTGCCCACTCCCTTGGTTCCTTTGTGATTGGGCCGCCTGCGTGGGGGACGTCCTCATAAGCTTCTGCATACTCTTTAAACTTAGCTAGATCATGGTCGGCGTATTGTAATCTTTGCAACTTGATGGTGATATCCCCACTTGTTTTAACCCCCCGTGGGTACCGGTGCGACTGCAATGGTGTATTTGTCATTTTTGTTGATCCGCAGCATGGGCGCCCCTGCCCGACGAGGTGAAACATATTCTGCAAGCATGGGACCATCGTATCCCTCCTGTACATCTTCAACAGCTGAGGATCCTACAGCGCCATTCTTATTTCTGGTGGATTCCCTAGTGGCCTTCTTTGTCTCCCGACTAGAGTCAGGGGGTCGAGTTGCACTCCTCTTTTTCTTATGTGGGATTGACGACATAAATTCGGGCTTCTCCTGAACAATCGGTGTGGCCTGTGGTCATTCGATACTGGTGCTCGATACATACACTTCCATTCGGCTCCTGGAATACTACAATGGTTGAACCGGTTTCCCCATTGCCTTCTATATATCGGTCGGTGGTGTTCAGCCGTTCAAGGCTATCATTGCCAATTCTCATAAGGATTCGTCAAATCTGTCGCCTGCGCTAGGTAGTAGCTCCTGGTGCCTCGGGTTTGACGTTATGCCATGTGGTATAAATGCGGCCTTTATTACTTTTAATGTCGGATTGGACTATCGATTATTGTGGCAGTTTCCGTCTTGTGTTGTCAACTTCTTCTCATTTATTGTGACTCGTGTGATACCCCCCCTCTTTTTTTCTTTTTTTTAAATGGTGCGGCGAGTACCGCTATGGCGGTACATCGTCACACATTTGGTTTCTCTACTACGATTATCCTTCGCAGATTTCGGTGGGTCGCTCTTGTGTACTTCAGAATGCTATGAGTCCGTGATTCTGCTGCGATTCGTCCGATTGTCGTGATTGGTGGTCATTTTTGGATCCACCTCGACTTATTTTTCGGGAAAGTTGTTATGTCGCTTGAATTGTTGGAGGGTTCCTTCACTTCTGAAGATTCTATCGAAAACAGGTTCTGAAACTCATGTGGTAGGACAGTTATTTTTGCAATGAGCGGCTCATCCTGATGGTCACCAATGTTCGTGAATTCCGGATTTTTCTCCAATCCGATGTTAACTTCCTCGGTTTCTAAAGGTCGTTGAAATCTGTTAGTTGGTCTTTTGAGTGTCGCATTGTTGTGATTGTGTTTAAGTTTGGGTGTTGCTGTTGTCATGAGACCATTATCTTCTGAATTGATGTTATATTCTTCGATTGTTATTTCTGGGGCAGTTGGCTCTGTTTCGGTTGTTCGTGGTTCTGCCGTGTTTCCATACTCCTCTGTGGCTATCCTTCGCAAGGATTGTGTTATTTGTGCACATCTTCAAAAGGACACTTCATGCATCCTATTCTGCTAGTTCTCCATGACCTCATCCGGGTCGGAGAGTACCGAACTAGTGATATGCCATTCTAAGTCTCCATCCATGGTGGGTTTAGTATAATCCTCCGAGATGTTGTATAAATTGTCTCCTTCTGTAAACTTGTTTCTGGTTGACTCTGTATAGCGTTGTCCTTCTGCGGGATCCAGTGGTGCGATGAGTCTTATTTCTTGATTTTTGAATGACATTATTCTTTTCTTGAAGTTAATGATTGCTTGATTCTCCAGAGCCGAGTCTATCCCCAGTAGTATCGGATAGGGACTGGTGTTGTCCACAATCTCAATGACATCGAAGTCTATGTACGTTGTGAGCCCCTCAATTTCAACCGGAAGTTGACAGATTCGTCCAAGTGGAGTGACTTTGCTTTGGTTCGCTAATCGCAGTTGTACCGGTGACTAGGTCATCTATGGTTTCCCCATTATCTCCCATGTTTGTTTTGTCATGATATTCACGTCTGACCCTAAGTCTAGGATGATGGAGTCGACATCGAACTCTCCGATTTGTGTCGACATCCGCATCTCCCAGCCTGTTTTTCTTTTATGTATGTGATTGACTCTCTGTTCCAGTCGTGCCCCTCTGTGTCGTCGTAGGATGCGAGCTATTTCTTCCAGTGCAGCGGGATCTTTGGCCAAATCTAGACAACTTTCTAGGAAGGCCTCCAGTGTGTTTGCCCTCCGTCGTGTCTTCGTTGAATCAAACGTTGGCGGCATATCGTAGGTTTCTTCCTAAAAAGTTAATTGTCCCTGATTTCTTATTGCCTCTTGCGTCTTTAAGAAAACCTTTTTTTCGGTAACGACATCAAAGGTGACTTTCTTCCGCCGTGTAGGTCTAATATTGGGGTGCGACCTGTTGCTACTTGTTGCCGCCCCTCCTCTGGTTACTATACCCACCGTTGCATGACTACTTCTGGATTTCGTCGATATCCTCTGTATAGTTGATGGTGTGTTTTGATTGTTCTGACTTTGGGGTGGGTGTTTGGTTTGCCATTTAGCAATAAGTTGGGGGCAGTCCTCTACACTGTGGTCTGCAGCGCCGCAATATGTACATTGTGGCGCAAGATTCAAATAGTCTCTTTGGTAGTGTCCTTGTTGGCCACAGTTATAATAGGTGATCGGCTCTCGTCCCCTTCCGGCAGCTCTTCCATGACCTCGTCCTTCGCGAAATCCTCCACCATAGCCTCCACGCGGTGGCCCATATTGTTGATACCGCAGTTGCCCATACTGCGGTTGTTGATACTACTGTGGCCCATACTGTGGTTGTCCATACGGTGGTGGGGGCTACTACGGGTTCCCATACTACCCCTGGTCGTATTGTTGTGGCTGACTATATTGCGATTGCTACTGCATCACCGGCGGTTCCTCCCGTTTCATAAAGTATGTGTCAGTTGTTCGCTCCTGCAATAGGTCATAGGACCTGCAGTCCTTCTCATCATGGCCCACCGACTAACAGAACTTGCAGTATAAATTCATTGGTTTCAATACCATCTTTTGCAAGTATATGCACTCCTCCGGTCGGTGTCCTCTGGTCTGACATACAGTACACCATGGAATACCTCCTTGCCGAAGGGGGTTTGGTGCCCCTGACCGCAAATACTCCTGAAATTATGGGCAATGTCCTTATGGTGTCCTTCGTTCTGGCATCTAGTACACCATATGTCTCTGCGAGTCTCCTTGCCCTTCTTGATGTCCTCCAATTGGAGCATTAAATTGGCCAATTGCACCTATACCCGGTCCATTCCCATCCCTGCGTCACAAATCGGTGAAGCCTCTAGTTTCATTACAATTTCCAATGCCTCCACTTGTGTCGCGACCTTTTGCTACATCAACGGTCCTCGTATATGTAGTACCAATCCCGCGATAAACCACTCTTTATGTTGTAACTCATTTACCAGAAAGCTCACTTTCGCTATCAGCCTTTTGTAATGCTGATCGAATTCCCACACCGATTCATTTGGAAATTGCTTAATTTCTCTAAGCTTCGTGACGTATTGCGACTCAGATTTTGGTTTTTTAAACTCGTCAATCATTGCGGCTCTGATCTCGGCCAATGTTTTTACTGCTCTCCCCACCGGAACTTTTACGAATTTCATGTACCAGTCTAGCGCACGGCCCCTCAAGGTCATCGCTAGCTGTCCCAACTTTATCGCATCATCCTGGACCTGCTTCACGGTCCAAACTGCTTCCAATACAAACCAATATTGTTTGGGATCCTCAGTCCCGTTTCCTTGGAACATGGGTATCTTTGCCTCGTCTGCCATCCTAACACTACTAGTATGGTTATTTACTGAAGCGCTACTCTTAGCGTTGCAAGTAGGGCAACTTTGTGAGTAGTTTTGGTTTCTTCCTATAAAATTTGGAGTAGTGTGCGGGGTCAAAGGTACATGGTAACTTACGATCTGACCTTGTTCTGCCTCTGGGGTAGCCTGGTCAACGTCTTCCTAGCAATAAGGGAGTTTCCTTCCTTGTGGTCCTGCCTCGTGATTCTCTGTTCCAGTCCACTCAGGAGACTCTCTCTCAGTCCTCCTCTTCTTCTCAGGACGCCAAAATATTGCTCCACTCCTCAAGAGACCACACTCTTTGTTAGCTTCCCTTTCAAATTCGTCGTCACTCATGTCCATCTACCACATCTTTTCGTCAGGCTTGCACTTACGCGATACCTTCATCCTCACACACCGATTCTTCTACTCATCAGCGGACCTCCTCAATATTCCTTTTTCACAGACCAACATTTTAATCCACAGCTTCAGTGATGACAAGAACCTTCCCCTTGGTCCTCTGAACAAATTTCTTTCGACGTCGCTGTATGACTTAATAGTATCTATCGCGAACTCAGTTATGTACCTGTTGGCTTCTTTTTGGACAGACCCGGGTTTTAATGAAGCGCAGCAACAAAACCCCTTAGCACACTGGCCCTCTCGGAAACGAGCTACGCAGCAGCTCGAGGTCTCACCCGAAGTGGCTATGGGGGTGCTAAGGAATCAGATTTCCTTAACCTAGGTGACACGGAGACTGCTCTCTTTCTTCCTTAATGATTCCTTAAAGCGGAATGTCTTACTCTTCCGCAGGCCTCTCACCGCAACTGCGCCGAACTCTCTCTCGACAGCCTAGCTGCGCGGTATCTTCACTCCTGCGCGCAAGGCATTTATCCTCTGCATCCCTACTCTCTCGTTTCTGCTTGCACGCCCAGCGCAGTAACGCATTCCTCTATCGCTACAACGACAGAGTTCTACAGGTTTCTTCGAAACTTAACAATTATAGCTACCAAGAAAGCTTGCATCTTACTTAACATATTCATAAAGGTAACGCAGCATTCATGTACGCACAAATAGTGAATCAAAACATACAATCACACAACACAGCGTCGCAACAAGGAAAATTATGAAGTTCACCTCCACGGGGAAACCACGTCCACGAGGAGAGTATCTTATATTAATCACAGAATAGAAATTACAATCCTGCTGCGCACACAGCTGCAGCCTTAGATCTTTTCAGGAAACTCCACGCACACAGCTGGGAGCCCTTCTCTCAATCTAGTCTCTTCCTCTACAGAGATTACAATAGTTCAGACGTCGACTCAGACTGTCTGCAACTCAGGGATTAGCTTCACGGCTATCCAGTTCTAACTCTTGTCTCCTAACAACACAGTAGAAGACTTACTACCTAGCTAGCTTATCTCAAACAGCTAACCTGCGTCTCAACATCTAAAGGCTAGCTATCTAACGTCTAACCTTTACAATTACACATATATATAGGTGGCCATGACGGTCGCACCTTTACAAAATTGTGGGCCTTTCCCAGTAGTAATCCCCAAAAACCCTAACCACGGACATGGCTAGGTGTACTGTAGACGCCGCTTGCAGTCACGTCGTCGTTTCCTGCAGGTTCCGTGACTTCCGGCGCAGATTGCGGGTATGGGCGCCGCTTCATCGTTTACTGCTCCTTGTCCTTCATCTTCAATGCTTTGGTCCGTTGCTCTTCCTTGATCAGAACAACCATAACTTCTGTACTTAGCCTTAAATGAGGGTAGCTGAGCCCTCTACTCCGTTGCTTCATTTATTATGGTAGCTGAGCTCTCTACTCGGCCACATTTATTCTTCTTTGACGTGTGTGCACGAGCTCCGCGATTTTCGGTTCGTAATCTGCGCTGAGCTCGTCCATCTGGCACCGTACTGCGCACCTTTTCCTTCTACCCAAAAATTGGTATTTATTCAAAATTTAGCACTTTCCTTTAATACTTGTGCTTTTTCCTCAAAATTCGCAGCTTTACCATAGATGCGGCATAGGCTCCAACAGGCCCCTAAAACTTACTTGTGGCTCTCCCTTGAGCCACTTGCACTAGCGTGTGGTCTCTTTACTTGTGCCTCTGCTTTTGCTTGGGTCTCCGCGAATGTTTTCTTCCACTGTGCAATAGCGGAGTCCATTTCATCGACAAATTCCACAGCTGTCTGCACCGTTTCTGCAGTGGCTTCTTCTTTAGTTATACCATCAATCTCCTGCTGAGATTCTGCAATTTCTTTGATCTTTGCCTCAACTTGGGCAGCGATGTCAGCATACTCATCCATAACTGGCTGAATGCTGTTGGTGAGTTTAGCATCTTCATTTCTGAGCTTGTGCAGTTGCTGTTGGATTCTGCGCACTTCACTCATTTTCCTCATTTTTGCTAAGCCGTCTAAGGCCATAGCTTCTTCAGTCAGAACAGTTAGGGACTGTTCTGCGGCTTGTACCTGTTCCAAAAGACCAACTTTGAAAGGGAGCATCTCAAGCTCCGTCCAAGCCTCCATAGCTTGGTTCATCAGGTTCTCGGCTTCACCTGCTTTGCTCGTCAATTGTGTGGAAGTTCTGCGCAACGCTTCAAATTGTTCTTGGCTATCATCTGTAGAATGCGCTGCAACACGAGCTTCCAACTCTGCGATCTGCGTTCTATGGTCTTCAGCCATAGCAACTATTTCGTGCTCCAAGGTTTTCACCCTTCCTCCAATAATTTGAACTTTCTCAACCAGAGGAAGGTCTGGTTGAATCTCGCAGGCTGGAAACTCCTGGGCAATTTCATCAACTGCGTTCCTGATGCCAATGTCTTGTGCTTCATAAAGTGCGAGCTTCTCAGAAATATTCTTGTAGCCTGCCTTCAGCTCTATCTCCTGCGATTGCAGTCTTTGGTTTGCATGGAAGGTAGAGAGCTCTCTAGCTCTCAACTCAACAGAAACTTTCTCGTGCACTAGCTGCAAGGTTTCTATGGGAATCAAAGACAAATTTATTTCAACGGGTCCAACTGCGCTTACCTGTAGTGCAGCCAGAGGATCCGGAAGTGTCATGCTTGTAGTTGGGATGTGCACGACAGTATGACTTTCTGCGAGTACTTCAACTCGCTCGGTACTTGTGGGTACTTGTGGCACCTGCGAAGTAGATGCTAGCGCATGGGTCTGCGCAACTCTTCCTGCGAGACCTTTTAATTCTACGAACTGCAGGTCCAAAGCACTTCTGATGTGGGCTGTGCGCAATCCGCAGCTCGTGAAATTGCTCTTTCAAATACTGGTCGATCCCCGAGGGAATGGCCTCAGAGGGATGCGACACCTTTTGCTTCTTGGTCGCTGGTTCTGTCGAACCTTCATCACTTCTTTGCTCAGGGGCTTCCTTTCCCTTATCCCTCTCTTGCGCAGTAAGGGGTGGCATCGCGGGTGCAATTTCGGCGGCCTCCCTCCATTCATCCGACCAAGACTTGATGGTTTCTTCAACATCTTCAGTGGTCATCCTGTAAAGACCTACGGCCCATTCCTCGTGAATGTTGTAAGGGCGGAGGTACAGTTGATGCAAGTCGGCAGAAAAGGCCAACTTTCCTTCATATGCTTTAGCTGTCTCCTCACTCAGCCTCGGCATTTCCTGAATGGTATCTTTGAGGAGGTGGTAGTATTCACAAAATACAGCGCGGTTCATCTTGTGCTTCGCGGGATTATTGGAATCCCAGAGGTTAACATAGCGGATTCCGGCAGCTTCTCCTGCGCGGCGCGGAATGAATTGAGTGTTCAGGGGCTCCTTCCACCCGACCAATGCGCATAAAATTAAAAGCCAAGAAAAATGGAACAACTGACCGGGGGTGTCTTGGACGTTCCGGCAGTCTTCCAGAAAAGAATTGAGGAGGAAGAGAGACCAATTGTACTGTTCTCCCTCTGCAACTGCGATGGCGAGCTCCACAGTAGCTCCAGGAACTTCCTTCGGTCTGCACTTTGTGAGAAGTCTGCCTGCAAGCAGATTGCCTGTAAATCTAAGTGCTTCGTCCTCCACGATCGTGACGTCATAAGCTCGACCTCCTCTTGTCAAATTATATTTTTGCACCAGCCGTGCAACCAATTTTCTATCCTTGTCTTTTCCAACAAAATGAATATTAGGGTCCTTACCAACCTTAGATAGGCCGGTAATACGATGGATTAAGTCGACATTCAAATCAATTGGCCTCCCCAGCCAAAGATAACCTCCATGAACGCATGACAACAATGTCCTAACGACTGCGTTGACTTCGTTGCTATGCCCGAAGTGCGGTAGCTTCAACAGGTTCAGCAGTCCAGGCCTCTCCAGGTTTGCTGCGAATTCTTTTGGAACGAATTCATCAACTTTTCTATCAATATTATAGACTACCGTCAGATAACGATCTGGCACAAACTGAGGATATGTTCTGTAGTCTCCAAGGTTGAAATCAGAAAACTTGACCAGTGGAAGGTGTCCAAGCAGGGACCCTTCTTGCTGCACGCCAGCCGGCAGTGGTGGAAACGGAATCGGATATTTTGCATTCTTCGAAATATGCACCTCGGGTGCATCATCTGGACGCGGCGGAATATAATTCACCATAGTGGCTAACGGCTCTGGAACGGGTTCATCCGACTGCTGCTGCTGAGATGCCCTTGTGCCTGGAGATTGTCTTGGATCGGTCCAACCAGGGTGTACGTAATTTAAAGCCGTCACCGGAGTAGTCATGCCGAAATCTAAGCCTCGACACATAAACTGACGAACAACTTCTTCAGTAGACAGGTTCTCCGTCGTGAACCGGTATAGACATCAAAGCTTGAACAGACGAATGACGAAACAGCATGAAATACGAACGTTGAAAACAAAGGCAGCACTCCGCACAACTCGGCTCTGAAAACAATAACTTAGATTCTCAAACAAGACTATGCAACTCGAGAAAAGTAACCCGAAAATATACAAGTGCGGGGTATTTATAGCTAAAGGCGACAGTAAATGCGGGCAAGTGGGGTTACTAGCTGTAGATTCCTATGCATGAGTTGACAAGCCCCTTATCCGCGCGCTTCCGCGGTGCATTAACGGTGATGGACGGGCTCTGACAGGCTTTCGGGAGAAGCTAAAGCTTTCAGTGCATGACATAAATGGAAAGCTTACGGAGATCTAGCCAAATCTGTCAGAGCGGCTACAATTAAATGGCGGGCTTATCCTGCATTAATACTCAAACGCGGCTACATAACTGCTGTAATTCAAATTTTTCGGCGGGTCACTTCAGCATAGGTAACTGTGCATATGGAGGGGTCCACAATGAGAACTCCTCAAGCGGCAACTTGACACAGGGAACGCCGCAAGAGCGACGGTTTGTCGACCCGAAAAAACTTCGCAAGAGCGCAAATATAGGCTTGCTCAAAACAAACTCTATTGATATGCGCGGATGGTTCAAGGAACTGCGCGGGAAGCCTGAGACTAAAAGTGTCTCGCGACTTCCGTGTAGACTGTGAAAATGCGATGCCTTTTTCAACTACACTGGACATCTGCATTTCTTTTGGCACTGCATTAAGTCGACAGGGCGGAGTGGCCATCGCGATAAAGCTTGAGCCGACTCCCGTTGATCATTGTGGGCAGCAATTCTCGACTAAGCTTCGCAAGCTGAACTGCTCCTCCTTCTGTTATCTTTATGACCCGAAAAGGTCCTAACCAATGTACACGAAACTTGCCTGGAAACTTGATGAATTTACTATCATAGAGGAGTACCAAGTCTTCTTCTTCAAAGTGTTTATTCTTAATGTGCCTGTCATGCCAAGCTTTCTGTCTTGCCTTCTGTACCTGTTGATGGAATCCGGCTAAAAGTCTGTCTTCTTCTAGGGAAAGCAATTGCGAAAGTCTTTCACTCATAGTATCAGTATCTGCCATTTCTGTGATTTGCGCAATTCTGAGACTGGGAACAATGTATTCCATGGGCATAGCTGCTTCTTGTCCATACACCAAACTAAAAGGTGTGTGACCTGTTAGTTTCTTGCATGTGGTTCTGTAAGCCCACAATACAGCTGTGACTCTAAGGTGCCAATCATCTCTTTGTTGATTACAGATCTTCGTTAGGGCATTCTCGATAATCTTATTGAATGCCTCCACCATACCATTAGCTTGAGGGTGGTAGGGTGTACTCTTATGATGACTAATTTGGAATTCTTTAGTAAGGGCCTCTATAGTCTCATTGAGGAAATGTGTACCCTGATCACTCATAAGAATCACTGGACATCCAAACCTAGTGATAATGTTCTAAAAAATGAACTGCGCGGCAGTGGCAGCGTCGCAGTTCTTAACTGGCTTAGCCTCAGCCCATCTGGTGAGGTATTCAGTAGCTGTAATGATGTATCTTGCGCCGATTCTTTTTCCTGGTGGGTTGATAGGTCCTACAAAATCAATGGCCCATTTATCAAAAGCACGCAGTGTTATCTGGGGTCTTAGCGGCATTTCATCTCTCCTTGAGGGTTTTCCTGTTCGCTGGCACACATCGCAACATTTACAGAATTCCTTAGTATCCTTGTGCAATGTCGGCCACCAAAGACCTGCGGCTAAGATCTTTTGCACAGTCGGCTTTCCTGCGAAATGGCCTCCTGCGGTTCCTGAGTGCGCTTCTGCGATGATGGAATTCTTCTCATGTGGTAGGATACATCTGCGCAAGACTTCGTCGGGGCCCAGCTTGTATAGCTGGCCTGCTATCAAAGTGAAGTCTGCGGCTTTGAAAACAAGTTGCTTCTTCTGCTGGATTGTAAACTCAGCCGGCGCGTGCCCGGTAGTGAGAAACTCAAGAATATCGAAATAATATTCGTCTGCTGCTTGAATTGAAAACAACTGCGCATCAGGCAGATTGTCCTCCAGATTTGTAGGTTCCTCTCCTGACTCTATCCTAGATAAATGGTCAGGTCTTGCATTTAATCTACCTGGCTTTACAATAACCTCAAAATCATACTCCTGGAAGAGTAGTAGCCATCTGCAAATTATTCCCCCTAACACTGGCTTATTGACCAAATATTTCAAAGCAGAATGGTCAGTATACATTTTAAAATGTGCGCCCAGTAGGTAGTGTCTGAACTTCTGTAGGGCATACACCATAGCTAGTCCTTCTCTTTCTGTAGTGGTGTAGTTCTTCTCGGTTGTGGACAGCTTTCTGCTGGAGTAAGCAATCGGGTGGTCAATACCTCCTTCTCCCGGTTGTGTAAGCACGACCCCCAATGCTATGGAAGAAGCATCGACATGAACATGAAAGGGTTTTCTCCAGTCTGGGAAAACTAGAATTGGCGCAGTGATCATCTTTTCTTTAAGTGTATCCAAGCTATGCTGGCATTCTTCTGTCCATTGGAATTTCGAATCCTTTTTCAGCAATCTTTCCATAGGTGCTGTGATCTTTGCATAACCTTTGATAAATTTTCTGTAGTACCCTGTATGTCCCAATGTAGTGCGCAATTGTATGACTCAGTTGGGCGCAGGTAAATTAGCAATGATGGAAACCTTCGCAGGATCCATCAGGAGTCCTTGTCTGCATACAATATGTCCCAACAAAATACCAAAAGGAGCACAGAAGATACATTTTTTCAAGTTAAGGGAAATCTGATACTGTCTACATTTTTCTAACATCATGCGCAGGTTCCCTATATGGTTCTTTAGTAAACCAAAAACAGTCCAGTCATCAAAACAGACTTCTAGAAACTTATGAATGAATTCTTTAAATACAGCAACAACAACTCGAGAGAATATAGCAGGAGCGTTTTTAAGACCAAAGGGCATTACCGTATACTGGAATGAGCCCCATTCAGTCGCAAAAGTTGTCTTATGGCGGTCGTCTGGATGGATTCTGATCTGGTGGTATCCGGAAAAGCCATCAGTGAAGGAGTAAGCCTCTTGTCCTCCAACATTATCAAGCACTTTGTCTGTAAAAGGAGTAGGAAATGGATCATGCGCTGATGCGTCGTTCAGCTTGTGCAAGTCCACACAGATTCTTATTTTTCCTTTTGTCTTCTTGTCTTGTACAACCATAGGACTAATCCAATCACTTTCCTCTACTGGTTCAATGATACCTGCTACGAGCATCTTGTCAATTTCTTCTTTAACCTTTTCTTTATATCGCGGATTCAATCTATACGGGCGTTGTTTTACTAGCTTGGCATCTGCTTTCAGAGGTATGCGCATCACTCCTAAGTCTCCTAGGATGCCTTTCATTTCTGTGAACTTAGTAGGAAAGATATCCTAGTAGTCACGTAATAAATCTGAAATATGGCCAACAGTTTCATCATCCCAATAATCTCCGATAGAAGCAAACTTGGGTTCAGCTTCTGTACCAATGTTAATCTTTTTGAGCTTGATATGTTCTGTAATGGCAGGGATATCAAGCTGAGGTCCTTCAACATTGCATGTCCCTTCTGATTCTGGAATATTGATGTTGCGAGGATCATCCTCCTCTTCTCCAGTAGTGAAATTATAGCATTCCAGGGCATGTTCTATCTGGACAGCCCAATCGGGTTGGGAATACTCTGGTAATGGACATTGTTCAAATACCTTCTTTTTAATACACTTTAAAGCGTGGTCAATGCTCGGATGTTTTGATTCGAAACTGAAGGTAAGATGAAAAATTTCTATCATAAGAGGCCAAGTGATAGTGCCTCTACGCAATTCTGTTTCAGTGTACCAGTTCCTTGGAACTGTATCCAATGTGTGGATGAATAGGTGAACCCACTCATCTTCTGGAATATCTGACCATTGCTGAAAACATGCTTCAACATGTGACCTGGGGTCACTCTGTCCATTATATTTGCACAAAACTTCTGCTGTAGTGTCCTGAAATCTGCGCAGTATCAATCTGCGACAGTCTTGCCATGTGTAAATATTCTCTTTATGCGCACCCCACCATCTTGCGGGTGTAGCACGCAGTGCGACATCCAAAGCTTGTATGCGCTGGTCATCTGGAATCTGTTGTTCATATGTATGTATGAATTTACTTACTTCAGTTAAACCATCAAAAATTGGAGTGTCAGTCACTTCTGTGCCAATCCATCGAATGGATTTAGTCATCATGGCGCATCGCCTCGCAGAAACCTCATGTAAACGATTCTGCCAGTTTTCCAATCCTGCGTCTGAGTCTGATGTGCATGAGCTATCACATCGCCAGCTGATATGGTCATCTGCTGTGGGATTGACATAGTCACTATGACTAGCAGTCATCTGATACAAACTTTCCATGTGGCGCGCTTCTTCTTCTGCCCGAATGGGTTCAATATATCTTGGTCCTTGAATAGGATCAAGCGGTGCAATGACCCTAATATGGTCATCCTCAAAGGTCATCTATCTTTTCTTCAAATTGATGACAGCCAAATTATCAAATGCCCAGTCTATACCTAAAAGTGCTGGGTAAGGTCTACTATCATCCAGAATTTTGATTACTTCAAAGTCTGCAGAACTTCTTACTCCCTCGATATCAATAGGTACATTGGGTAATCAACCCAATGGAGAGACTTGTTGCTGATTCGCAAGTCTTAGCTGGATAGGAGATCTTGTAAGCTGAGGGCTACCCATCTGTTCCCATGTCTGCATGGCGAGAACATTAACTTCTGAGCCCAAATCTAAAATAACTTCGTCCATTTCAAATGCGCCAATCTACGTTGTGAGCCTCATCTCTTTTCCAGTTCTAGTGTGACTCCCAATCTGGTGAACAGCACGATGTGGTGTGTTCATCGAAGCAGATTGTTGACATTTATCCAATAGGTGTTGAAGTTCCATAGTTTCTTTTTCATTGCGCAAAAACTTTAAGCAGTTCCTCAGAAAAGTATGGAGACTGCCTAGTGCATCCTCTTCATCAGGCCTTCCGGATGTAGTGGCCTATTCTTGTACCCGGTTGTCTTGTCTTAGCATTTGCGATCTAATATCATTATGCGGAATTGCGACAGAACTTGAAGCTCTCGGATCTGAGAAATACTCTTGAGCTTGCTTGAATGCTTCTTTTTGCTTCTGCAGGTTAAGTGGGGCTGGTTTAATATTAGCACGGCGCACCCATGGCGTCCGCTTGCTTTCCAGTTCCCATCTTTGGCGCACCAGTGGTTGTTCCACTGCGCATTACTATATTAAGTGTAGGGTCTGGTTCTCTTTTTTCTGCTCCAATAAACTGAATATTCTAATTGACCTGTGGCGTCTTTGCTTGCATCTTAGCCATCAACTGAGGGCATTCTTCAATGATATGGTCATAAGATTTACAGTATCTGCAAAGGGCTGTAGGATTTTGGCAATCCCTTGCAAAATGACCTTGTGCTCCACAATTATAACAAGTGATCTGTCCTCTTTCTCGACCAAAGTTTGTTGCGCGTCCGCGACCCCTATAATTTCCTGCTCTGCCGTCGCGAGTTTGGTCATACTGTGGGCCTGCTGTGGGTCCTTATGTCTCTAATTGTACTCTATAAACATCATGCTTTCTTTCCATCATAAGATCATATGCTCTGTAATTGTTCTCATCATGGCCTACTGATTTACAGAAATTACAATACAGATTCTTTGGAGTTTGTACATATTTATGAAGTAAGTGACATTCTTGTGGTCTATGACCTCTAGTTCTACAGATTTCACACCAAGGCCCTTGAGCCTATGGTAAAGGGTTAGGTGCTCCAGTCGCAATATACTCTATGAAAACGGGACAATGGTCGTTTGAATGACCTTGCGCTTTACATTTTGTACACCAAATTTCTTCCTTAACATCCTTGCCTTTCTTAATATCGTGCACTTGCAAGGTTAAGTTTGCTAATTGGTTCTGCAACTGCGCAACATCGTTGCTTGTTCCAACAATTGGTGAAGCTTCTAGTTTCATAGCCATCTCTAGAGCTTGTTCCTGAGTAGTGAGATTCTGTTGCATAAGAGGAAGTCTAATGTGTGGGAGCAGCGCAGCAATGAACCACTCCTTATGCTGCTGTGGTGCAAACTCAAAGCTTACTTGATCTATCAAGGCTTTGAACTTCTGGTCAAAGTCCCATACTGACTCTGTAGGTAACTGTTTGATGTCTTTGAGCTCTGTTATACACTGTGATTCTGATTTAGGTTTCTTGAATTCTCTAATCATCGCATTTCTTACATCAGCAAGCGTCCTATTCTGTGCGGCTGAGTATTTCATGAACCAAGTTAAGGCTCTTTCTCTTAGTGTGGTTGCTAACTGAACCAGTTTAACAGCATCATCATTAATTTGCTTAATTGTCCAAATGGCTTCACATAGGAACCAGTGCTGCTCAGGGTCTTCTATCCCTATTCCTCTAAAAGTTGGTAGCTTCATGTCATCACCCATCCTTCTTGCGCTAGGTTGAGGTGGAGGTGCTGCAGCAGTGCCTCCTGGATGGTTGAACAAAGGTGGTACAGAGGTACTAGAAGTACCGTGCGGGCTACTAGAAGGTGTTACTGCGGGGTTATACTGAGCTCCATCTGGCTTTTGCGGTGTAAAGGGGTGATAAGGGATATGAACACTCCCTTGTCTCTCTATATGGCCTGCTCTAGGAACTTGACTATCTTCTGG
Source organism: Larix kaempferi (assembly GCA_027924585.1). NCBI lineage: Eukaryota > Viridiplantae > Streptophyta > Pinopsida > Pinales > Pinaceae > Larix > Larix kaempferi. The sequence continues at coordinate 2,913,007 of BSBM01000077.1, forward strand.
GCTAGACTCAAAAGAATGCTGGTCAAGGCCTACTTTATACCGTTTTCCACTACGAGTGCAACCAATAACTTCAAGATCACTATCAGAATCTGCGGACATTACTTGTCTATGCTATTCATCGGAAGCTATGCATAGTTTTGCTTTTTCATATAGAAGCATTTTTATCCATAAATTCAAAGAATTTAAGAACTTACCTCTGTGTGCTTGGAAGAAACTCCTCTCTGCTTCACTGAAACTCTTTCTTGTATCTACTGCAAAATCAGTGATGAAACCTTCCAGCAGACTATTCAACCAAAAGTCTACTGCGCGGGAGACAGAATTATCTACCCGCTTTAAAATACTGACTAGCTCAGGCGTCCAAGCGACGGGTCGATCAACATGCACTGTGGGTCTAGTATCTGCTAACTTGGCTATCCAAGCATGCAACTCAAGTGCAAATGTGACAAAGAAAATTTTGTGAAGGTCAGTATAGATATACTTCTACAACCAGTCTTCTGTCTGAAGCCTAGAGCTTCTATTTTCTTGTTCAGCGAACTCTGTAGCCTTAAATCAAACCAGTCTTGAATTTATTTAGCTGTAGGATTCCAGTAACACATTTGTTAGCTGAGCAAGTCTCAGGGAAACAGAACCATTTGTTGGCTTCAGCAACAATCTCACACATCGCCGAAATAACACGTTTCACAGTAACAAGTAACAAGGCAATGGAACCATTTGTTGGCTCCTTCTTTCTCTAGGTTGCGCATCAATCTCGCGCGTCGCCGAATTAACAAGACTCACAGTAACAAGTCACAAGGCAACGGAACCATTTGTTGGCTGCTTTTTGGACAGACCCAGGTTTTAATGAAGCGCAGCAACAAAACCCCTTGGCACACTGGCCCTCTCAGCAACGAGCTGTGTAGCAGCTTGAGGTCTCACCCGAAGTGGCTATGGGGGGGCTAAGGAATCAGATTTCCTTAACCTAGGCGACACGGAGACTGCTCTCTTTCTTCCTTAATGATTCCTCAAAGCGGAATGTCTTACTCTTTCGTAGGCCTCTCAGCGCAACTGCGCCGAACTCTCTCTCGAAAGCCTAGCTGTGCGGTATCTTCACTCCTGCACGCAAGGCGTTTATCCTCTGCATCCCTACTCTCTCGTTTCTGCTTGCACGCCCAGCGCAGTAATGCATTCCTCTATCGCTACAACGACAGAGTTCTACAGGTTTCTTCGACACTTAACAATTATAGCTACCAAGAAAGCTTGCATCTTACTTAACATATTCATAAAGGTAACGCAGCGTTCGTGTACGCACAGATAGTGAATCAAAACATACAATCACACAACACAACGTCGCAACAAGGAAAATTATGAAGTTCACCTCCACGGGGAAACCACGTCCACGGGGAGAGTATCTTATATTAATCACATAATAGAAATTACAATCTTGCTGCGCACACAGCTGCAGCCTTAGATCTTTCCAGGAAACTCCACGCACACAGCTGGGAGCCCTTCTCTCAATCTAGTCTCTTCCTCTACAGAGATTACAATAGTTCAGACGTCGACTCAGACTGTCTGCAACTCAGGGATTAGCTTCACGGCTATCTAGTTCTAACTCTTGTCTCCTAACAACACAGTAGAAGACTTACTACCTAGCTAGCTTATCTCAAACAGCTAACCTGCGTCTCAACATCTAAAGGCTAGCTATCTAACGTCTAACCTTTACAATTACACATATATATAGGTGGCCATGACGGTCGCACCTTTACAAAACTGTGGACCTTTCCCAGCAGTAATCCCCAAAAACCCTAACCACGGACATGGCTAGGTGTACTATAGGCGCCGCTTGCAGTCACGTCGCCGTTTCCTGCAGGTTCCGTGACTTTCGACGCAGATTGCGGGTATGGGCGTCGCTTCATCGTTTACTGCTCCTTGTCCTTCATCTTCAATGCTTTGGTCCGTTGCTCTTCCTTGATCAGAACAACCATAACTTTTGTACTTAGCCTTAAATGAGGGTAGCTGAGCCCTCTACTCCGTCTCTTCATTTATTATGGTAGCTAAGCTCTCTACTCGGCCACATTTATTCTTCTTTGACGTGTGCGCGCGAGCTCCGCGATTTTCGGTCCGTAATCTGCGCTGAGCTCGTCCATTTGGCACCGTACTGCGCACCTTTTCCTTCCACCCAAAAATTGGTATTTATTCAAAATTTAGCACTTTCCTTTAATACTTGTGCTTTTTCCTCAAAATTCGCAGCTTTACCATAGCTGCGGCCTAGGCTCCAACAGTACCCCTCGAGGATACTGTCTACCCAAAAATCAACAGCTCGCGATACTTTGTTGTTGACCTGTTTTAGTTGTCGCACTAACTCTAGGGTCCAACACTTAGGTTCAGTCTTCTGGCAGTTATTTTTGCGATACGTCAACTGTGCTAGCCACTCATGCAGTACCGCCAGGAATTCACAGAAGAAGATTTCGTGAATATCTGAATAGACGTATTTTTGTAACCACTCGGTTGCTGTTTGTTTAGGGTCCCTCTTCTCACTTCCTATGAATTCTTCCGCTTTCTTGTTGAACCACTCTTGGATCTCTCGATTTGTCGGGTGCCACAACATATCCCCTTCTTTTCTAGCTTAGGGTCCCGACAACGGAACCATTTGTTGACACAACTCTTCTCAACAGGGGTTCACTCTGTCGTCAACAAACACCAACAACCCTTACACATTGGCCTGGAAAGGAGTTACCCTTCCAGCAACGCCTGTGAAGCAAGCGAGGTCTCACCCGAAGTGAATAAGGGTGCTGCAGGAACCAAGCTTCTGCAGTTGCGAAGAAGATATGTGCACATTAACCAGAGAATACAATATTACCACAGTCTATTTAACCAATCATTAGCAAATTTTTCTCAAAGCATATTCAGCAGCACATTCGCGTTAACCAACAACATGTATCAACAAAAATCAAAATAAAGCATTTAAATAACCCATCATCGCATAACAACATAATTCACAACCGAACATCTTCATTCATTAACATTTGCGGAACAAACCTCGCATAGAATAGTCAAGTCATTCCTATCGCAGATACAATAGAATCCAAAAGATCACATTAATCTCCAAAACTTAGATTCCCTTAGGCTTACAATCTTGCTCTATTTATATGTTTTTCTCTTATTACAATTTGGTCCACATGACCGACTCAACTAATCTAACAACTCTTATAATTCCACAAAACATGGCGAAAGGTCCTTCTTCCACGGAATGACCCTTTCGCACCTGTCGGCTTCCACACTTCCTGCGGATCTATCCTGTGCCAACAATGATGATCAGTAAATGGAGTGACCTAGAGTAAACCTTCTGCCAACTGTAATCCCTTCTTAGACAAAAATCAGCACGATGATTGAAGGAACGAGAGATATGTTGAATAGTATAGTCATGGAATTGATTCAAAAGCAGGGTTATTCGTCGTTTCCAGTGATGAAGAGACGACACATTCAAGAGACTCTTGCCCATAGCCCAACCAATAATCGCAAAGGAATCACCAAGAATCTGAAGAGTGGTTAACTCCTTTGTGCGGGTAGATGTTAAAATAGTCCACAGGGCCAAGAGTTCAGCTCGTGTGTTGCTACCCATACCCCCACCAAGGGAGAGTTCATAATAATTATTGTCAGAAATAATCAATAATCCCCCAATGCCAACTTTACCATCCTGGGTCGCTCCATCAAAGAAACCAATAGAGCACGAGTTTATCAGCTTTGGCATACTAATAACATTATTTTTCAGGCAGATCTTGTTTGGGGCAGAATTAGATATAACCTGGATGATGTAGAACAAAGCCCTTGCAAAATGATGATTAATGCCTTCAAATATGATTCGATTCCGTCACTTCCAGATGCCCCAGATAAAATATAACGGGAGAGAGATGTATGACCAATTCCTATTATGCCAATAATGAAAAATGTCATCAATAGTGTCCCTATTCCAACAAAAATCCATCCTCCTATGTTGAGAAATAATGGGCCAGAGTTATAGAGTAGTAGGACATTTTACAAAAAGATGTTCTACAGTTTCTGCATTCTGTAAACATAGCAGGCAGACATTCAGACCCATTCCTCCCCTACACATATAATTGTCCATCGTTAAAGCCTTATTCTTTAGAATAAGCCAATTGAACCAAAGGATTTTGGTGGGAGCCTTCCAATGCCAGATAGCACTGTACCACCATAACCTTGATTCCACAGACATAGTAGAAGCAAACACAAGGTATGCTCACTTAGTTGTGAGCTCGCCACTTTTATCACGCCAAGACCACTGAAGTCTGTCCAACTGAGAAGAAAGGGTAATGTCGACACTAGAAATATTTGCCACAAACTCATTCCAGTCTTGACCATCCAATCCCGTGAGTCCAATAGCTTCCGCTAAGAGCCAGTAAGAACTCAGATAAGCATTAAGAGGATTCTTAGCCTGGTTGAGGAAAAGAAGATTCCGAGAATATAAAGCCTGAACAGTATCTGGTTTAAGAATTGAAATGTAGCCATTAATTGGATCGACCCCCAATCTAACCTGAAAACCGTTCCCCACTTGCTAGCCTGTAAATGAATTGTGCATAGGAAAAGAGTCGATGAGACCATTCCATACATTAGATGCTCTCTTAATATTCTTTTAATCGGCTTCCTGAACCATTCCATAATCGATAGGCCTCGTAGATATTTATCTCTAATAACCAAACCCCACACTCCATCACTGTTGAGAGCGTGCCACAAACTCTTTAGATGAAGAGCACGATAAACCCAAAAAATGTTCCTAATGCCCCATCCGCTAGTAACCTTAGGTAAAGCAATGAATTTCCATGCAGTCAGATGTATTCCCTGTTGATCTTTATATGCATTCCACAAAAAATTGAAAGTGATCTTGCGGATCTGATGCAAAACAGAGGATGGCACCTTGGCAAGAGTGAGCCAATAAATAGGAAGATTGGCTAATACAGAGTTAATAAAAGTCAAAAGACCTCCCAAAGACAAGCACCGGTAATACCAAGGTTGAATCGTGTTTTCAAACTTTCCAATAATCCATTGCCAATCTGTAGTTCTGTAGGCATTAGGCTTAAGGAAATAGCCTAGGTATTTAAAGCCTTCCTCCAATGCCTTAAACTCATTGGGGAATAAACCACTGATAAGTTCACAGGTCCTAACATCCAGCTGAAAATAAAGGAAACACGATTTTGATATACTAATGATCATACCTGTAGCCAAGCAGAAGAGATCAAGAATCGTCTTATATTGTCTCCATTCCTCGAAAGTTCCAACTCAAAATATCAGTACATCGTCCACAAAGGGTAAGTGAGTGATGTGTTGACACCTTGAAGTTTTAATTCCAATGATCAACCCCAACGCTTTATCCTTGTACAAAAGTTTGCTCAAGCCCTCGATCACCAGAAGAAAAAGTAAAGGCAATAAAGGGCACCCCTGCCTCAGACCTCGAGAACCTTTGAAGAAGGAAGAAGGTTTCCCATTGACAAGGACAACAAAACCGACAGAAGTAATGCAGCCAAGAATCCAGTTGGTGATCCCCAGATTCAACCCAACATTCAATAAAAGAAGACGGAGAAATGACCACTCCACCAGGTCATAAGCCTTCACAAGATCAAGTTTGAAAACCAAGGATGGGCCTAAACTAGTTTTAGCAGAGTGAATAGTTTCCTATGTAGTGCCAATGGCATAAAAAATCAGACGTTGTTTCAGGAGGCCAAACTGCTCAGGAGAAATACCTTTAGAAATAGCATCCAGGATACGGTTTGCAAGCACCTTAGAAATGATCTTGTACAGGAGATTACAAAGAGATATCGGATGATAATCCTGGAAAGAAGAAGGCTCCGAAATCTTTGGAATCGGTGAAATATAGGTCAAGTTCAGTCCACCACTAACCTTGCTAAAATTGTGTGCTTCCTTAACCAATCTGACCAATTCATTACCCAATAAATCAAAAACTGAATATAAAACTCAACGGTCCACCCGTCAGGCCCCGAGCTTTTGTCTTTAGCCATCTTTTTGAGAATATTAGCAACCTCATCCAGCGTGACCAGTCTCCCAATAAGATCATTTTCCTCATCAGAAAAAAAATACAGGGCATACATTGAAGAACGTCCATTTGTGCCTGCAAGTTGTAAGAAGTTGACTTTGTATAAAGCTGCTCAAAATGATCTCGGGCCACCCTTTCAATATCAGATTGTGAAGATACCCTACATCCATGTTGATCATCGATTTCCCATATAGTATTAACTTTCTTTGCACATTCACAAAATTATGGAAAAACTTAGAGTTTTGGTCACCCGCACAAATCCATAGTGCCCTACTTTTTAGCCACACAATCTCCTCCTCATAACACAAAATGGTAGCTAATTCAGTTTCCAGAGAATGAAGGATAGTGCCCTACGGATCATGAAGTAAACAATAGTTGGGATCAGAGTGGTAATCCTGAATAATTTCCTCTAAAAGTAACAGTTCAGCCTTCTGAATAAGAGCTCGATTTCGCAGCCAAGGGATAACCAAGGACTTAAGAGATCTAAGGAAAGCTAGCAATGCAACCATCGCTCGCCCCTGAGGATTAGACCAAAAAGATGCCCAATGATCACGAACCAAGGTGATGAAAGCCGATTCGATAGACCATACATGACAATACTTGAAAGGATAACGATGGAGTGGAGGACCTTTCAGAAGCCGAAGAAGAATAGGGGCATGATCTGAGATACATGCCGGAGATATGCATGAAGAACACTTGTCCAACAACTCATACAGAGATTCACTCACAAAGAATCGATCAATCCGCTTTGCTATATAACCAGAACCCTTCCTGCCATTATTCCAAGTAGGAGCTAATGGTTTGGGCTTCACATCAATGAGACTGTGACCAAAGAAAAAATTATAGAACCAAGTATGAAGAGGATCCCCCCTGGCCCGTTGTCCCCAAATCTCCCTAGCATTCAGAGTTAGGTTTGTATCACCAACAATGATCAATGATTTTAAATCCAACAATCCACAAGTCTCCAATGCTATCCAGTAGGATTGTCTTTCCAAATAAGGAGCATAACAATTAAATAATTGTAAATCCAAGCCCAGCTCCTGATGTCTCCCCAATAATAAAATGCCACCACAAACACAAAAGGTGCGAAGAGAGAGTAAACGAGGGTTCCAAGCAGCGAAAATTCCCCTGGAGAGACCATCGGAGTCAATAACACAGCAGTCCCAATCCGGGAGAATATGCCAAAAAAACTCCTGAGCTTTAGAGCCAGAAACCATAGTCTCTTGCATAAAAATAATATCAGGAGCATAAATCTTAAGTAGTCTTCACAGGGCTAGTAGTTTTGGGGCACCCCCAACCCCTCTGAGATTTGGAGATAGAAGAAACATTAATGAACCTTTGAAGGGGCCGAATCTACTCTAAGAGGCCCAAAGGTATCGGAAATATCAGACGAAGAAGCTCTCCTGAGCAAAAATCACATCACCCAAAACAGAGACAGCACCTCCCAACCCATAAGGCCAAAAACGAATAAGTTAAGTATGATCAAATTAAAATTGAATATTTTTTAAAATGAGAACTTAGATTTCTTCAATAAAACTTTGATAATAAAATTTTGCTGCTTTTTAAAACCATTAAAATAAAAATAAATTAAAACTAAAATAAAATTTTAAGTTAAATCGGTAGAATTTAATTTAGATGGTTTTGATCAACATCCATTTTTATTATTATTTTGAAATGTTACCAATCAAAATTTCAAAGATATAGTCTGCATAACGATTTTGAAGATTTTTAAAACTATTAAAATTTTGAAAAAAAAAAATTACCTAAACTTTTAGGTAGTCCAATTCTTTTTTTTATTATTTTGAAATGTTACAAATCAAAATTTCAAAGATATAGTCTGCATAACGATTTTGAAGATTTTTAAAACTATTAAAATTTTGAAAAAAAAAAATTACCTAAACTTTTAGGTAGTCCAATTCTTAAAACAATATATTTTCTAAATCGTATAATAAGTTCTTACATTTTCCATTTCATCAAAGTTATTTTGGAATTTGTACCGACATCAATTTTAGTTTTAAGTAGATAAACATTTGGTAAGTTAAGTACTCTAAAGGTTTAGCTATTTAAATTATTTTTTAGTATTTTTAACAATATTCATTTTTAAGTAGATAAAGATTTGGCTTAAATATAAGTTGTATTTTAAAAATTTAACTGTTTCAATTATTCTTTAAATAGTTTTTTGACAATTTATCTTTAAATTTTATTGAATAGTTAAACTTTATTAAATAATAAATAAAAATTGAGTTGTCTAAAATTGCTACGATTTTGTTTTGAAAAAATCTTGTTTTTTCAGACACAAATTTGCGGAAATTTAGGATAGAATTTTTAGAATCTCAAATAATAGTATTAATCTTGTATAATTTGGATGTCTTGGGGTTTTCCAGGGTGCTGAATTCATCTAGATGTTCAAAAAAACGATTTAATTAACACAAATCGTCTGATTTTTAGATTTTATATGATTGGATTCCGATCAAGTTTTGGCCAACAAGCTAAATGGTCGTACTTTTAAATGGCTTCAATAGAAAGTGTTAAAATTACACACTATAAATATAAAAAAAATAAAAATCTATTTCTATAATAAATATAAAACTATGACAGATATTTTTGAAGAATTTTCAGAAAGTAGGATAAAAGACAACCAAAAAGTCTGACTTTTCCGACATTACTATCTGATCACTCCAAATTGATAGTTAACGTTTAACGTTTATACAGCTCCGATTTCCAGGCATATCAAATTTTAATTATGAAAACAAAAAAATTCGCCAAAGATTTTTTTCCCTGATCCCAATCATCTTAAGCTGAAGTCAAAGTCTAACGAAGATATTTTTGAGGGATTCCAGTCATATCTTACCTGAAAACTTAAAAAGTTAAGTCTAAGTAGGAAGATTTTATTAGAGATTCCAGTCAAAAGTTCAAATCCTAATCCCAAGCACAGCATTAAATGTTGCCAGGTGCTTATTAAAGTCCTTGCGCCCCATCAATCTTATGCGAGGGAGAGGTCGCGTCAACTTGAAATTCCAGGCCTGCAAGGCACCATTGGCTACTTTAATGGAGTTTAAGAGATTCAGCCTACTCCACCAACCAAGAAGCTGTACTATTAAATGAAAGCAGCCTGTTCTTCTTCGTCTACAATGCATTTGCATGAAAAGAAGTATAGACTGCTTTCTGTGATACATGTGGACAAGAGTATCTGTAGATTTTGAAACAATAGCCATACTCTGTTGCCACAGAAACTGTGGTAGCAGTTCTGTTGAGCTTATTAGCTAAAACACTCAGGTCCAGATCCTGCAGGTTGCTGCTGTTGAAGGATTAGGATAAGTTTAATGGAGTTTATGAAGATAAAAGTGTACTGCTTTATTATTTGTTGGCTTGCAAGATCCATTGCAGCAACAGATGATGGCCATAAGCAGCAGCCTAATCATCCTCCTGCGCTGTTCGTGTTTGGGGACTCACTGGCAGATGCAGGCACTAACAATTTCCTTCCCAAATGCGTTGCTCGTGCAGACTTCCCTCCTTATGGCATGTCCTTCTTCCACCATCCCACAGGCCGCTTCACAAATGGCCGCACTGCGTTTGATTTCATAGGTATAACTACCACACCCTACTTTATTTTTTTGTTACTTTATATATGTACATAGAAGTTAACAGAGTGATATTTATAATACTTTAAAAGGGGTTAGGGCCAGGCACACTAGTGGGTTAATTAAAAATGTCATCAGAAATTTGGAGATTATTTCTTTTTAACAGGATTGACTCATACTCTTTGGTTTGGTTTGTTATCCCTTTAAGCAACCTACATGGGGTTGCCGTTCCCCTCACCCTTTCTTGACCCACAAACAAATTTCTCTTATGGTATTAATTTTGCTTCTGGAGCTAGTGGACTGCTGGATTCCACAGGTCAAAATTTGGTGAGTTCCCCTTCCTGTCTTCAATATTGCATTCATCAAATCTGTATTTCTTATTTTAAAATTTGGAAGGATTCTTATTGTGGAACATTAACATATGTCATGGATCTCTTTTATACTTTGTCAAGTAATGTTTTGACCAGGCCTAATCCATCTTCCACTCCTCCAGAATATTATCCCATTGAGTCATCAAATATGGCAATTCACACACTTTGCTTCAACTTTAGTGAACAAGAATGGCAGTATTGCAGTTGAATCTTACCTGTCCAAGTCCTTATACTGTATTTCCACCGGAGGCAATGACATTGGCAACTACATACAGAACGCTACTTACCAAAATACTAGTACTCCTGGGGAGCTAGTTACAATGTTGCTCAACAAATATGACCAATACTTATCAGTAAGTTTCATATGTTTTTAGTTTTCCAGATTCATTTGAGTGTGAACATTTGTATGTATACAGCACTGAAACTACTTATTGCATGAAATTTATTCAGAGGCTTTACCAGTCCGGGGCAAGAAAATTCCTTTTATTCGACATTTCGTCCTTGGGATGCACTCCATCTTCGAGGCTTCTTGGGTATAGTATAGCCAATGGCCAATGTCTAGATATAGCAAACAAATTGGCGAAGGAATATAATGCCGGTCTGAAACAACTGCTTAAACGCAAGATGCAGACGCTGCAAGGAGCAATCATCCTGCAACTCAATTCTTATAATTTTTTTCTCTCTATAATTGAAAACGGCCAAGCCTACGGTACATAGAAACTTAATTTGATATGTTGTTTGAAATGATGAAAAGTATTGTATGCAGGACATATATGAAGACTATTGTCACTGACATACTGAAAGTTTGGTATTGGGTGTAGGATTTGTGGAGACGAAGTCTGCGTGCTGCGGTGCAGGTATGTTTAACTCAGAAGTTAGATGTGGGCAATGGAAGGCGAAGGCAAAGGTAGGAACTAAACATTACAAACCGTTTATTTGTAAGGATCCAAATGCGTACCTGTTTTGGGATGGAATGCACCCTACCGAGAGATTGCATGCCATCTTTGCTCACCAAATCTGGGCCGGGAATTCTTCAGTGATATCTCCATTTAATCTCTCGTCGCTTGTACTCGGCAATGACAATGGCATGCATACGCCTCCATAACCCTAATAACACCAACTCTGTGGCATTTGTATATTAATCTAGATTCTAGATGATACAATCTCTTTTAGCACAGTGACTTAACTTGTAATCTTCCACAGGCCACAAGTTAATGTGACTAATTACCTGTTATCTACGTTTTTGCTGGTTATTATTATACTTAAATGTGTAATATTCTACAGGTCACAAGTTAATGTCACTAACTACCTGTTATCTACGTTTTTGCTAGTTATTATTATACTTGAATTCAGTTATGTTATCTACGTTTTTGCTAGTTATTATTATACTTGAATTCAGTTAGGTTTGATATATAAATTTTATAATGGTTTATTTTGAACTGCACTTGTCTCTATCTTCCTGGAATCTAAGAAAAAACCTTCCTCTTCCTGCATTTTATGAAAAAAACCTTCCTCTTGTAAAATAAAACACATGTAATAAAAACTTTCATTCACATCCTTTTAATGTTTTGCATATGTTTTAATGTAAACCATACAATTTCATCTTTGGTTTTGAGTCCTTAGGGCTTAAGGTATGAGGGGCCAGGTCTCGATCATCGGAATTTAGGGCATTCATGGAGCTTTACTATATATTTGTTTTTTTTTCTGCACCTGGTAGGTCCACGTACCTTCTTTTGCATTCTTTTCCTATGTGACATGCCATGAGTATACGATCGTGGATGCATTGGACAAGGCTTTAAAAATGAAAGCATGTATGAGGTAGGTAACGAACCAGCTGTCGGAACATTCTATCTCCAACCCAAATAATGACAAACGCCCTAAGGTTTAGGGATGCGTTAACCCTAACATAGACCAGGGTTGAAGAACTTCTCTCGTTCTAGGCAAGTAACCTTTCCTAGAGGGCAAATAATGCGTTTAAGCTTCGGCCAACCAACAAAAGTTAAAAGTTGAGCACTTCCATAACGAAGAGGTTATTCATGCAAACCCAAGAGCCATTATGCAATACATTTGTAGCATTGTTAGCATCCCGCAAATTAGAATATGGAAATGCATTTGGTTAGGCATGTAGCCTAGGTACAATGCCAAGCATAGCACTCATAGTAATCCTAAATTCAAGTGCAAATTCCTTCTAGGTACAATGCCAATGCCAAACATAACACTCATACTAATCCTAAACCCAAGTGCAAATTACTTATTTAACGAGGGATTGCAGAATTTACTTCTTTAAGTGGGGGTTTTTCAAAGTAGGGAACGTGAGTCAAATGTTCCTCCAAAGTGTATCAAATTTAGCTTCATTTATTTCAATATTAGAGATATTAGGTTTAGTGTTAGGAGTGTTACCTCATGGTACACATTTGGCACGAACTTGTGAGGGCTTTTCAAAGGCACCGTTGTTGCTCTCAATGCTCATAATGCCCCTCCTCTTATGTCTCATGGACATGACTTGACAAGTAGTGGCCCAAGATTAATGTGATAAGACAATTAGTATCTCTACATATCTCAACACACATCTAGGAGATGACTATCATTATGTCGTCACATTATCAAAAAAAAGTAGGTATGTTATTGAGTTATGTGTATAGTTGGTGACTATTGATGGGTTGAAATGCTAAAGTAAACACAAATAAATATACAATTTATGTAATTTTCTTTATTTTCAAATAAGTAGTTAACTTTATAGTGTATATAATCTCATTTGTTAATTTGTTTATAAAATTAATTAGTTCATTATAAACTTGAATTAATTTTAAGTTAGTTTTAATTTCATTTGTTAATTTATTTGTTAAAAAAATTAACTAAAATATTATAATTAATAACGATCTTAAATAATTAATTTAGGATAAAGTTTTAATTAATTTAAAGGCATTTTTCATGGTTGTTTCTTAGGAAGTTTTTGTTTATAAGGAACAACCCCAAAGTACTCTATGGAAATTCAGATTTACTCATTTTAGGTTATATGAAAAAAATCCAATAACTAGAAGGGATAACCCACTCTTATTGATATGTTTGGGAGGAGTCATTCTAAAACTAATTTGAAATATAATGACGAGAATAAATAATTTGAATATAGTAAATAGAATAGCACACATGATCTTTTTAATTTTCAAGGTACTTTCATTCATCTTTATCGCACATATATCAAATAAAAGCACGAAAGATTCAAAAGAATGATTCACGATTTAACTTCAAATATTAATATGTAAATATGAAGTGTTATATAGATACATGGTTATGGTGAAGAGAATATACATAATCCAACACACAACATTTTCATGCGATGAAAATGCATTGGCCATAGAAAAATAATTCCAATGGTTCATAAGCCACTCACATGAATATAACACGATTTGACTTCAAATATTAATATGTAAACATGAATATAACACGATTTGTGCCAAATATCAACTTTATCTAACATTCTTTTTCCTCTTTTCCTTCGGGTTCCTCGATAATGGATCTTCTTTTTTCTTTGTTGATGGTAATAACCTCTTGGTTATCTAGTATTGTACTTTTAGGCCTTAATCAAACAAATTTGCTCCAAGATCAACCTATGGGATACGAGAACTCCATCATCTTTCTATAAGCAAAATTCAATTATGTGTGCAAATCAAAAGATATGGGAGGTTATGCCTTATATAAATGTTTAATGACAATAGTATTTCAAATGACAGAACAATGTATCAATAAGTTGCTTCCCTAAAATGGGTCTCGTATCTTTACTGAGTGCCTCCACATTATTTCGACATGCTATAAGATCTTCCTTATAACGATGGGCTCCCACTAATCTTAATTTTTTAGTCCATGAGGAGGTTAATTCCAACTTACAAGCAAGAGAAAACTGACACTTAAAACCTCTCGAGGCTTTGTTCATCATAGTACATTTTTCTTGAGTTATGAGTATCGGTTCATTTTTTACAATGACCCTCAATATTTAGAATCATATCAGTTTTATCCTTTACTCCGAGTTTAGTCAGTGATTCTCGAGAGAAATTATTTAAAAATTGAATTATTTGATTGACTTCTTCAACTTTATAAGACACATAGAGCCATAATTTATTTACATCTAGTTGTGCATTCTCCATGAGAATAGACCCATATTGATGGAAAAATTCAAAATGTGGTCTAAACTTATTCGTTTGATGAATTATTTTATCCCAAATCTCATGTTTGGTAGCAACTAAATACTACCTCCCTAGTAACTAACTTGAAGCATAATTCAGCCTTTGAATATGACAATGCTTCAATATCTGAATCCTTTGAGAAATTTGTTATTGTAAGGTTTGAATAAATTTTTTTATTTATTAAAATAACATTTAAATAAGCCACGTTTTCCTCTTCTAAATGCTAATTTTATTTCTCTAAACCATGAATTATAAAGCTATATGTTCTTACTAACTTGAATTTTAAAAGAAGTTATATGTACTAGTATATTTTCTACATTATCTTCACTACTAGAATCTTAGGAACCCATGTTAACCATTCTCTTTACTTTGTTAGTATATTGTTGTTGGACGCATATGCTTTGTAAGTCGTCACGTAGTATTTGTTGATCCATAGTTTGTATTATTGTTGTTGGACGCATATGCTTTGTAAGTTGTTCCGTAGTATTTGTTGACCCATAGTTTGTATTAGCCCATGGTATTGACCCAAAGTATTGGCGCCTAGACTTAGTATATAAGTTTGTGTTGAGGCCAATGAAGGATCGTGAAGTTATTTTGTATTGAATTTGCTCAAAGGAGGTTGCCTTTCAAAGTGGCCCGCGATCAATAAAAATATTCTGTGATCTGATATATCTGGTATCAGAGCACTTTCTTGGGCTCGTTGGGTGAAATTTCTGCCATTTTTTTTTCATATCTGTTGCAGGTTCAGATCTGGGAATAATCCCTATCTGCTTAACTGTGGGAAGTACTTGGGCATAAGCTCTAAAGCTCATTGTGAGGAGTATCACAGGAACCTCGAAGTAGCTGGCCCATTCGGAGAGGACCTGTCAGCAAAAAG
Organism: Larix kaempferi; assembly: GCA_027924585.1. Classification (NCBI taxonomy): domain Eukaryota; kingdom Viridiplantae; phylum Streptophyta; class Pinopsida; order Pinales; family Pinaceae; genus Larix; species Larix kaempferi. Next base: position 2,928,060 of record BSBM01000077.1, read on the forward strand.
GGCAACGACCCCTACCTGATTGACTAGTTCCCACCCATGAGGTAAACCAAGAGTTATCGTTTGTGGCAAAGTGGTTATTAGTTTTACTTGATCCGTGGAGTGAGGGGTACTGCCCCAATATGCAAGCCATCATACATCATTGGTGGCCGAGTGAATCCCCTGAACCGTCAGAAAGCCGAGCATACCTGGGGTCCATATCTAATTTCAGCTACTAAATCGCAGATTTCCTCTATCTAGAATTGTTACTGATCACTTCCGTGCCGTTGCAGATCCATCTTTCTCCGATCACTTCCGCGCCGTTTCAAATCCATCTATTGCTGACCCCTTCCGCGTCGTTGCAGATTCATTCTGAAAAAAAAAAAAAAAAAAAAAAAAAAAAAAAAAAAAAAAAAAAAAAAAAAAAAAACCCGACGCGGAAGGGATCAACAATATCTCCTTTGTTTTAAATCCATTTCCCTTGAAACTTCACTGAAACTCCTGCAATCCCATTCTTCATATTTCATTCCTGTGGACCCTATCCCAAATTCAACTTCCCAAATTCAATTTTTTCGTCATATCTCCTTTGTTTTAAATCCACTTCCCTTGAAACTTCACTGAAACTCCTGCAATCCCATTCTTCATATTTCATTCCTGTGGACCCTATCCCAAATTCAACTTCCCAAAGCCAAAAATCCGACATTTGTCTATTTTTAGGGTTTGCCATAATTTCTTCGATTTTTAGCCAATCGCCTTCAAATTTTGCTACAGTGTTCATTTCCTATTTCTGCTTCTTTATCCCTCTGTGCCAAATTTTCTCATTCTTTCACTCCGCTTATGAAGTTCTCATTTTCTGCTTTCCTGTCCATTCGAAAGTGTCCAAAACCTAGTCAAACCCAAATTACCCATTAGATTTTTTCCCAAATCCAAATTTTTCTTTACTAAAACAGTTTCTGTTTTTGTTTTTCTACCCACTCAAAAAAAAAAAAAACCTCCTGGTTATGGTTGTCACCTGCGCAAGAGCAAAAACCATGGAGGAAGAACTTGCAGCCCTCAAAACCAAACTCCAGGATCTGGATGAATTTTTTTTCGGTCTCCATCTTGAGCATTCAGCCATGAACAATAAATGACAGTTAGAGTCTTTTTCAGACAATGGGTTATCTTCTTCCAACAATTTCTGTGGTCCGAAGCTTAATTTTCCTCGCTTCAATGGTACTGGTCTGACTAGATGGATCTATCGAGGAGAACAATATTTCAGTCTGCATATTACTTTTGATGTCAACAAAGTTCCACTTGCATCTTTTCATTTAGAACATGAAGCTCTTCAATGGTACCGTTAGTACATCAAGGCTCATGAAGAGCCAAAATGGCCAGACTTTTGCTAGCTCCTTTTGCAAGGATTTGGTGATAGTGCTTTTGATGACTTCACAGGAGCCCTTACTAAACTTTGCCAAATTGGCACTATGAGAGTATATCAAACATAATTTAAGAAACTAGCCAACCACACAGAAGGATTGCCTAATGACTCCTATAGGAGTTGTTTTATCAGTGGTCTAAATGACAGATGAACTCAAGAAAATCAACTCATTTCCCAATGTATGCTATATAAATGTAAATGCGGATAAACAACATAAATGACCTACCTCAATCCGGACGTTTGATGAAGAATTCTGTTGAGCTTTCGAATCACAACACTTGAACCTGCAACTTAGTCTCAATAATAAACACAAACAAGTGCATATGATATATAAAAGATGTTAGCATATGCATAATCCATGATATATATAAACAAATGTACCAAATAATAATATATGATCATTCACAATATAAATGTGTGAAAATCCTCACAGCAGATATAAGAGCTGATGTATACATCACAAGAAAGAATTTAGGAATAATATTAAGAGTGGTCAATGCAGTAAGATGAGCAACAGAATAATAATACAGTAGAACTCAGATAGAAGCAAAAATACGTCACACACACTAATTAATTAATCACAATATGTACAAATAAGTAGTACAATGCATGAGGATTCAAATGCCAAGGTGGCAATTTGAATTAGCCTTCATGGAGTGATCAAAAGATCACTGGAGTGTCATCAAAGCACAACTAGAAGTCTATCTCATCATCAGTGGAGTCATCAATGCACAAGTAACTGTCAACTATCAGTCAAACTGAGTCTAACTGAGTGTGGTAGGTGTAACTGGCACATGGAGACACTAACTGAATGAAGGAGGCTCAGTGGAGGGCGCATGAGGAGCTAACTAAAGCCATAATGAGTAGTCTAGTCACACTAGAGGTCCATTGGAGTGGTAAGGTCAGTTAAGAGTGAGTCAAGCCTAAAATCAAGGAGAGAACTCAGTTAACTGAAGACAACTGGACTGGTAGGTGAAGAAGGGCGCCTTTGTCAAGTGGATGGTGAGATGTGGGCACATCACTGGGTAGGAGGGCTCAATCTGAGTGGAAATAAGCTCTCGAGTGCTGGAAGACTAGGGACTAGGTGCTAGAGGTATCAACCTGATGACTAGGTAGCATTCAGATGCATGTTGCATGCAGGAATGCATGCAAGACTGAAAATGAAAAGGATGAAAATGCTGGTAGGACTAGGATGGAGTATAGGAATATCCTAACAATCCCCCTTAATCCATCCTGGGCCTTGGTAACTAAGACTAAAGGTCACCCAATACAATGAATAATAACAGTTAATAAACCGAGGAAATGGGAAAAACCTCATGGAAAAAATACCCCCCCTCAAAATAGACTGTAAGGCACACACAAAAATAAATGCTCCAAACTCAAGCATTTGTGATGCTTGGTCATATGTCTGGAGGTATCTTCTTCTTGGGAAGAAGTGGATCATGCTCAAAAAGCATGTGCTTGTACTTGCTCTTCAAATAGAGTGTGATGAGAACAAATCCAAAAGTATGAGGATGATCCTTGAACCTGTGATTCGAATCAGCTGAGGTAGGATAAAAAATATGAATGTGCAGATAGTCTTTTGTCTTCTCCTTCGAACCATCATGGGTGAGATTATGCTCAAAAGAACCATCAAATAATAGTAAATGTTTTGAATCCAAATAAGATCCAAGACTTAAAGAATGGTTTCTTAAGATCTCCTTTGAACCATTTGAGGTGAGATCTAAACCATTGAATGCATGGGAAATTATCCTAAGCAAATGGCAATGGCCATCAAATATCAGTGTTTTCTTGGAATCCAAATTAGATCCAAGACTTGAATCATGGTTTCTTTAGATCTCCTTTGAACCATTAGAGGTGAGATCAAAACTAGTAAATGCATGAGAAATTATTCCAAGCAAATGGCAATGGCCATTATCTTCAATAACCTTCTGAAAGCATGAAATAATGATCATATAGTAGTACATAAGAGGTGAGTGATCAAGGAGAGCGAATGCATTACCTCCAATGGCTGATTTTACCTCCGAAACATTAAATAGATCATGATGCAAACCAACAAACTCTGGTGTAAGAGAGGATTTAGGACCTTCTGCAATTTATAGAGTGTGAGCTGGCACGCTATTCGAAATAGAAGAAATTTGGAGCATGAGTGTAGAATCTGCAAGTTCTTCTTCTTTTTGGACAACTTAAATATGAGATATGTTTGATACTGATTCATGATCAATGGGATCATCAATGAGGGCGAATGCATCACTTTGCTTTCTCTCGAAAGGGTTTGGACCAATCCCTTCATTCTGCTTGCAAAAACTTTCATCCAGGTGGGCCCATAGCTCTTTTGGAGATTCAACATCATCAAGGGAGTAGAATGCCAAGCTTCGAGACATAGCAAACATCATGGCTGCAATGGCTCTTTGACATTCAGTTCACCAGTCAATCTCTTCTTCAGAGGATTCGAACTCTCTTTCAAAACAATAATCAAAGAGATCATGTCTCTTCAAATATGCTATAATTTTTGGTTTCCATTCAACATAGTTGAATAGATAAAGAGGAGGATCTTCTGAAAACATGGAAGCTGTAGAAGACCTGCAAAAACAATAGAAAATATTTGCAACTACTATTGTTGTATAAATGCAGAAACTGTTGCAACTGCTGCACTCGAAATCTTGATAATAACCTGCAAAAAACTCTTAGGAATGACGATAAACAATACTCTCAACATGCTCTGATACCATGTGAAAATCCTCACAGCAGATCTAAGAGCTGATGTATACCTCACAAGAAAGAATTTAGGAATAAGATTAAGAGTGGTCAATGCAGTAAGATGAGCAACAGAATAATAATACAGTAGAACTCTGATAGAAGCAAAAATACTTCACACACACTAATTAATTAATCACAATATGGACAAATAAGTAGTACAATGCATGAGGATTCGAATGCCAAGGTGGCAATTCGAATTAGCCTTCATGGAGTGATTAAAAGATCACTGGAGTGTCATCAAAGCACAATTAGAAGTCTATCTCATGCATTGTATTACTTTTTTGTCCATATTGTGATTAATTAGTTAGTGTGTGTGAAGTATTTTTGCTTCTATCCGAGTTCTACTGTATTATTATTCCATTGCTCATCTTACTGCATTAACCACTCTTAATCTTATTCTTAAATTCTTTCTTGTGAGGTATACGTCAACTCTTAGATCTGCTATGAGGATTTTCACAAGAAAGAATTTAGGAATAAGATTAAGAGTAGTCAATGCAGTAAGATGAGTAACAAAATAATAATACAGTAGAACTCAGATAGAAGCAAAAATACTTCACACACACTAATTAATTAATCACAATATGGACAAATAAGTAGTACAATGCATGCGATAGACTTCTACTTGTGCTTTGGTGACACTCCAATGATCTTTTGATCACTCCATGAAGGCTAATTCGAATTTCCACCTTGGAGTGATCAAAAGATCATTGGAGTGTCATCAAAGCACAACTAGAAGTCTATCTCATCATCGGTGGAGTCACCAATGCACAAGTAACTGTCAACCGTCAGTCAAACTGAGTCTAACTGAGTGTGGTAGGTGTAACTGGCACATGGAGACACTAACTGAATGAAGGAGGCTTAGTGGAGGGCGCATGAGGAGCTAACTGGAGTCAGAATGAGCAGTCTAGTCACACTGGAGGTCCATCGGAGTGGTAAGGTCAGTTAAGAGTGAGTCAAGCCTAAAATAAAGGAGAGAACTCAATTAACTGAAGACAACTGGACTAGTAGGTGAAGAAGGACGCCTTTGTCAAGTGGATGGTGAGATGTGGGAACATCACTGGCTAGGAGGGCTCAATCTAAGTGGAAATAAGCTCCTGAGTGCTGGAAGACTAGGGACTAGGTGCTGGAGATATCAACCTGATGACTTGGCAGCATGCGGATGCATGCTGCATGCAAGACTGAAAATGCAAAGGATGAAAATGCTGGTAGGACTAGGATGGAGTATAGGAATATCCTAACAAAATAGACGAGAAAATGAGTATTTCTATTAATATGAACAAGAAATACAAGATACAACCTCATGTCGGAAACTCATATGAACCAAGAACTAGGTCCCTCCACTTGTGCCTCCACCACTTCAATCCCCCATGCAATGGCAAACTCACGAGTAAAAGAATGAATCCTTCAGAAGATATGAAATATTTTGGGAGGTGAACATAAATGGTTCACAACAACTAGGATCAATGGATGTAGACTCAAGCAAGGAAAAATTTCAATAGAGTTTCAATGCTCTTCTCTTTCTCCTCCTTCCATGCACCACAAGAGCTCAATATATAACCCTCCAAAGGCAAGTGAAAGGTTGGATCGAGTCGTTTCAAGATACATGGAGGGCCAACGGTCACAATGGCCACTTTTTGGAGTGAAAAATGTTGATGTATATGTAACTTCGGAATGTATTTCATCTATGTATTTCATATATATTTATTGTACCCTTATTAGAGATGTGTTATTCCTCTATAAGGAAGTGTCGTCATGTGGATTGACAAGTATCTCAAGTGTGTGTACTTGCCGATGGGTTATTAGACCACCATGTGTGGGATCGGCCTTGAAATATATATTATATTGTGGATGTACCTAGCTAGACAAGTCAGCCCCATAAGGTCACTGGGAAAACATATTAGTATAAAAAGAGATCAAGTGATCTCTATTTAGATCACTTGGAAAAGTATCTCACTCTCACTCAGAAAGTGGTGCACTAGTGAGGAGGAGGATCATCTGCTACTAGGAGACTATCTCAGTGTATTTTGGTTGTACTTTGGTTGAGCCATTGCTCTCTCTATCTCTGACGAAGTTGTGGGGTTTTTCACCTTAGGGTTTTCCCCACGGAAACTCTGTGTCTCTTGTCTCTCATGCTTTTGATTCTTGTGATGCTTGTCATGCTTATTGTAATTTTCATGCATTGATATACTGTATATGTTATTCTCTCAGTAAAGATCCTAGAGTATTGTGAATCAATGCTCAAAATTTAACATGGTATCAGAGCTAACCTGAGAAGAAGACATTTTGTAGTGACGAAAACTTGAGTTTCTTGTTTATTGGGTTTCTCTCCATAGATTTTGGAAAAGCAGTATAGTAGATTGACTCTACTCATCAAGGCACATCTATCTGTCCAATCAGAATTCAATTCCGAGCATGTTCAGATTTGGCCCTAAAAATTAGGGTTTCCACAAAAATAGAAATTTCTGAAATCTAAAGACATAGCTAGAAGCGCCTTGCCAAAATTGAAGTTTAGAGCTTTGGATCGAGATTTTTGGCTGGGTAGATCTCCGGGAAACTCAAACCCTAATTCAGGGCTCTCCCTAGTGAACCCGAAAGGACAAAAAGACAAATCTGAAGGGTAAAGCTTTGCTGATCTCAAATTCTGAATGCACTAAGCTGATCAGCTCATCAAGGCGCATCTTTCTATCCTTTCAGAAATTTGAAATTCATATTTTGAATTTTTAGGATTTTTTCGACAAACCCTAATCCAGGACCAGATCCAGTTTTTCAGCATTTCAAGTGGTAAGACCTAAATCTTTTCTATTTCCATTTGAAGTACTCTTTAAGATGTCTCACCACACCAAGCTTAATGATAAGCTTGAAGGAGCTGATAACTTCCGAGCTTGGAAGTATAGGATTGGGTTAATCCTGGAAGAGAATGAGTTGGACTCATATATAAAAGAAGACATCCCTATCCCAGAGGATGCAGAGGCCAAGGTATTGCATAAGAAGAACTTGGTCAAGGCAAAGAGAATCATTGCTGATTCCATTAAAGACCATCTCATACCCCATGTGTCTTCTCTAAAGACACCCAAGGAGATGTTTGACTCTTTGACCAAGCTATTTGAAGGGAAGAACATAAATCGGAAGATGACCCTGCGGAACCAATTGAAAGGAGTAAAGTTTCAGAATGGAGAAACCATTCAATCTTATTTTTCAAGGGTCTCCTAGATCAAAGAACAACTAGAAGCAGTGGATGAAATGGTGGAGAATGGTGAAGTGGTGATGACCACTCTAAATGGCCTACCCAGGTCATGGGATTCCTTTATTCAAGGAATTTGTGCAAGGAAGAAGTTGATCTCCTTCAATAGATTGCGGGAAGAATGCTCTCAAGAAGAAGCTAGGCTTGTGGCCTGAGAAGAAAAGATGGGAAATGACGATCAATCTCTCACAGCACATGCCAGGAAAGGCAATTCCAAGAAGGAATAATCTCATAACAGAAGATCCTCACACCACCATTATCATAAAGATAAGAAAGATCTCAGATGCTTCAATTGCAATGAGAAGGGACACTTTGCTTCAGATTGTCCCAAGAAGAAGAAAGACAACAACAACAACTTCAATAAGAAGAAGAAGAATAACAAAAAAAGATATCATGCTCATGCTGCCGAAGATGATGAACCCCCAAAGAAGAAAGCTAGGGCAGAAAGTGATAGTGATGATGACTCATCAAGTGAAGAAGAATATGGTCTAATTTCTGCTCTCACAGGTATTATCTCCCATGGCTGTAATGATTGGTTGATTGATAGTGGGGCTTCCAAACACATGACTAGGTTTAAGGAATCTTTTGTGAATCTATCTGAACATGAATCACTCCATAAGGTGAAACTTGGGGATGATTATCAATACCCAATCAAAGGAAGTGGTGAAGCCTCCTACAACCTAGATTCTGGAATATCTTTGAAGATGAAAGAAGTCCTTTATGTACCTGGGCTCAAGAAGAACTTACTCTCCATCTCTGCTTTGGATGCAAAAGGTATGAGGGTTGCATTTGTGGATGGCCAAGTCCTAATGTGGCCAAAGGGAAAGACCATAGATGATGCAGTAGTGATTGGAGAGCAAGAGGGAGGTTTGTATAAATTGAAGGGACAACCTAAACATGCCATGGTGCATGAATCCATGGAGCCAAGTGAACTTTGGCATAGAAGACTTGCTCATATGCACTATAGGGAACTTCCAATTGCAAGCAAGGCTGTAGAAGGTCTTCCTGAAATCAAGACCAAACATGAAGGTGTTTGCAAAGGATGTGCAAAAGGTAAGAACATTAAGAAGGCCTTCCCAAGCAGTGAAAGCAAGGCAAAAGATATCCTGAAAATCATCCACTCAGAGGTATGTGGTCCTATGCCATCCAGTTCTCTGAGTGGGTATGTTTATTATGTCTCATTTATTGATGACTTCTCCAGGAATACTTGGGTATACTTCTTGAAGAACAAATATGAGGTGTTTGATAAGTTCAAGGAATTCAAAACCTTGATGGAGAATCAAACTGACAAGAAGATCAAAACATTCAGATCCGACAATGGTGGAGAATTCACCTTAGGTGACTTCAAGAAGCTTTGTAGTGATTCAGAGATTAAGAGGGAGTTGACTGCTCCTTATAATCCTCAACAGAATGGAGTTGCAGAAAGGAAGAACAGAACTATCATGGAAGCAGCAAGGGCAATGCTGCATGACCAGGATCTACCTATGCATCTATGGGCAGAAGCAACTAAAACAACTGTATATGTGCAGAACATAACACCCCACAAGATATTGGACAACAAGACACCATAAGAGGTCTTTTCTGGTAAGAAACCTGAAGTCAGTCATCTCAGAATATTTGGTTGTCCAGTATACACTCATGTTCCAAAGGAAAAGAGAACTAAACTAGATCCTTCAGGAAAGAAGGGTATCTTTGTGGGTTACAGTGAAAACTCGAAGGCTTACAGAATATACTTTCCAGGGTTCAAGAAGATTGATGTCAGCAGGGATGTAACATTTAATGAAAACTCAGCATTCATCAAATCAAGGAAGGTACCTATCGAAGTTTATGAAGAACCTAAGGAAACTAGATTTCAAGACACTACCATGACTGAAGCAGTTCCAGAAGTTGTTCGTGAGTTTCAAGATCCGCAAGAACCTGTAGATCCACCCCGTGAGGATAACTCTCACAAGAGGAAACTTGCATGGGCTAGAGAGCTCATTCAAGATGCAGAAAGATTTGGCATTCCAGAAGAAGAACACAGAGCAAAGAAGAGAACCAGATCACATACCAACTATGTTGATTTACTTTGTGACATTATGAACAAAGAGCCTTCCAGTTATGAAGAAGCAGTTATGTTTCAAATTTGATCTAAAAATTTATAATAATAAGGTTTAGAATTACATTGTGGAAAGTATCGCATACCTTCCTGTGCCTGGTGGTAGCTTTCCTTCTTTTCTCAGAGCCCTCTCCTTTCCATCTTCCACTAGGGTTGTCCACTCTCTTCCTGGAATCATTGGAGGGCGCTCATACCTAGGGTTCCTTTCTAGATGAACCCTATATTGGTCCCAGACAATCTTCATATATTGTCTAGCCTTCTTTAGGACCTCGACTCGATTAAAGGTCTCGTCGTCGAACATTCCAACCAAGCGATTAGTGAGCTCATATTTTAAATTTTTACTTTGATTATCCCACCTTGTGCGGATGGTGGTCCCAAATATCTCCAATGAAAAATCATTTATATTTTTATAAAAAGCATCATTTCCTGCAAAACAATCATGCCATCATTAGTTGAAAAAAAATATTATAAGTATATTACAATCAAATTATAAACACTAACTTGAACAATGTGTAAATACCTGGGATCTTCTCTATATTTATTAGAATGAGCTTTTTATCCACCAAAAATGTGGTCTGTAATGTACTCGTGCTAGTGACATGTGAAGATCCAAGAAATGGTGCTTCATCAATATCAATACTAGCAATCTCTACATCGACCCCTTCTTCTGCATGATCTAGTGTGCGCCGATCACTAGAAGGTGCACTCACATATGGCATCAGGGGTGTCGTCGAATGTTCTTCCGACTGTTCATTCGAAAACAATGGCACATGAGATGCATGTGGAGTCATTGTTGCTCATGTGACAACTCTCCACGAGCATCACTAGTGCCAACACCGCCTTGACTACTAGTGTGTGGGCGCAAAACATCCTGGCAATTCAAACCATATTTTAGTTCACCATCATATACAAGTAAAAATTATAAAATACTAAATGAATTTATATTCCGATTCAAGATTCCACAACTTACTTTCATGGCATGAGATCTCTTTACCAAAACATCAACCTTTGCTCTAATCTCATTTGTCTGTGGCTGAATGAATAGTAGACGAAGGATATCCTCATGAATTTTTTTTAAGATACTCTCTATCATCTTAATTGGGTCTAGAGAAGATCCAGTGTCAACATCGCGCATCATTTCATCCACATCAAAATCTATTGATTTCTCTAACACTAGATCATACGCCGAATCAGTGGTCTACAACAAAAATATATAAAACATTACTAATGTTAAAGCAATAGACTGAGGACAAAAATATATTAAAAAAACATATTGATCATGATAGAATCCTAAAATTACAATTAGTTATACCTGATGCCTCGATGCTGGTGTCGTCTGATCCACGGCTAGGGACTTGCCTCGATCATCCCCCTGCTAAAAAAATGTAGAAAACATTATCATAATGAAACCAATATACACACGAAAAAATACATAACAAAAAAAACATGATGCTCCATATTATATTTGTACAATTGCAATGAATTATACATGTTGCCTTGAGGATCGTCTACTCATATGATTAATGGTAGGGGACTTTCCCCGATCTACTGCTAGAGAGGTGCCCCGATCAACACCCTGCAACAAAAACATAGAAAAAATTATCTAAATGAAACAAAAATACTCACGGAAAAAACATAATACGAAAACATATTGATGTATTTAAATTGTACAATTACAATCAGATATACCTGTTTCCCCGAGGATGATGTCATCTGATCAACAGCCGGGTTGTTTCCCCGATCAACACTCTGCAACAAATATATATATAACATTATCTAAACGAATCAAATATACTCGTGAAATAACACAACAACAAAAAATTTTTTGTTCATATTAAATTTGTACAATTGCATCGATGTATACATGTTGCCTCGAGGTTGGTCTAGTCTCATCTACTGTTAGGGAGGTGCCCCAAACAACACCCCGCAACAAAAACATAGAAAAATTATCTAAACAAAACCAAAATACTCACGGAAAAAAACATAATAAGAAAACGTATTGATGTATTTGAATTGTGCAATTACAATCAGGTATACATGTTGCCCCGAGGCTGTTGTCGTCTGATCAACAGTCGGGTGGTTTCCCTGATCAACACTCTGCCACAAATATATAGATAACATTATTGTAGTCTTAGCAATGGACCACCATCCGCACAAGGTGGGATAATCAAAGTAAAAATTTAAAATATGAGCTCACTAATCACTTGGTTGGAATGTTCGACAACGAGATCTTTAATCGAGTCGAGGTCCTAAAGAAGGCTAGACAATATATGAAGATTGTCTGGGACCAATATAGGGTTCATCTAGAAAGGAACCCTAGGTATGAGCGCCCTCCAATGATTCCAGGAAGAGAGTGGACAACCCTAGTGGAAGATGGAAAGGAGAGGGCTCTGAGAAAAGAAAGAAAGCTACCACCAGGCACATGAAGGTATGCGATACTTTCCACAATGTAATTCTAAACCTTATTATTATAAATTTTTAGATCAAATTTGAAACATCTAACGTGTTTCAAAACTTTCATAGGCTGTCGGACACATAAAAGGCCACAAAGGAAATACAAGAAAAAAATGGTCAGCACAAGCTTGGGCCTGGTGGTTATTTGAATTTGGCGGCACGAATGTTTTTTTGTAATATATGCAAGTTCTATTAAGCTGAAAGTAGTAAATTTATAGTAGAGAATACAAACTGAGGTGGTCTTGATAGAATCCACCTATGAGAACCATGAACATCATAGTTAAGGCGATACAGACCGAGAGAGATAAAAAAAACCTTGATATCAGGGTGCGACATCGAAGCCATGAAGGCTGGATATAAATAGACTGTCTGATGGTCAACAAAAAACCAAAAAAACATATTAGAGATCAGCGAAGAACCTTGCTAACCGGCAGTATTGGGCGCCTCAGCATTAGAGGGAATTTCTTCGAGAATGGGGCAGCTGTAGTAGTTGTCATCATCCTCGTCCCTAGCAGAAGACAAGATGATTTTAACAGGGGAGCTCCTCGCAGAGGTCCGTATGTCTCACACAGGAAGCTTGATGGGTAGGGGGGAAGTCTTTCTAAATACAGAGAAGCCACCATGAGGCTCATTCTTGGTGCATTTGGAAAGAATTGACTCGAGAGTGGAGGGGATGGGGAAGGACAAGCGGGGAGGGTCCTTTCCCTTTTGAGTCCTGCTGTGAAGCTGAACCATGTTGAACCCAACAGAGAGATTTCGAGCCTTGCCAGGAGTGGAGACCAAGAGTCCCGTAAGGTTGGCCATACCGGAAGACAAGGCAAGGTTTCCAGGGGGAGTGACCCTGCAGCTCCGCAAGTTGGAAAGAGAGCCAAGACCAAGGGAAGTGGCCAGAGTACTAAAGCCATGCATGGAGCCAAGAGAGGTAGCCTGGGTGCCGAAGGTGGGAGTCGTGGGCCAAAATATTTCATGTCTGATTGCAGAAGGAGAAGGAGAGGAGCTTGGAGCAGTTCTTCTAGGACCAAGATCACAGCAGAGGTGGAGCGCTGGTGCATATGAATCCCAGCCGAAAGCACTCTCCAGATTATGCAGAATGGCTGCCATATTTGGAAAAGAAGCACTGAGAGACCAAGTTGCAAGCCTGGCAGAGGCCCAGTTTTCCAGCATGTCCTCCATCAACTCCCCCAACTTATTCTTCGTCAATCAATAAGGATCCCAGTGCTGAGCTGGGTCTCTGCTATTGAGAGTCTCTGCAACAAGACGAGCTTCCCAATTATCAATTAAAAAACAAACAGGGATGGAGATTTCAACCTTGTATCCCATCTTGCCCTGTTTACTTTTTCGGGTTTCCTTCTTCTTGCCAGATTTAGAGCCTTTGGGTCTGCCCATGATGTGAGAGGCACAGAGAAAACCAGGAGCAGAGTGATGAGAGCACATGAACAGAATGTTGCGAGCAAAGATGCAAGACAATGAGGGCCGAGACCAGAGTTTGAGGGGGAGAAGGTGAGACCAGCTAGCAGTCTGGCAGAGTCTCACATGCCAAAGGCCCATGGGTTGGTGCTGGATAGGTTGCATGAGGGGACATCGAGGGACAAGGAGTTAATGAGGTTGGAGACTTGACGTCGCTTCACAGTTACGAAGGGTCTCCACGGTATCGTGAGCGCCTCCAGTGAGCTCGGTATTGATAGATGGGGTAGGTATGTGGCGTCCAGTGCCACGGGGGAGGGGTGCGTGGAAACTAGTGTCACTCTCACCCATCCGCATTCTGCCATGTCCACTGTTGTCACCTGCATTCAGGGGGTTGGTGTCTAGATTGGCCAAAGTTTGGCATTGAAGAGAAATAGTTCTGGAGGTGGTAGTAGTGAGAGTATCTTCATAGTAGGAAGTGTTGCAAATTACCCCTTCATTGGCAATATAGTCTGCGAGTGCATTGGCCTTCCTCCTGACATGTTGGAAGGAGATATAGCTGGCGATCGTGAGGGAAGTGGTGAGTTCCTGAAGCTTCTGGGCGAGTCTCTAGCTGGTGGAGAGTTTTTCCACACTGGCCCCATTATGAAGACGGCTTGCGAAGGAGAGGATGATCTTGGAGTCTCCTTCTATGATGAGCGGCAGCAGGTGATGTTTGTTGGCACAGTTGAGGCCTTTCGGAAGACCTGTGAGTTCCGTAGCAATGTTGGTATCATGACCGATAGATCCCATGACAAAGAATTTGATGTCTCCTTTCTCATCTTGAATTGCTCCTCCAAATCCGGCCGGATCAAGATTTCCTTTAGAAGCGCCATCAAAATTAAGCTTGAAGAAGGCAAGCGGGGGCTTGCTCCAAAGTTATGGGCTGGGAGAGGAGGCCTCAAAGGTGCGAGGAGGGCAGGGAGTGGGGCGGAGAAGGAGATTCCAATTCGCAAAGATGGCTTTTTCAGAGGGGAGAGTGGGAAAATCAACAGGGCTCTAGGCTTTGAGGGAGAGAGTTGCTTGGAGGTTAAGGATAATGTTGGTACAGACTTCCTGAGATGGATTCTTCTTGGAGACAAAGATCCTTCTATTTCGTTCTTTCCAGATGTTCCACATAACCAGACCAGGGATGAGACCCCAAAGACGATTGAGTATGGGGCTCTGAAAGGGAATGGGAGACCAGCTTGAGATGGCTTTGACCGCCTCTTCTTTGACCCCGTTGGTGCGATTGTAGAGCTGCTTGACTTTATCCCCCAAAACAGAGGCGACTTCACAAGAGCTGAGCATATGATTAATGCTTTCAGGTTGAGTTTTGCACATGGGGCACCACGAGGGACCTTGTATGCCTCTTCTTTGGATGTTATCCCAGGTTAGGATGCGTCTGTGGCCGAGGAGCCAAAGGAAGGAAGAAACTTTCGACCAGAGTTGGGAATCCCAAATTGTTTTCCAGATGGGGCTAGGCAGCACTTCCGGGGTTTCAGTGCGGATGAGGTAGGCTTCTTTGGTGGAGAAGCTACCTACGGGAAGGTGGCCCCATCGGAGAATATACTGATCATGATTGATTCTGATTTTTTTGGACAGGAGATATTGCCATAGGTAATTTGGCGGCACGAATTGTAAGTATCGAAAAACCAATATTGCATCCAAATAATAAATTGCAAATTATTTCCATTTTATTGCACTGCAAAAGGTAAATTCATGACGTTATGCAAATATGCAGGCCTCCCGATTCAAGGAAGTGCTCACTGAGGAAGACTTGAAGCTTGGCTTCCAACACAGCTTTGGAGCTATTGTTGAATGCCGAAAAAGCTTGTCTGGAAAAACACAGTCTTCTGGTGATCCATCTTGCGCACAGGTATATTAAAACAATATAGTTTAATGAAGATTTATTACTTGTGCAATCTATTCGTTATAAATATTTTCCATAAAATATTGACTATTTTTTTAGCAGGAAAGCAACAATCCACTTAATGTTGAGGATGGAGAACAACCAATCGAAGATCATGCTTCCAATCATGGTAATGAATTTATTCATATGCTACAATTTTAAATATTGCATTACAGATGGTGAATATTAATTGTATTTTTCCATATTTCAACTGCAGATCATGTAGAGGGTCACACTGTACAGGATGAGCCTAGACAGGAATATGAAGTACATGATGTGTCCACAACAGGTAAAAAAACACCTTTGTAATGTTTTTTTTAAATGAAATACTTGTCATTATAATATTAGAAGATATCAATGTAACATTTTCACATTATTGCAGCAAATACAGACCCCTTGCCGAACATCCACGTCGCAAGTATTCTACTAGGCAGACATCACAACAAATTGATGAAGCCCCAAGAACTGAACAACAAGTTCCAGAAGATGAGTTTCTTTCTAATTTTGTCAAGAGAAAAAAAACTAGAAAGAAGTGATTGAAGAAACACTATGTGTACTTATTTTTGATAATATAATGTCATGCATAATTTTTTTCCTACTGAATGAATGAATGGTTTAATGAATGTTACATTTTATTGAATGAGTGGTAAATGTTTATTTATGATGAAATTTGCATGTTTGCACATCATTTTTTTTCAAGTACATGCATTGGGTATGGGGAATTGAGAGTGATGTGAGGGGGGGGGCATAAGAGCTTCCACCTTCACGTGGTTGGCCCTGTTCAGTAGAGGATATTAAATTATTCTTGAAACAAAGAGGAGCTCAATGAGGTATTTATACCTGCCATCAATGAAGTAGCTTCAGTACCTATCATAAGTGAGACCACGCTGTTATGATCACAAGATCAGCTCGGTTTCAATCCATCAAATACTTCACACATGCAAGTGATCATCTCAAGAACACAAGGGTTTCACCATTAAATAAGCACTCCTAGGTTCACCAACTGAAATACTTGTCTTTCAAAACAACAAGAGGGAAATTTTAGCCCAATAAACCCCCCTAGCTATAAGAAGTCAATTTCAACCAAAGCTGGATACTTCGTCATCTGTATCACAGAAGTGAACATCCAAGTACATCATCACATCATGTTCCCAAGAAATGTGTGTCTCCAAACTCCATCGATCATTCACATCAAGCTCCAAGTCCTCCAAACAAAGCATCTTAGCATGCTCAAGGTCTTAACGTTAGTGCTCTTGTCGACAATAGGTCCATTTATCACCGATAAAACCTACTCTATACAATATATAGTCTTTCCAAAACCAGATAATTTTTCCCATACTATATTTTGCATGATTATGATGCCTAAAGTTTCCCATACTATAAAATATTTTGTGAACAGGTTGAAGGAATCATGCCTCCAAAGTTTAAAAAACCAACTACATTTGTCATTAGCAAAGATACCGATGCACCCGCAGAAAGCATTCATCCATGACATGGAGACTGGATTTAGCACACTTAGGGTCTATAAAGAAGACAAAACAAAAATGTCTAATGGAGTGTAATTCCTTTTTCACTTAGGCCTCTATAACAACATCAAGCTTTTGCAATATCATTGTAACCTATCATATGCTCTAGTTTGAAAACATCTACAATTTATCCTAATGGAAACTTGCCATAGTTTTGATAGTGCTATTGTGTTGTTTGCCAACATTTTCTCATATGCTATATTCAGACCCATAATGAGCAAAGGTATTTCATCCTTGATAAGCTAAATCTGGAGTAGAGGTTTAGTCCGGAGGTCACTTAGGAAGATGTATTTTTTAAAATTCATCGAAAGGCATTGTGTCTCACAAATAAAATGTTACATTGTAGAATCCACATAGGTGTACTGACAGTTAGAAACATAGTTTTAAATAGTTAGAAACATGTTTTAGATCATGAAACAAACGACGCACAAGAGCATCCATTTTATTTTATTCTTCCAAGGATCAAGCGACAAAGGGGCTACAATGAAGTGGAGGCCAGTTTGGTGCAATTTGGGAATCTTGTGATCAACATATATGATATTGATGGCCATGGTGGAAGCTATAGGATAACAATATACCTCCAACCTCCAAGGTATGATGTCCTACTATAAACCCCAAACATTTCTTGTAAAACATTTCAATGTCGACAAGATGATGATGAGTCACGTCTCCAAATATGCAAATATTCCTTGGGAAATGTGAAAGGTATCCTCAATGGAGAAATATGCATAAAATATGAAGCAAAGTTCCCCATAGATGAGATGTTACAGCATGTGAAATTGTGCCTCCAAACATATGAACTCAAAAAAAAAGTGAAAGAAGGGTAACACATGAATCTCCATCACTATCACTCCTATGCATGGAAAACAAGATGATGCTCGAAGTAGATTTCCCATACAATGCTCATGACTCATACCAAAATCCCAAAGTCCACATCTCTTGGCACAATGTTGCTAGAAAGAATGCCTCCAAAAATGAAAAACGAGCATGCATCTTCAGGGGGTAACATTGATGTAATACATTTATAAAATAATTGCTGTAATTTTGTATTTATTAGTCTTGCATGGGCAACTTTCAAGAATCAATATTAACTTTAATGTATGATTTATGATTAGCATCCACTAGATCATACATATTGTTGTATTTTTCCATATTTATGTGTTAATGCACTTATTTGATGTTACTCTTGGTTTATATTTAGAAAATAATAAGAAAAATGAATTTATTTTGTACTTTTTAATGCTTGTCACAATTTTGTTGTTTTTTCAATTTTTTGCTAATGTCATAAAGTCATAATTTTAAATAACTTTTCAGGCTTCATCTTCCTCTTGTATGCACACCCATACATGCAGTATCATCTCATATATGTGATATTTTCTCTCTAGAATATAAGGATAATTGATGCATTTTTTTCCTCTATTTTTGTTTGGGTTTATCAAATTTATCACTGGGCATTGCAGGTTGGGAAATTTGACTCCATAATAGTAATGAAACATGAACCAATTTGGCTTCATGACCGGTATTGGGGTGATTGCAGTGGGAAAAATGTGTCTAATTTAATAAACACCATTTGAAGAGTAGATGTTCAAATTGTTGGAGACTTGCATCATTAGATGCGACATTTTTCCCTCTCAGGAAATCCTATGCATATGCCAAATTTACTAATGAATGGCTATGGTGGTGCCTTTCTACATCCCACTCATGTGTTTTCTAAATTTTGACAATTTCTTGGGGCTTGTTATGAAACTAAAGCATCTTATCCTACTTTCCAAGCCTCTAACAAGGTAAGGAATTATTCATTTCTCACAGTTATTTCTTTGATGCATTATGGTCATAGCATGTATGCCATGACTTATAAAATTTATTTTGGTGTATAATTGTAGTGTTCAAATTTTTCTATGGCTATTTCACTCATCCCTTGGAACTTGTTACAGATAGCCTTGAGAAACATTTTGAAATTTCAGAAGAAAAATTGGCGTTTTGATGTGATCGGTGGTATTATATACTTTGTTTTGGTGTTCTCCATGTTTCCTCAGGTGAACTCTTATTACCCATTATTTTACTTGAATATTATTGTAATTTACATTATTAAATTAAAATGTTCATCAAACCTATAATATCTAATTCTAGATCAGATAGTAAAATTATTAGGCCTGAACAATGCTTGAAAAAATAGATATACCAAACAAGATCAATCAAGTAAAGATTCAGGGATGAAGTAGCACTAATGAAGCTTGCTTGTTTTGTAGATTTGTTTAGAGGTGGTTTAACATGCATATATGAACTCCTGCACTTCAACCCCATTGATCTTAAATAATCTTATTTCTAGTATATTGTTGTCTTTTCATTACAAACTTGTCATCCCTAGCATATATGTGTTTGAGTAATACATAACACTTAGCATTTTTAGTCTCTAGTTAAAAAAAGGTGTTTTGGTACATGTCCTATCTCAACATTTCCACTAAATCTACAAGCATTAACATTTTCTCCACACATTAGCATTCAACTCTAATTAAATATTTTTTATGAAGTCATGTACCTCCACATGATGCCTAGTTCGACCAAGGAAGTTAACCATACATGGATAGTGCTTCATGATCTTAGGGATGATAATATAATATTTGGTCATGAAATCAAAATATTGTCATCTCTTATCCAGAAGGCCTCTGTCACTAGATACACTTTACGTATGAGCTAAATGGGCACATTTTATGAGCACACAAAGTGTTGTGGTTGAGTCAAGTTTCATTCCTACTCTTTCCATTTGATGAAATAGAGTTAAGGCCTCATTTGAATTCCCTTGTTGATCCAATTGCATAGTAAAATGGTTAAGCACACTTGAGTGAAAGTCTCAAAAAATTTAAAGGAGCCATAATCAACACACACATGTAGAACACTAAACATGATCACAATTAAGTTGGGTTAAATGCCTTGGACTTGCATAACCATTGATCTTCTTATCTTTTAGATCCAATAAATCAACATAGAAGCTTGACGCTAGAAGTAGATTCATGCATGTGACTATGTATACTAGAAATAAAAGCTCAATCCTAGATCGATGCATGCATGTTGGAAATAGATGCATGTTTTTCACCAACAATTTAAAGTGATTCTTTGTGTGTATGAACTAAGAGGAGGACACATATTGGTAATTTTGGATATTTATCAAATGATTAGTAGAAAGAAGTAATACAAAAATGGTGGTGTTATTAGAATGGCTATATTTTTGGCATAAAGAATATCCTTAGAGAGTTATGGGAGATGTGCATAATTTCAATATACCATAGGAAAATTATGGAGGGTAAATTATAACTATAACAAAAAAAGGAACCCACAATTGGTGGAGTAGAGAAAAATGAGAATGATACCTAGTTGACAAATTAACACTCTATAAACCTCAACAATGAAACTATTTTGTTCGCACATTCTTATTGTCACCATTTGGAACACTAGCATCACCAACAAAACTATCAAGGATAGTAGAAACTTGATTGATACCCTAAAAGAAACAAAAGGTTTCATATTAAATATCATAGGAACTTGCATCTAAATGATTATTGTCAATAAATATTGGTGAAATTTTCTATTATAGAAACTACTTTTTCAATTTACAAGTTATTAATGGCTCAATATCATTCATCCAACTATGCTAATGTAAGAAATATAGGATATTAAACCATGGAATGAGAGAATAATTACATATTATTTATTGTGTGAATTCATACATGCATATATAGATGAATACTTAGCATTGCATATTCTTGCTAATATATAAATTTTGATTTAGCAACTTTATTATCACATCAAATGGAGGTGGCATATAATGGTTGTGAATGTAATATAATATTTCTATCCAATGTGAGAGGAAAGAAACCACTAGCTACAATTTTTTTGTACTACGAGTGTTCCCAATGACACTGGGAGTTTGTGTGGGATACTTGGAAACATATCATTGACATGAATATTTTATGGAAAACATGCCTTTTATAGGATGTTGATTTGTTTTCCTCATTTTTGCAAAGTGTGGTATTGCATTAGAGTTATTAGCCTAGTTGTTAGCTGGAAGATTAGATGTGAAGTTGTCTTTTATAGGCTCAAGTTATCTTTTTCTCTTTAGACATTTATCTTTTTATGAATGTTCTCTCACTAGGAATATTATCTTTGTGTAATATTTTTTTCAAACTAGTGCTTTCCCAACTAGTCATCCTAGCTGAACCTCGTTTGGAACTAGTAGTTGTTTTTTTTAAATTCCCCAATTTCGTCTCAAATCCGATGACAACAACAATATTGTATCCGATGATGTTGCCATACTTCTGACGAAAAATGTCGTCGGAATTTGTCTTTTGTCTGTGGGTACATTTGTCGGATATCCGACCGTTACTTATGTAAATGCTGTTGGATATCCGACCGTTACTTATGTAAATGCTGTTGGATATCTGACTTGGGAGTATGTAAGTTTTGTCGGATATCCGACCTATTCTTGGGTGTATATCCGACCTTGTCCTATGTAATGTCTGTCGGATATCCGACCTTCGAGAAATTAATTGTGGTCAGATATCCGATGGCCATTTGGTCGGATATCCGACCTTTGAGAAAGTAATTATCATCGGTTATATGACAGTCCTTTGGTAGGATATCCGACATTTGAGAAAGTAATTGTCGTCGGTTATGCCACGTGTATATTAAAAGAATTGTGTAAGTTATTCGACATTTTAGTGTCGGACATCCGACGAGACCTTATTGTTGTTGGATATCCGTCGCAATTTCACTAATGTTTAAAAAAAAGAAAGGTTTATCGAATTGTCGATAGAGTGATGTCAAAATTCAAACATATATGCCGTTGGATTTTGGGTTCAAATTTTTCTGTGACTCGATCAAGGTATTTAAGTTAACGATTTTTTTCATATAAAAAATAAAGTAAGTTTTTTATGAGTTAATATTTTCTAATTCAAATACCTCAAGGTATTTAAGTTAATAGTTATTTTAATAATATATAAATTAAAAGTAAGTTTAAAAAAACTCGATCAAAATTCTAATAACTCGACCGATCTTCTAGCTTAACCACACATAAATCCTCGATCAAGGTATTTAAAAAATGTGCACAAAACCTCGATCGTGCTACTAGCTCGATTGAGGTATTTAAAACATTTGTTTAGCCTTGTTTTCTGTAAATTTAATTTTACTGGCCTCTTTGCTAGGCCTAAACCTTGTCCTTGGATGCACCTTAGGTAGAAAACTTCATACCAATGGATTCATCATTGAATCGTCTATACATCAACATATAATTTATGGGTTTCTGAGTTCATATGATATTTATTATTATTATTTTCATTTCAAACTTACAGTTACAAAACCATGTCCACAACTTCGAATCAGCGTAAAGAAAAATCAACAACATAAAAAATACACAACCAAAAAATATATACGCTCCACATCAACACGTCCTTTTCAAAATATATTTTTATTTTTCGATTTTTGTAACCAGTAAAATTTTTTTTACGTGCACACACATGTCTACGAAATGCGATTCAAATTTTCAATGGTTACTTTCAAAAATTAATTTTTTTTTTCAAAATAAATTTAAAAAATAATGTGCGCCCGAGTGCATTCTATGTAGATTATGTCCATATATATATATTTTTTAAAAAGTATGCATTTATCACTAAATTATTTTATATGAAGACAAGCCACTTGTTAACTTTTCGTGAAATTTACAAGAACAAACCTATCATTAAATGGAATTTTGACATATTGAATGATTTTTTTTTTTTTTTTATTTTAAAAATAAATATAAGTGGAAAGACAACATAATTCCCTACAATTTGTTTTTCTGTTGCATGTCAAAATTCACAAGGTATGTATGAGTTTTGAGGGCTTCGATTTAATAAATGAGTCAAAAATCGAATTTTCACTGTCACTTAAACCAAAAAGTGTTACCCGTCTTTCTTGATTCATCTGGGGGCAATTTGAATTTAAATTTCCCTCCAAATTAGTTACACATTGGCATGGGAATGGATCTTATTACACTGATAGGTGTTTTATTTTAGAATTTGGGGTGGACTAGAGCCTATGCTTTTCCAAGATTGTACGAGGATGAGACAAGTATACTGTTCAAATTGATTTTATGGCAGTCATTCCAAATTCAAAATAAACAATTATAAAAAAATATATATAAAAAATAACTAATATCTATGATGGATAACTGGTAACTAATGGATGGATAACGAGCATATGGTCAATTTGTTAAAAGGAGGTTCTTTAACAGACAGGAAATTTGTTAACATGCATTTCGTGTAACTAGCATGAAGAACACATAACTTATTTGTGGCACTTATATTGTGACCTATCGGTGTTTGCCAGCCACAAGTTAAGTGGTTATGCTAGTATTATGCGGTATTGACATATGGACATTAGCATACTCTCATGAGCATCATTACAAATGACATGGTATTGATATAATGGGCATATTAACATGGGTTCACGATTCATGCATATCGATGATGGGAAATGGAGATGGTCATGATAGAACATGTTCATGATCCTTGCATATCAATGATGGAAGAATGGAGTAGCAAGTTAATCTGTAAGGTGACTTTTGTTAGACACTATCTTCTGACATTGACATTAGAGAGATTGGCATACAAACCTTTACAACAATCTTAATTAGATTGGTGTGGCATGCTTACAATTACAACAATCTCAATTAGACTCTTTTGGGGTGCATATTTCCTACACATCAAGTGCATTATTAAAAATGGTTGATATAAGGAAATTAATTTCATTTTCCACCTTTTTAACTAATAAAAAGGATCAACCTATATCAACGACATTTAATTATATAACTGCCATTTTAATAACATGATGTTTCAAAATTTCAACACTTTGCTTTGTTGTTTTGTGCACCCATTAAAGATGCTTTAAGCCCGTGGGGTAATCAACGTTTCATAAACCCATTAAATTTTTAACTACCATGTGGTTGTAAATTCACTGGACGATCAATAAGCATTTAATATTAACATTATGTTCATTGCTATCAATAACAAGAGCCACGAGATGGAAATGTCGTCAACATTGCTACTTGTTGTTGTGAGAGAAGGAATGTTGTAGAAGGAATGACAAGAAGCCAACACCGAAGGGAGGAGCTATTTGCCCGAGGCCATGAGCAATTGCTAGAAGTCTACATGAATGGCTTAGTCCAAAATCATGTTTTCTTTTATTGGAACACACATAAGAAACTAATGACTTTGAATCAATCTTACAATAATTTTGGGGAATATTGTGTGACCGGGTCTCTAAAAACATGAATGCAAACTTTTCACTTCTAAATACCATGAGATAGATTCCCATGAAAATAACATTGAATATATAAACAATAAAAGGAAACATATATAAATGTTTTTCGTCAATGTGAATAATGCTACTTGCTGAAACATATATCACCAAAGTTCATATATAATAAAAATCTAATTACTATAATTAAGAGGGACATAAAAATAATCACACAAAATCCAACTAACTATCATATATAAAGTCCAACTTTCCTCAAATATTTACTATGTGCCATTAAATAATAGAGAAAACAACATTCAACATTGAAAAGCTCAAATTTTATTTTGAATTGATAAGACAATAGTGATCCTAACTTTAGGATGTTCTTCTAAATAAACACATACATCACCCATAGCAACTTAAATATCACTTAAATATGAAGCTAATATACATGTTGATATCAACTTAAGTAATTATATTTTAAACCAAAAGAAATTGAAATAGTTAAATTAAATAACACAATATAAAACCACAAAAGCGATCATATTTTAACCAAAAAAAAATTAAATGGTTACATTAAATTACCCAACATATAAAACCACATTAAATAACTCAAGGGGAATTTATATGGTGAGGTCAATCCAAGTTAAATTTAATTTTCTTTGAATCCTTCCATTAGTATTGATTTTAAACCTCTCTTTTGAATCTTTGCAAGGTGTCCGCAATTAATTTGAGATATTCATTGGAATTTAGCATTCAATATATATTCTTAATAAAAAAAAATGCATTCTTGCATTTCAACCACCTCACGATCAAGGAAGTAAACTTAGCTTACCTTTATGAAAAATGTCCTCTAACATTTTTGATTCAGTTTGATTTGCTTTGGAAAAACACTCTGGCAGATGTAGTCCTCACCACCTTGATCTCTTGTTCTTGGCTTTGAACATATTCACACATTCAATGACTTATTAGCTTCATTGTAAGGAAATTCCCCTCGCTTAGATACCAAATGAAAACACACGTTAGAAACAACTATAAAAATGTTATAACATTTTGAGAAGAAAACACAAGTTAGAAATAACTATAAAAACTTTTTCCACTTTTGATTGCTTCTAAGAGGCACATTTTACAGTCCAGTAGGGTGATGTGTAACTCTTTCTGTGCTCATTTTGGAGCTGACATGTGTACTTTAAATAAAAAATAACATGTTGGCTCAAATTAGATTTAAAACATTTACAAAAGCATATATATATAACTATACAAATTAGATAAATTAAAAGCTTCCTCAACATTTACACTCTAAAAAGTTAAAAACACCTAATAATTTTCACTTTTAAATACTAAATCATCTAACAAAATTGTTGGCCGAAGTTAACTATGACTCCACTAAGGAAGAGCCGAGATTAGAGTCAAGAAATACTTATCATTTGAGGTTGCTTTGGTGGCTGTTGTCTAGACTATAAGAGGGTCATTTCTTGCTACTTAAATCACATGTATTAAAAAGAGAAACAAAAAATTAATACAAATAAAAAAAATGGTAACATAGATGTGCAAGTGATACAATACAAATAAACTATAGAGTAGGTGTTTTTGTGTGATAGTTCACTATTGAGGAATGTTGAGGAACGTCAGGGTAACGTATGGGAAATAGAAAACCATTCATGAAGAATCAGACAGAGATAATCAGACTCTAGGTAAACAATTTTAATTAGATTGATGTGGGGTATTGCCTATAATCTAAATGCATAATTAAAAATAGTCGATATAAATGAATTAATTTCATTTTCTGTGCTTTTATTCTGGTGTATAGTATTTATAGTGCATTCTTCATTCCAGATTACTTTTGGAAAAAATGGTATATTTTTTACGAAAAAAAACTGAAATTTTGACCATGTAAAAACACAAGTGACTCCACAATATTGAACAAACTGGATCATACAAAAATCTAAATAATATAACATATAGATTAAAATAATGTATTGAAAAAATATAATATGATAATGTAAATATGATATAATGTGAGTGATTGAGAATAAAGTGGTTAAAATTGATTGAGCCACAATAATTACATAGGTATTTGTATTTTAGAATTTGGGTGGATTATGGCCTATGCTTTTCTTAGAATACACAGGGATGACACAAGTTTATTGTTCACATTGATTTTATAGCAGTGATTCCAAATTTGAAATAAACAATTATAAAAAAAAGATTAGCAAAAATAATTGGTAAGTGATGCATGGATAACAGACACTTTATGGCACATAATGAATGATTACAACTACACTTAGAGAACAAGTAACAAATAACTTGTTAGTGGTACACAATGGATGATTACAACTAAGATACAAATAACCGATACCTTGTTAGTAACACTTAACTTATGACCTATCATTATTAATTATACTAATTATATAATTGTAGTAATAACAATATATTTCAAACTTTCAGCTTTGCTGTTTCCTGCCCCCATTAGAGATGCTTTCAGCCTCTGCAGTAATGGGCGTTTCGTGAACCCATTCAATGTTTAACTACCATCTGATCGTAAACTATTGGTGTTTGATGCAGCCATTCAAATGTTTGGTAGCCATTTAGTGAAGCCATTAAACGGACGTAATGCCGGTAAATGTCGAAAAGCCATCAGTAAAGGGCACTGCACTGCCAAATACGAAGTAACAGACGGTTAGGTATGACAAAATTTAAATTAACATTTTTTAAGTGAGAACTATTGATGGAGCTTTGATAATAAATTTTATTTAAGCGATGCATTTAAAACAATTAAAATTAAAATCAAAATAAATTTTTACTTAATTAGAAATTAAAGTCGTGTGATTGTAGTTTGGGTGGTTTTGATCAACATCCATTCTTTTACCATTTGTTAGATCTCAAAAAATCGAATAAACCATATATTACGCCCCTGCACTCTCCATTTCATCAGTCTTTTTGGAATTCTTACCGTTTCAAAACTAGAAATAGATAATCATTTTGTTTGAAATGATTTGGGTTATTTTTATAATCTTATTGTATTTTCATCTTAAACCTGATTGTAATGGTGAATATTTAATTTTTATCATTTTTATTTTGAATTTGATTTGATTAGAATTTTGAATATAATGTTGAAATTATATGAGAAGAAAAATGAAATTTGAATCATGAAAAAAAATAACAATTTCATCATTTTAATTTTAAAAACCTCATCAAATGGTCAATATTATTTAGTTTGTTGTAGGTCATTTAATATGGAAGCAGCAGGAAGCAGGGATGTTGGCGGCTCTTGAGATCCAACAGCCAACAACCTATAACCAGCAGACTGAATATTATCATCAAATCATCTTATGCGAGCAAGGATAGGGGCCTGGGCATTCAATAAGCAACTGCTGCTAGGGTGCTTATTGAATGTCAAGGAGCAGTAGGGTCAACTTGAAATTAAAATTCCAGTCCAACAAAGGTTGAAATTGAAATTCGACTTGCAAAGGACTATTGGCTACTTTAATGGACTGTGCAAAGAACCATTGGATACTTTAATGGACTTTAAGAGATTCCGCCTACTCCACGAAACAAGAAGCTGTACTATTAAAAGAGAGCAGCCTGTTCTTTTAATTCGTCTACAATGCATTTGCATGAAAGTATGTCTAGACTGCTTTCTGTCTGTAGATTTTGAAACAATACCTATAGTTTGTTGGTACAGAAACTAAGCTGAGATACCAAGATCCAGATTTAGGTTGCTGTTGTTGAAGGATTAGGATGATTTCAATGGAGTTTATGAAGATCAAAGTGTACTGCTTTATTATTTGTTGGCTTGCAAGATCCATTGCAGCAACAGATGATGGACATAAGCAGCAGCCTAATCATCCTCCTGCGCTGTTCCTGTTTGGGGACTCACTGGCAGATGCGGGCACTAACAAATTTCATTCACAAATGCGTTGCTCGTGCAGACTTCCCTCCTTATGGCATGTCTTTCTTCCACCATCCCACAGGCCGCTTCACTAATGGCCGCACTGTGTTTGATTTCATTGGTATAATCACCACACCCAGGTCTATTTTTCTTTGTTATTTTACATATGTACATAGAAGTTAACAGAACTATTTATAATATTTAAAAGCGGTTAGCCACTAGTAGGTTAATTAAGAATGTTAGATCCATAGATAAAAAAATGTCATCAGAAATTTGGATATTATTTATTTTTAAGAGAATGTATTCATATTCTTTGGTATGGTTTGTTATCCTTTTAAGCCACCTACATGGGGTTGCCCTTCCCCTCGCCCTTTCTTGACCCACAAGCAAATTTCTCTTCTGGGATTAATTTTGCTTCTGGAGGTAGCGGACTGCTGGATTCCACTGGCCAAAATTGGGTGAGTTCCCCTTCCTGTCTTCAATATTGCATTCAGCAAATTGTATTTCTTATTTTAACACTGGAAGGATTTTGATTGTAGAATATTAACATATCATATCTTTCTCTTGTATACTTTGCCAAGTAATGTATCTGATACGGTCTAACCCATCTTCCATTCCTCCAGAATATTATCTCATTGAATCATCAAATAAGGCAATTCACAGACTTTGCTTCAACTTTAGTGAAGAAAAATGGCAATATTGTAGTTGAATCTTACCTGTCAAAGTCCTTATACTGTATTTCCGCCGGAGCCAATGACATTGGCAACTACATACAGAACGTTACTTACCAAATTACTACTACTCCTGGGGAGCTAGTTGCATTGTTGCTCAACAAATATGACCAATACTTATCAGTAAGTTTCATATGTTTTTAGTTTCACAGATTCAGTACTGTGTTTGTGAATATTAGTTTGCATCATACAGCAATGAAACTACTTATTGAATGGAACTTATTCAGAGGCTTTACCACTCCGGAGCAAGAAAATTCCTTTTACTCGACGTCCCCTCCTTGGGATGCACTCCATCATCGAGGTTTATTGGGTATAGTATTGCCAATGGCCAATGTCTAGATATAACAAACAAATTGGCTAAGGAATATAATGCCGGTCTGAAACAGCTGCTTAAACGCAAGATGCAGACGCTACAAGGAGCAATCATCCTGCAACTCAATTCTTATGATTTTCTTCTCTCTGTAATTGAAAACGGGCAAGCCTACGGTACATAGAAAGTTAATTGAGAACACCAAAGCCATATTTTTCTTCATTTGATACATTGTTTGATATATTGCATGCAGGAAGTATATGAAGAATATTGTCACTGATATACTGCAAGTTTGGTATTGGGTGTAGGATTTGTGGAGACGAGGTCTGCGTGCTGCGGTGCAGGGGCGTTTAACGCACAAGTGAGATGTGGGCAATGGAAGGCCAAGGGAGCTGAAAAGTACAAACCGTTTATTTGCAAGGATCCAAATACGTACCTGTTTTGGGATGAGAATCACCCCACCGAGAGATTGTATGCCATCCTTGCTCACGAAATCTGGAGCGGAAATTCTTCAGTGATATCTCCATTTAATCTCTCGTCTCTTGTACTCGGCAATGGCAATCGCATGAATACGCCTCCTTAACCCTAACCCTAACAGTTCACCGATTCTGTTGCCTTTTATCATATTAAAGTTTCGCGCTGTGATCATTGTCTTTCAAGTTTCCCATCCTTCTTTCTTTCATTATTCCCTCTGGATATGGCCAAGTAACTAGCGAATGTTTTCTATGCTAGGAACTTATAGTTTGTAGAACTTACAAGTATTTCATTTTTCATTTTCTCTTATATGTATATATAAGGTTTCACTATATGGTTAATTTATGTGATTATTTTCTCTTCTTATATGTATAAATATTTATGTGATTATTAATATATTGTTATTTTTAAGAAAGAAAAAAGGAGAAGAGAATATACCTTTTATGAACATCTCAAAATACAATACACCTTTTAATGATAACCAAAACATCTTTTGGCTTATGTTAAGTTCATCCATAAAATATCAAAATAGTTAATCTCTACAAAACAAATGGCATATTAGCATATAGTGTAACAACATTTAAACATTAATTTTAATTCGCCTAAGGGATTGGGGAGCACAATGCATTAGTCATGTTCATTTGGGCCGGCCCCATTTAGTGATAATCAAGGATCAATAATTATGTTGTCACTTCCTCTTCCATCAATCCAATGCAAGGGAGGGAACATGACTGTAACATGGGGTGTCTAATTTTTTCCCAAAGCCATAATGGTAAAATTTTTTCCATTTAAATAAAATGCACAATTAAATTACACAGCGGAATTAAAATACATAATTGCACACACACAACAAACATACATCAACATATTTATCTCAAGCAAATGATGCATCAACAAGCAAGGAATCCATCCCATTCCCATGCTATGCATAGACTTTATATCAATTCCATTAACATGAATAATTACCATTCTGAATTAACACATTACAGAACACAAAATGCATATAATTTATAACACAGATAACACTTATCTTGAAGATTAAGTTGTCCAAACAACTGGCTATGTGAGAGCAACGTTCCACCCAACCATAGATCTCTATTCAGCTTGTATTCTTTCAGCTGAGATATCACCCCCGAGCTGGGTTGTGTATCCACTAAGGAAGAACTAGCTCGGCTCACTCACAGCCATGGTTTCACTCAATAACTATGCTAAGCCAACACACAATTGGGTTTGTCAAGCATATGAAAGAAAAAGGAGGGAAATGCTAAGCTAGTGAGCTCAACCACAGAGCTACATGCATCTCAAATGAATTCAACAGTCAAGGCACCCACATTACCTACCACACCCAACACAAGGAAGGTCCCATTCTCTGCTGCACAGTCCCTCAGGCATCCCTTCCCTCCAGTGCTCTTCAGGGTGGGCATAGAAAGGTCGAGCTGCTAATCCTTGAGATTTTAGCCTTCACTAGGTTTATCAAGCAAACCCAACCTCTACTCAGTCATTCACAATTGGATTTTCTCCCAATTCTGTTCATCAAATAACTCAATCCCGTCACTGGTTTTCTGGGCTATAAAAACTGGGTTTTCCAATGGATTTCGGGGTATCTAATCCTCTCAAATTTGCCCCAACGTTCATATCTAAGGATCCCCCATTGGATTTTACTATTAAATACCAAAACTGGGGGTTTTTGGCTCTTCAAAACGTGGGTTCTTTCAAAGTTGCGATTTCTGGTTTTTCTCACGGTTGGCAATTCGTTTTTTTGGATGGAAAATGATGCTGGTAACCTCCACAATGGAATGAGAATGAGGAAGAAGCAACTCCCATGAGGTAGAGTGACTTGTGGTACAAGAAAACAGAGCTCATACTCTGCCATATGAATTTCTGGGCTACCCATGCTCCATTGAAGCCATGGACTGAAATCTCCAACAACTTCCTTACAACATAAATAAATATCATCAAGAAAAGTCAAATGGGTTCTCACAATGACATTTGGCAGTGTATGGTTCATCCCCACAACCCCTCACCACTCCCTAGTGGATACACATGGCCCCTTCTCATTCGTTGCTCCCATAGCTAGTTTTTGGTATTTTATTGCAATATTAAATATTTACATCAATTTACAATATCCCATGGCTTAGTAGCACATGGGTAACAAAATGTCAAATGCTTGCTTGTTTTAAATAAAATTCGAACATACACTAGCGAGGCCTTGGCCTTGAGCTCCACGCTAGGGAAACATATAATGCACGTATACAATATCTACATTAAAAGCCAATATTTCATAAGGATCAAAATTGGGGTATTACACATGTATTGAAAAATGTCTCAATCATTAATAATGGGCTAGCGTCTAGGCCTCTCTGAGATTGCAAAATCCGGGTTTGAGAAGTTGTTAGGAACCCATGTCAACCCTTCTATTTACTTTGTTAGTATATTGTTGTTGGACGCATATGCTTTGTAAGTCGTCCCGTAGTATTTGTTGATCCATAGTTTGTACTATTGTTGTTGGACGCATATGCTTTGTAAGTCGTCCCGTAGTATTTGTTGATCCATAGTTTGTATTATTGTTGTTGAACGCATATGCTTTGTAAGTTGTCACGTAGTAATTGTTGATCCATAGTTTGTATTGGCCCATGGTTTGTATTGACACATGGTATTGGCGCCTAGACTTAGTATATAAGTTTGTGTTGAGGCCAATGAAGGTACTGTGAAGTTATTTGTATTGAGCTTGCTCAAAGGAGGTTGCCCCCTCGAAGTGGCGTGCGATCAATAAAAGCGATTCTCAGTTCTATTATTTCTGCTATCTCATGTATTTTCATTAATTAATTGTTGCAGGTTCTTCACATCTGGTATCAGAGCACTTTCTTGGGCTCGTTGGGTGGAATTTCTGCCAATTTTTTTTTTCGCATCTATTACAAGTTTGGATCTGGGAATAATACCTATCCGCTTAATTGTGGGAAGTACTTGGGCATAAGCCCTAAAAATCATTATGAGGAGTACCACAAGAACCCCAAAGTAGCTGGCCCATTGAGAGGACCTGCCAACGAAAAGGGCAACGACCCCTACCTGATTGACTAGTTCCCACCCGTGAGGTAACCAAGAGTTGTCGTTTATGGCAAAGCGGTTATCAGTTTTATCTGAGCCGTGGAGTGAGGGGTACTGCCCCAATATGCAAGCCGTTAGACAACATTGGTGGCTGAGTGAAACCCATGAACTGTTAGGAAGCTGAACATACCTGGGGTCCATATCTATTTTCAGCTGAACTGTTGCAAATCACTTCCGTGCCGTTTCAGATCCATTCCGAGCCGTTTCAGATCCAGCCATTTCAGATCCATTCTGAAATTCATTCCAGATCCATCCGTTTCAGATATATTCTGAAATCCATTTCAGATCAAGCCATTTTTGATCCATTTGGCGTCGTTTTAGATCCATCTGTTGCCGATCACTTTCGCGTCGTTGCAGATCCATCTGTTTCTGATCGCTTCTACGCCGTAGTAGATCCCTTCTGTTTTTTCGCCATATCTCCCTTGTTTTCAGTCTGTTTCCCTTGAAACTTCTCTGACACCCCTGTAATCCCATTCTTCATCTTTCATTCCTAAGGACCCTATCCCAAATCCCACTTCCCAAAGCCAGAAATCCCACATTTGTCTATTTTAAGGGTTTGCCATAACTTCCTTAATTTTCACCCAATCGCCTTCAAATTTTTCCACCGTGTTCATTCCCTATTTCTGCTTCTTTGTCCCTCTCTGACAAATTTTTCCACCGTGTCCATTCTCTATTTCTGCTTCTTTGTCCCTCTCTGACAAATTTTCCTATTGTTTCACCCTGCTTTTGAAATCCTCATTTTTTGCTTCCTTGTCCATTCGACAGTATCCAAAACCTCGTCAAACCCCAATTACCCATCACAATTTTTCTCAAATCCAAATTTTCCTTTATTAATTAAGGTTCTGTTTGTGTTTTTCTACCCATTAAAAAAAAAAAAAACTCCTGGTTATGGTTGTGACCCACGCAGGAGCAAAAACCATGGAGGAAGCACTTGCACCCATCCAAACCAAACTCCAGGATCTCGATGAAAAATTTCTCAGCCTCCATCTTGAGCATTCAGCCATGAACAACAAACGACAGTCTAAGTCTTCATCAGATAATGGGTTCTCTTCTTCCAGTAATTTCCGTGATCCGAAGCTTGATTTTCCTCGCTTTAATGGTACTGATCCAACTCGATGGATCTATCTTGCAAAACAATATTTTAGTCTGCATAATACTTTTGATTTCACCAAAGTTCCACTAGCATCATTTCATTTGGAACAGGAAGCTCTTCAATGGTACCGTTGGTACATCAAGGCTCATGAAGAGCCAAAATGGCCAGATTTTTGCCAGCTCCTTTTGCAACGATTTGGCGCTAGTGCTTTTGATGACTTCACAGGAGCCCTCACTAAACTTCACCAAATTGGCACTGTGAGAGAGTATCGGACAGAATTTGAGAAACTAGCCAATCACACAGAAGGATTGTCTGATGAATTCTACATGGGTTGTTTTATCAGTGGTCTTAAGGATGAAATCCGGTCAGAGGTTAAAATGTTCTATCCCAACACAATGATGGAAGCCCTGGGGTTGGCTAAGTTGGAAGAAGACAATATTGAATCCCAACAACACTCCAAACCCACTTCCGTCCCCTTCTGAAATATGGGTTCTCAACGACCTCTCATCCCGCTAGCTCCTCGACCAACTCCTATCAAGCATTTGTCTGAAATAGAGATGCAGGCATGCAGAGAAAAAGGGCTTTGTTATAATTGTGATGAGAAATTCACTCGGGGACATAGATGTGTTCAGAAAAAGCTCTATCTCTTGGATATGGATTCTTCACCTACCTCTAAAATTGGTGAATAAGCTCCAGATACAATGGATGATCAGGTCAACATTCAGGAGCCGCCTATTGACCCCCCATCTCAGGACGACCAACCAGAGATATCTCTCCATGCTTTATCCGGTGTCACTACGCCCCAAACAATGCGGGTCAGGGGTTACTTCAAGAAGCTTCCTCTTACAATACTCATTGATTTTGGTAGCACTCATAACTTCATTGACCCCCGAATCGCTAAACAGGATGATTGTTTTGTCCATCCTTGCTCCAAATTTGAAGTCATGGTTACCAATGGGGGCACCTTACCTTGCAAGGGAAAGTTTCATAATGTGCGTATCTCTTTGGAATATTATAACCTATGCTCTGACATGTTTTCCTTGTCCTTAGGCGGATGTGATGTGGTTTTGGGTATTCAATGGTTACGCACACTTGGCCCCATCTTATGGGATTTTGTGAAACTTTGGATGCAATTTTCAGTCAATGGGACACAACACAAATTTTCGGGCTTACAACCAAGGTCTCTCTACATCATCAATTCACATCGCCTGGAAAAGATCCTTAAGAAGAATTCACATGGTGTCATCACTCAGCTCCATTCCATTCAGATGCACTCATCAACGGTCTCCACTACTTCCTTGGATAGATATGCAGGTGTCTTTGCTGCACCAGTAGGCTTTCCACCTTCAAGAGACCTTTCCAGTAAGAATTTAGCTGCATCTACATCTCAGCAGGAAATGATGGCTATTTTGCATGCAGTGTCGAAGTGGTAGCCATCCCTCTTAGGGAATTATTTCTGCATGGAGACTGATCTCCAGAGTCTGGAAAATTTCCTGGAACAATGGGTCTCTTCCCCAGCACACCTAAAATGGGTTATCCAACTCATGGGTTATGACTATGCGATCACTTACAAGAAGGGTAAGGACAATATGGTGGCAGATGCTCCTTCTCGCACATTTGATGACCCAGTTTCTCTTACAACTATTTCTCTGCTTGTTCCAAATTGGTTGCAATCTGTTCAACAGGGCTATCTCTTCTATGAACTCCATGCTTCTTTATCAATAGGGCACTCTGGGTTCATCAAAACATATGATCGGGAACAATGTGACTTCTTTGGGCAGGGACTGAAAATGACAATTCAACTAATGGTGGTTGACTATGATACTTTCCAGGTCAACAAGGGTGAAACGACACTCCTTTTGGGACTGCTCGAACCCTTGCCCAGCCCTACACAGATTTGGACAACTATTTCTATGGATTTCCTAGAAGCGCTCCAGTGGTACAATACCACATCTAAAAGGACACCATATGAAGCAGTCTATGGACAGGCACCGCCAGTTATTCTTCCATACACCCTCAGAATCTCGCCAGTTCATGCAATTGACTCGGTTCTTCGAAACCATGATCAGATTCTTCTCATTCTGTAGGTCAATCTTCACATCGCAAGAATTCGACTAAAACAACAAGCCGATCAACATCGTTTAGAGCGCACATTTCACACAGCTGATATGGTTATTCTTTGTCTACAACCTTCCAAGCAATCCTCCTGAAACTCAAAAGGCATCAGTGGCACGGAATGCAACCTGAGGATGCTACAAGGGAACCACTCCTTCAGATTCTGCATCAATTTCCACATCTAAAGCTTTGAGGACAAAGATTTTTCTAAGGGAGAGGGGATGTTAGGAACCCATGTCAACCCTTCTATTTACTTTGTTAGTATGTTTTTGTTGGATTCATATGCGTTGTAAGTCGTCCCATAGTATTTGTTGATCCATAGTTTGAATTATTGTTGTTGGACACATATGCTTTGTAAGTCATCCCGTAGTAATTGTTGATCCATATATTGTATTGGCCCATGGTTTGTATTGACACATGGTATTGACCCATGGTATTGGCGCCTAGATTTAGTATATAAGTTTGTGTTGAGACCAATGAAGGTACTGTGGATTTATTTGCATTGAGCTTGCTCAAAGGAGGTTTCCCCCTCGAAGTGGCCTGCGATCAATAAAAGCGATTTTGAGTTCTATTATTTCTGCTATCTCATGTATTTTCATTAATTAATTGTTGTAGGTTCTTCACAGTGTTAATTTTTTAGCATTAATTCAACATACTCTAGGATCTTTACTAAGATAATAACATGTACAACATATCAAGCATATCAATCACAACAAGCAATCACATGAGACAATAGACACACAGAGTTTCATTGGGAAAAACCATAAAGGTGAAAAACCCCACAACTTCCTTAGAGATAGAAAGAGCAATGATACAACCCAAGTACAAGAGATATTCCTCCTAGCAGCTACTCCTCCTTCCTCACTTGTGTGCCACTTTCTGGAGAGTGTAGAAGTGAATAATGAAGTGATCAAATAGAGTGCCTCCTGCACTTTATTTATACATGACCTGACCTGCCTGATAAACTAGCAGGGCTGACTTGTCTAACTCAGTCTAATAACCCATGGTAACACTAATCAGGGCCGACCCCACACTTGGTGGTATAATAACCTATCACATGCAAGTTGTGACACTTGTCAATACAAATGATGACACTTCCGTATAGAGGAATAATACCATCTCTATAGGAGTACAATATACTGGGTGAAATACATTCCAAAGTTACAATTACATCAACACTCCCTCTTAACAAGGAAGGTATTTCTCGACACAAATTTGCTAGCACAAGTATTCTTCTCTAGATCATCGTCACTGGATCATCGTCATCGAATCGTCATCATCATCACTGCTGCTGCTATCTCAATCAATCTCTGAACTACTTGTCATAGGAAGTTCTACAGAGCCAACCCTTTTTCATGCTAGATGTAGGCCCACCACCTATAGGTATTCGTCATAAATGGCCATACTGTGGAACCTAGGACTGATTACGTGCGTCAACAAAACCTAGCGTAGACTATAGGATCTTTTACATGTTAACCTTCACAAAACCTACTCAGATCATCCCAGGATATTACGAGCACACCGCTCTACCTGTCTGGATCTTGATAGAGCATCCCAGGCTGTTACAAACACACCGCTCTACCTGTCTAAATTTTAAAGGATCTTTTCTATGTGAACTTTCTCAAATCCTACTTAGAGAATCCTAGGATGTTACAAGCACATTGCTCTACCTGTCTGGATTTCGATAGAGAATCCCAGGTTGTTATGAGCACACCGCTCTACCTGTCTAGATTTTAAAGGATCTTTTCTATGCAAAACCGTAGCAAAACCTACTCAGAGCATCCCAGGATGTTACGAGCACATGCTCTACCTGTCCATATCTCGATAGAGCATCCCAGGATGTTACGAGCACACCGCTCTACTTGTCCGGATTTTAAAGGTTCTTTTCCATGCTATCTGCACAATTTGTCCATGGCCATAGAGTATCAACCTGATACTCACCATATATCATCCTGATGTCCATCATCACATGATCAACCTGATCATCATTATAACATCATCCTGATGCATATCATCTGGAGTAACATCCCGAAGCTCATCGTCTGTGATCATCCTGATCATCATCATAGCATCATCTTGATGCATATCATCTGGAGCAACATCCTGAAGCTCGTCGTCTGTGATCATCTTGATCATCATCATAGCATCATCCTAATGCATATCATCTGGAGCAACATCCTGAAGCTCGTCCTTTTTGATCATTCTGATCAAACAATATATCCATCTGATGCATACAAAGTATCTACCTGATACATATCATCATACATGATCCACCTGAAAATACGATGCATCCACCTGATATATATACATAAGTACATGATTCACCTGATCATACAATGCATCCAACTGATACATACATAAATACATGATCCACCTGATCATACAATGCATCCACCTGATACATACATAAATACATGATCCACCTGATCATACAATGCATCCACCTGATACATACATAAATACATGATCCATCTGATCATACAATGAATCCACCTAATACATACATAAATACATAATCCACCTGATCATATCAAGCATCCAAAATGATGCATATACAAATACATGATCAAACTGATCAAAGCATCCAACATGATGCATATACAAATACATGATCAAAATGATCAAAGCATCCAACATGATGCATATACAAAGAAGTAACTGGAGCATTGTCTTGATGCTCATCATCCAGCACTTACATCCACATCCATGGGAAGGATCCTCCTCTCACCATGCTTGGAATGGCTCCTACAAATGTGTCCATCACTTCTTCCTTGAAGTGTCATCAATTTGAATAACACCAAGCCTCTCTCTGAAGTACTCAAACTTCACTCTGGCTAGTGGTTTCGTCAACACATATGCAACCTGCTCATCCATCGCAACATACAGGAGCTTCACTGCTCCTCTCTGCACCATATCCCTGATATAGTGATATTTTATCTCAATGTGCTTCGACCTGTCATGGAACACCAGGTTTTCAGACAACTTCACACAGCTCTGGTTTTCAAAAAAGATACCAGTAGCCTCCAGCGGGAGATCAAATAACTCAGACAGTAGTTTCTAGAGCCATACTGCCTCACAACTAGCTGAACAAGCTGCAACATATTTTGCCTCGGTTGTACTTAGTGCTACGCAGGACTGCTTCCTGCTAAGCCAAGAGATCACACCTGATCCCATACTGAAGCAGCACCCAGAAGTTCTCTTCCTATCTACAGCACTACCTGCCGAGTCTGAATCAACATAACCGTACAGGTTAAACTTTTGATTTGCATCGTACTTGAGCCCATAATAAATTATACCCTTCAGGTACCTCAGAATATGCTTTACAGCAACCAAGTGAACAGTCCTAGGATCTGTTAGGAACTGGCTCAATGTGTTCACCACAAAAAAAATATCTGGTCTTGTGTTCATCAGGTACATCAAGGACCCAATCATCTGACGATACACAATGTGATAGTGACATCAACCGGCTCACATGAAGCATCACACAAAAGCTTCAGGTTCGATTCCATAGGTGTGGCCATGGCCTTGCAGTCCATCATCTCGAACCTCTTCAGGATTTCTACTGCATACTTCCCTTGTCCAAGGAATATTCCATCTGCACTCTGCCACACCTCCATGCTTAGAAAATAGTGCATCATCCCCAAGTCCTTCATCTCGAACTCGACAGCAAGCTTCCTCTTGGTGTCGGTAATCAACCCATCCTCACCTGCTACAAATAGGTCATCCACATACAATAGTAGTATCACAGGATTGCATTCCTCAACCTTGTAGTAAAGGTTGGAATCCGCCTTACTCTTGGTAAAGCCCAAACTGGATAGAAAGCTGTCTATCCTACCATACCAAGTCCTAGGAGCTTGCTTCAAGCCATACAAGGATTTCTTCAACCTACACACATATGACCCCCTGTCATGTGTCTCAAAACCAAGTGGCTGCTCCACATACACTTCCTCTTCAACTACACCATTCAAGAAAGTTGTCTTGACATCCATCTGGTGTATCTTCCATTTCATTACTGCAGCCAGGGCAAGTACTCATCTGATGGAAGTGTACTTGGATACAAGAGCAAAAGTCTCTTCATAGTCTATTCTCTCTTTCTGGGAGAAGCCACGAGCTACAAATATTGCTTTGTATTTTTCTATGCTGCCATCTGCAGCATGCTTGATATTGTAGATCCATTTGGAAGTCACAACTGACTTCCCATTAAGGTCTTGGGACTACATCCCAAACATAATTCTTCATGATCGATTAGTATTCCTCGTCCATGGCATCCTTCCATTCTTTATTTTTCGCTGCTTCTTCATAATTGGAAGGTTCTTTGTTCATGATATCACAGAGTAGGGAAACATAACTGGTATGTGATCTAGTCCTCTTCCTTTCTCTGTGTTCTTCTTCTGGAATGCCATATCTTTCTGCATCTTGAATGAGCTCTCTAGCCCATGTAGGTTTCCTCTTGTGAGAGTTCTTCTCACGGGGTGGATCTACAGGTTCTTGTGGATCTTCAATTTCATGATCAGCTTTTGGAATTGCTTCATTCATGGTGATGTCTTGGAATTTGGTTTCCTTTGGTTCTTCATGATCTTCAATAGGTTCTTTCTTTGATTTGATGTAGGCTGAGTCCTCATCGATGTTACATCCCTGTTGACATCAATCTTCTTGAACCCTGGAAATTATATTCTGTAAGCCTTCGAGCTTTCACTGTACCCCACAAAGATGCCCTTCTTTCCTAAAGGATCTAGCTTTTTCCTCTTTTCCTTTGGAACATGTGTGTAAATTGGACAACCAAATATTCTGAGATGGCTAACTTCGGGTTTCTTACCAGAGAATACCTCTTCTGGTGTCTTGTTGTCCAATATCTTGTGAAGTGTTCTGTTATACACATATACAACTGTCGTAGCTGCTTATGCCCAAAGATGCATAGGCAGATCCTAGTCATGCAGAATTTCCCGTGCTGCTTCCATGATTGTTCTATTCTTCCTTTCTGCAACTCCATTTTGTTGTGGATTGTAGGGAGAATTCAACTCCCTCTTAATCCCTGAGTCACTGCACAACTTCTTGAAATCACCTGAAGTGAATTCTCTGCCATTGTTGGATCTGAAGGTCTTGATCTTCTTATCAGTTTGATTTTCCATCAAGGCTTTGAATTCCTTGAACTTATCAAACACTTCATCTTTGTTCTTCAAGAAATAAACCCAAGTATTCCTAGAGAAATCATCAATGAAAGAGACATAGTATATGTACCCACTCAGAGAACTGGATGACATCGGACCGCATACATCAGAGTGGATAATTTCTAAGTTTCCTTTAGCTTTTCTTTCACTGCTTGGAAATGCCTTCTTAATGTTCTTTCCTTTTGCACATCCTTTGCAAACACCTTCATGCTTTGTCTTAATTTCAGGAAGACCCTCTACATCTTTACTTGCAATTGGTAGTTCCCTATAGTGCACATGTGCAAGCCTTCGATGCCAAAGTTCACTTGGATCCATGGATTCATGTACCATGGCATGTTCAGGTTGTCCCTTTAGTTTGTACAATCCTCCCTCTTGCTCTCCAATCACTACTACATCATCTATAGTTTTACCCTTTGGCCACATTAGGACTTGGCCATCTACAAATGCAACCCTCATGCCTTTTGCATCCAATGCAGATAGTAATACAAGAATGGAAATCATATGATGATGAATAAAATCTATAATGGGAAATTCCAAGACAATTTGATTAATATCAAGAAGTTCACCATGAAATGGGAAAACAAATAATCTCAGGGATCAAAGGAATACCTTCTTGAAATTCAAAGAAAATTGGTGTATAGGAATAATGGGAATGGAGTTTTTACCAAAGAGAAGCAAAGGGATCTGAAATCCCTTGAAGAAGAAGAAAATAATCTTTTGAAATGGGAAGGGAGGATATGGAGAAATAAGAGTATGGTTTTGTGATTGCAACAAGCCAATGAGAATACGTAAAGAAACCACAATACCATCTAGGACTTGAAGAGGGCCAACGGAGAAGAGGTGTCCAAGCAAAACTTCTGCTGCAAAATTGTCCAAGTCTGCCAAAGCCTTGGTGATATGAGCTCTGATATTATCAGTGGTTGAACTCAACAATTTTCAATAGTCAATGGTGATGCCCTAACCGAAATTATATGAACAATACAATTCGATACAATTTGAAGAAGACCTAGAATAGGGCATACTGTCTAATTCGAAATTTGCAGACGTCCAGTAAAGAATTATGTTGATTTGCAAATGTGACACAAGCATGGGTATTCTACAGGATATCAGTCATGGACATTTTTCCTAATTTAAATACCTAACATGTTGACAAAAGCATTGCCCCTGAAATACTATCCCATTCCAGAAAATGACGAAAGTGAAACTAGAGGAAAGTGGGGAATGAAAATCAATTTTAAAGAATCGAAAGTTGAGAAGAGTACCTTATCAACAAAAAGTTTATGAAGCTCCCCATAAATGGCCTCCAGCAGAGGAACATCGAGCATTTGCGGCGGGATCTGAAAGAACTGAGAGAGGAGAAAATTTATCATTTGTCTTGCCTCCTAGGTTGTTGAACGAATGTGACCTACTAGGCACAAGAATTAAAACCCATTGATGGTTGATTGAGTAGAGTTTCACATAGTGGAACACTGTTGATAGTTACAAAAGAAACATACAATGCAATATTGGATATCAACGATGCATACGTCTATAAATGCACTGGATAACAAAGAAAGGTACTTGAGGCAAAGTGTTACCCTTATGCTCATAAGGATCAATCACTTTCAGTACCAAAGTGAGTTGTGTAGGAAACCATATGGCACACTACCCTACAGAAAAATGCTTGAAATTAATCTATAAAAAAAAATATTATCGTAATTGTCTCAACACATGGAGAAGGATTTCATAAGACTAATAATATTTTAAACTCTAGAACATTTACAACAAGATCTAATAAATGTGAGTGCTCACCAATAAATTATTATCAACATGATTCTAGATTGTTTAACCACTAAAACATCATGCCTTGTCTTACACATTCTTGACAAATTTGCATCCAATCTATACCTCAAAACCACAACCACCACGTGGTCAATGCAGCCAAAGCAAGATGGCCACATCTGAACACTCTGGCTGCTAGAACTACACTGCTCAGGAATGGCACTGTATGATGATATCACTCCAAAAGAACTACATAATAACTTCTAAAATTTTAGCAGAAATGCTTCATCTCTTGCATACTGCTTCATCTAACCACTCCACCTCGTCGATTGTGGCCATACAAGGAGAAACCTAAGAACTATTAGGTTGAGGAAATAAGTTGTTTGGTGTGGATCAGAAGACTTGCATGACCCATGAATACATCCTCTCTACCTCTTTTCATTTTCTACCTCTTTTCATCTCTATTTAGAACCATAAATTACACATAAAAATATTTGTTTCCATGACCTGAAAGACACTTGGAAACCCTTTATCAGTCTTTGGCTGC
Organism: Larix kaempferi; assembly: GCA_027924585.1. Taxonomy (NCBI): domain Eukaryota; kingdom Viridiplantae; phylum Streptophyta; class Pinopsida; order Pinales; family Pinaceae; genus Larix; species Larix kaempferi. The sequence continues at coordinate 2,971,331 of BSBM01000077.1, forward strand.
AAATCAAATAAAATTATAAAGACAAATGGTTTTTTATCCAATTACAGAGGCTTCCTTAAGATCTAGTGATTTTCTTTTTGCAGTATGACAATCCCATCCTTCAGCAGCATGTTTCTTAACATACTTTGAATGTAAGTCTACTCATAATAGTATCAAAATGGATGTGACAATGTCTTCCTGGCCTTATTAACAAATTATGTGGTAGATGAGAAATGCAGAGGATAAAATTTAAACTTTAAGCTATATCTTTTATAAATCCTTAGCTGCACCTAGCTTATATGCATGGCATATATACAATTTTAACATCATGATGGGAAATTCTATGATACCATGTCATATTTCAAGGAAACTATAGATGAAAGAAAGAGCACAACCAACATCAATGTAAGTTGAAAGGTCAAATTTTTGGTTCTTAGGATACCAAAGTCCAAACTCAAAGGTACCTTTGAGATACTTGAAGATTTTTTTGACAACTGTCACATGTGATTCTTTTGGAAAGGATTGAAATAAAGATACCATTCCAATAGCCTGCATGATGTCAGGCCTAGAGGCTATTAAATACAACAAACTACAAATCATTGACTAATAAAAGGTGGCATCAACTTGTGGAGACTGATCATCTTTGCTGAGTTTGCAGCTAGTTGCCATAGGTGTACCAACAGGAGCGCATTCTGCCATACCAAATCTTTTAAGCATTTCCTTCAGATACTTGGACTAAGAGATAAAAATACCTTCTGGTGTTTGGGAAATCTATAGTCCAAGAAAGAAGGATAGTTCACCGATCATTGACATCTCAAAATCCTGTTCCATTACAATTTACATTAACAAACTCATGACTTAATTCATCATCATTACACCCAAAAATGAGATCATCAACATAGACCACTGTAATTAGGACTCCATCCTTTTCTCTTTTGAAATAAATGTTGATGTTCGCATCACCTCTTTTAATCCTTGTTGAGAGAGGTACTTGTCTAATCAATCATACCATGCCCTTGGGGCTTGCTTAAGTCCATAAAGGGCCTTTTTTAGTTTTCAAACACAGTCCCTTTTTCCAGGTAGCTCAAAACCTTCACTAAGCTGTAAACAAGAAGATAAATGCAATTTCAAAAAGAGCAATTAGTTGGCTGAGCATTAATCTTTCAAATTTTAAAATACCTAGGCTTAGGGTTAACTTTTCCAAATGCAGAATCTGTATACAATGTTCTAAAATTAACATGGCATCAAAGCATATTTTCTAAAATCCTCCAAATACATGTATGGAAGTGACTACTACCTGTGAGAGGGAGCTGTCAGAGGGTTGCAAAAAATCAAGAGCTTGCTATTTTCAACAAGGGAGTGAAGAAGTTGGGCATGAACTTAGAAACATAAGAAGAGGAAGTGATGTTGGGCATAGAGAAGCATGCATGAGCAGATGGCATGGATTTTACAAATGTAATCTAGCAACCCCATAAATATTTACTTCCTAGCATGCAGTTTGCAATCATGGCAGGCATTTTTTTAGAGGAATTCTACATACACAAAGCAATTTTTAGTATACAAAGTACATTTTTTAGCACTGTAGAATGCATTTTGAAGGAGAATTCAATGAAAGCAAGGGATGTACTTGGATGGATCCTGACATGGAAAATCATGAGATCTTCTGCAGGATGACAGGGCAAACTGTCGACACCATGAATTCAGAAGAAAAGCACAAGAATTATAGAAAACCGGGAAATATAAATAAATAAAGAATAACAAAGGGGCATCGTGATGGAACCCTACTTCTATGGTCTTAGAGGACACACCTTTGATTTTCAAATGTATTAGAAGGGTGATCATCTTTGACTTTGTCAAAATGATCAATTGGAGAGCACACCTTTGATGATGAAATGCATAAGGGTGATCTTCTTTGACTTTGCTAAAATGATCATTGGAAGACACACCTTTGATGATCAAATGCATAAGGACAATCATCTTGACTTTGTTGAAGTGATCAATTTGAAGCTACAATGCAAATCCATTTAAGCATGGAAGAAATACTGCCAAAGGGAGAGTGAGATTCTTGGAGATCAATTCCTTGGGTTAAATGTACTATCTCTGGGAAGATTGAAAGATTGTTTAATTACAGTAATGCCTGACATTATCTTTTCACTTTCTTTAGATCAGGTTGTTGTAGTGATGTTGCAATTAGAGCTTGTTAACATGCCATTTTGTCTCAATCTTTCATGTGGATTTTATCTGTCCCTCGGAACTGAGCACATTGTGTTATGTCCCTTATTGTTCTCTAAAATCAAAGATATTGTTGTCAAGCTATTATGTTCATGGAGCTTTGATCAATGAAATTTCTGATTATTCTCTTTACGTGGTTCACTACTGATTTATGATCATTTATGAAGATTCATTCACTTATTCAGAGTGCCTTCATTCAGCATTAATGTCAAAAACTAGTAAATTATTTAGCAGGATTCATTCTTAACAAGATTGCCTTGTTGAAGTTCCCCATCATTCATTTTCAGACCCATGTTTACGTACGAATCCATATCGCAAAGAGCGAACACTAGTCCTGTTGAATCTAGCCAATTCTCAATTGATACATTTTAAAACTTTTACTTATGTTCTATGATTTATCATACACTATCTGAGTTTAATTTGCAGATCAAAAACATCACATAGTTATACCCCCCTACAGCTGTAAAAGCACCAATTGTGAAGTGACGAGGCCAAAAGATGGGTAGTAAAACCAGTTGTGAAGTGAACGAGGGTAGTAAAACCTACATCTTTGCATTAAAGAAGGAATTCAGTGCAGAAAGTTCAAGAAAACCAGGGCATTCCATGGACAACAAGGAAAACAACATGGCCACTCGAGATGATGACACATTTATAACCAAGGAAAACCAGTGAATGTATAAATAGAGAGCCAAGCTCTCTCATTTATCCATTCACTCACTCACTCAAGTTCGCATTAGTGAGAAGGAGGACAAGTTCACACAAGTAGAGAAGAGAGAAGCTATTGAAGACCATCTCTATTTTTGGGTTTTACTTTTGTGACATTGTATTGGTGATCATTCATCTCTGAGGAAGTTGCGGGGTTTTCTCCTTTATGGTTTCCCCAAGAAAAATCTTTGTTTATTGTGTTTATGATGTGCTTGTTATGCTCTCAGTAAGATCCTAGATAAGTATTGTTTAAAAGTTAAAACTGTTTTATTTCATCACTTCTGCTGCTACAAGACCACACAAAAATGGCCTTCTTATGCTCCATTGGTGACTTCAATATTGCCCTAAAAAGCCATGAGGAGAGCTTTGACTATACCCTACATGTTTATTGAGCTAGTGTTGTGCAGAACCATTTGTAAATCCTGGACTAGTGTTGTGCACAACCATTTGTAAACATATGTAGGCGTGTATTTGACAATGGACTTTCTGCACACCCAAGCCCAATCCTTCCAACAATTTGTGGAAAGGGTAACTCAGAGCGCACAATATCTTGTACAATTTTATTTCTACTCAAACCTATTTGACTTTAACCTTAACAGGTTTCTTTAAGCAAATTCTATCTAAAAGGAAAACATATTAGTCTTATATTTAACTTTTAAGTTAACTCTATGGGAAAATGTCCCTGAATACATTGAATCCGTGTAGTTGGAAATACAAATTATGTAGGGAACAACCATCGTTTCAAATAGCGAGAATTTCAAGAATTAATTGGAATGAAGGAAAGTATATCAAAGTTATCAATTTTAAACCGAGATAATTTCAGGAATTAATTGGGAAAAAGGAAACTATTTTAAAGTTATCAATATTTCCTCTGTAGATTCTATAAAATCTCCCTCGTTCTAGTATTTCCAGCTGAATAATAAAAGCTTAAAAAAGGGCTTTGGTCTTTATGTAAGCCATAGAATGGAGAAGCTAATGTTCGACACCAGGGTATTACACAATATCTCTGTTCATCTGCATCTGCTCTTCTAACACCCCCTCTAGCAAGTATACTTATTGAAAACTCCCCATGCAACTAAAAATCCCCTATACTGTGCATATTAACCTTTGTCTTCACAGTATTAGCATGCATTATTTGAAACTTGGAGTGCATTATTCTAACATTTATGGCGTGCATCTTTTGAGCTCTGTCTTCACCCTTCTTGCTACTCTGGCATTATAATGAACATTTTGGTGAAGAGAGATGAAAAGCAATTTCAAGTGATGGTTCTTGACTTCCTTTGACCCATTTGACACATGATTCCAAGAATCCATGAACTTGGGAACAAGAGGTATAGTTTTCACTGAACTAATGATTTCTTCGTTCATATATGTGCTAGGCCCTTAACAACACAGGCACTATAGTCTATCATTATATCTGCTGCTAAAATATAGATGTAGAGCTATGTTGGAGCCTAGGCCGTAGCTATAGTAAAGCTGCGAATTTTGGGGAAAAAGCATAAGTGTTGAAGGGAAAGAATGCTAAGTTTTGAGTAAAAGCACCAATTTTGGGCAGAAGCGAACAGTGCACAGTACGGTGCTAGATAGACGAGCTCAGCGTAGATTATGGGCCCGAAATCGTGGAGCTCGCGCGCACATGTCAAAGGAGAGTGAATGTGGCTAAGTAGAAAGCTCAACTACCATAATAAATGAAGCGATGGAATAGAGGGCTCAGCTACCCTCATTAAGGCTAAGTACAGAAGTTATGGTTGCTCTAACCAAGGAAGAGCAACGGACCAAAGCATTGAAGGCGAAGGACAAGGAGCAGTGAATGATGAAGCGGCGCCCATACCCGCAATCTGCGCCGGAAATCACGGAGCCTGCAGGAAGCGGCGACGTGACTACAAGCGGCGCCTACAGTACACCTAGCCATGTCTGCGGTTAGGGTTTTTGGGGATTACTGCTGGAAAAGGCCCACAGTTTTGTAAAGGTGCGACCCTCAGGGCCACCTATATATATGGGTAATTGTAAAGGAAGAAGGTTAGATGTTTTAGATGTAAGAAGGCTATAAGTTAGCCATTAGACGTTTTAGACGATAGAGAGATATTAGATGTTAGAGAGGTGATAGCTGTAGAGCTAGTCACTGAGTTGCAGACTGTCTCAGTCGACGTCTGAGTAATTGTAATCTCTGTAGAAGAAGAGAATAGATATAAGAAAAGGGCTCCCAGCTATGTGCGTGGAGTTTCTCAGAAAGATCTAAGGCTGCAGCTGTGTGTGCAGCATATTGTTTAATCCCCATTTGAATTAATATAAGATACAGTTCCCGTGAATGTGATTTCCTCGAGGAGGCGAACTACATAAGTCTTGTTGTTATGACGCTATGTTGAGTGAATGTATGTTTATGTTTACTATCTGTGTTTTCATGAATGTTTAGTTGTCTTTATGAATGAGTAGATATAAGCAAGGCCTTGAATCTCCCTTAGAAGTTATCTTCGCGCACTACCGAAGGAGTTAGTAAGAGCACTATTGTCGTGGCGCGTAAGGAGTTTGTTGTGCGCTGCGGCGTGAGCGCAGAAGTAATACAACGTGTAGCGGAAGTAGCAGGTAATGCCTTGTGCATAGGTGCGGAGGTGCCGCGCGGCTAGGCTAAGGAGAGTAAGCTCCAGCGCTGTTGCGTTGTATGACCTGTGAAAGAATCAGACGCTCCATTCAGAAGTTACTGCAAAAGGAGGGAAGAGAGAAGACTATGGATTCCACACCACCCTGGTTAAGGAAACCTGATTCCTTAGCCCCCCATAACCACTTCGGGTCAGACCTCGAGCTGCTGCGCAGCTCGTTGCCGAAAGGGCCAGTGCGCCAATGGGTGTTTGTTGCTGCACCTCCTGAAAACCCGGGTCTGTCCAGAAAGCAGCCAACAAATGGTTCCGTTGCCTTATGAATTGTGAAGCCAACAAATGGTTTCGTTGCCTTATGAATTGTGAAGCCAACAAATGATTCTGTTACCTTGCGACTTGTTGCCCTGAGACTTGCTCAGCCAACAAATGGTTCCGTCGTTGGCTTCAACCCTATTATTTTGAAGGCAATGTGGTGCTGGAATCCTACAGCTAAGGAAATTGAAGACTGGTTTGATTCAAAGGCGAGTGAGTTCGCTGAATGTGAAAATAGAAGCTCTAGGCTTCAGACAGAAGACTGGTTGCAGAAGTATATTTATACTGACCTTCACAAAATCTTCTTTGTAACATTTGCACTTGAGTTGCATGCGTGGGTAGCCAAGCTAGCACATACTAGACCCACTGCGCATGTTGATCAACCCGTCGTCTGGATGCCTGAGCTAGCTAGCATTTTGAAGCGGGTAGATAATCCTGTGTCCCGCGCAGTAGACTTTTGGTTGAATAGTCTACTGGAAGGATTCATCACCGAGTTTGCGGTAGATACCAGAAAGAGCTTCAGTGAAGCTGAGAGGAGCTTCTTCCAAGCATATAGGGGTAAGTTCTTAAACTCTCTGAACCTGTCGATTAAAATGCTCTTATATGAAAAAGGAAACCTATGTATAGCTTCTCATGAATAGCATAGACAAGTAATGTCCGCAGATTCTGATAGTGATCTTGAAGTTATTGGTTGCACTCGTAGTGGAAAACGCTATAAAGTAGGTCTTGACCAACATTCTTTTGAGTCTAGCCCAGAAGATAGTCGACCTCCTAGAGCGAGCCATATAAAGAGACAAGGGAGTGCTCATATCCCTTATCACCCTTTTACATTGCAAAAGCCAGACGGGGCTCAGTATAACCCCGTAGTAACACCTTCTAGTAGCCCGCATGGTACTTCTAGTACCTCAGTTCCACCTTGTTTAACCATCCCAGAGGCAGTACTACAGCACCTCCACCTCAAACTAGCGCAAGAAGGATGGGTGATGACATGAAGCTACCAACTTTTAGAGGAACAGGGCTAGAAGACCCTGAGCAGCACTGGTTCCTATGTGAAGCCATTTGGACGATTAAGCAAATTAATGATGACGCTGTTAAGCTGGTTCAGTTAGCAACCACACTAAGAGAAAGAGCCTTAACCTGGTTCATGAAATACTCAGCAGCACAGAATAGGATGCTTGCTGATGTCAGAAATGCTATGATTAGAGAATTTAAGAAACCTAAGTCAGAATCATAGTGTATAACCGAGCTCAAAGACATAAAACAATTACCTACAGAGTCAATATGGGACTTTGACTAGAAGTTCAAAGCCTTGATAGATCAAGTAAGCTTTGAGTTTGCACCACAACAACATAAGGAATGGTTCATTGCTGCGCTGCTTCCACACATTAGACTTCCTCTTATGCAACAGAGTCTCACTACTCAAGAACAAGCTCTAGAGATGGCTATGAAACTAGAAGCTTCACCAATTGCTGGAACAAGCAACGATGTTGCGCAGTTGCAGAACCAACTAGCAAACCTAACCTTGCAAGTGCATGATATTAAGAAAGGAAGGAAGTTAAAGAAGAAATTTGGTGTACAAAATATAGAGCGCAAGGTCATTCAAAAGGACCATTGTCCCGTGTTCATAGAGTATATTGCAACTGGAGCACCTAACCCTTTACCACAGGCACAGGGGCCTTGGTGTGAAATCTGTAGAACTAGGGGTCACAAACCACAAGAATGTCACTTGTTACAGAAATATGTACAAACTCCAAAGAATCTATATTGCAATTTCTGTAAATCAGTAGGCCATGATGAGAACAATTGCAGAGCATATGACCTTATGATAGAAAGAAAACATGATGTTTATAGAGTACAATCAGAGGCACAAGGACCCACAGCAGGACCGCAATACGACCAAACTCGTGAAGGCCAAGGAGGAAATTATAGGGGCCGCGGACGCGCAGCAGGTTTTGGTCGAGGAAGAGGACATATCACTTGTTATAATTGCGGAGCTCAAGGTCATTATGCAAGGGATTTCCAAAATCCTACAACCATCTGCAGATACTGTAAATCTTATGATCATGTCATTGAAGAATGCCCTCAGTTGATGGCTAATATGCAAACAAAGACGCCACAGGTTAATCAGAATATTCAGTTGATTGGAGCAGAAAAAAGAGAACCAGATCCTACAGTTAATATAGTGACGCGCAGTGGAGCAACCACTGGTGCACTAGGGTCAAGAACTGGAAAGCAAGCGACGCAATGGGTGCGTTGCGCTAATATTAAACCAGCCCCGATTGACCTGCAGAAGCAAAAAGAAGCATTCAAGCAAGCTAAAGAGTACTTCTTAGATCCGCGAGCTTCGAGTTCTGTCGTAATTCCACATAATGGTATCAGATCACAAGAGTTAAGACAAGACAACCTGGTACAAGATCAGGCCACTACATCTGGAAGGCCTGATGAGGAGGATGCACTAGGTAGTGTCCATGCCTTCCTGAGAAACTGCTTAAAGTTGTTGCGCAATGAAAAAGCAACTATGGAACTTCAACACCTGTTGGATCAGTGTCAACAATCTGCTTCGAGGAATACACCGCAGCATGCTGTTCACCAGATTGGGAGTCATACCAAAACTGGAAAAGAGATGAGACTCATAGCGCAGATTGGAGCATTTGAAATGGACGAAGTCATTTTGGATTTAGGCTCAGAAGTTAATGTTCTCACCATGCAGACATGGGAACAGATGGGTAGTCCTCAGCTTACCAGATCTCCTATGTAGCTAAGACTTGCAAATCAGCAACGAGTTTCTCCATTGGGTAGATTACCCAATGTACCTATTGATATTGAGGGAGTAAAAAGTTCTGCAGACTTTGAAGTAATCAAAATTTTGGATGATAGTAGACCTTACCCAGTACTTTTAGGCATAGACTGGGCATTTGATAATTTGGCTGTCATTAATTTGAAGAAAAGACAGATGACCTTTGAGGATGAGCAGATTAGGGTCATTGCACCGCTTGATCCCATTCAAGGACCACGGTATATTGAACCCATTCGAGCAGAAGAAGAAGCGTGCCATATGGAAAGTTTGTATCAGATGACTGCTAGTCATAGTGATTACGTCAATCCCACCGCAGACGGCCATATCAGCTAGCGATGTGATAGCTCATGCACATCAGATTCAGAAGCAGGAATGGAAAAATGGCAGAATCGCTTACATGAGGTTTCGGAAAGGCATTGCGCCATGATGACTAAATCAATTCGATGGATTGGGACAGAATTGAATAACACTCCAATCTTTGATGGTTTAACTGAAGTAAGTGAATTCATACATACATATGAACAATAGATCCCGGATGAGCAGCGCATACAAGCATTGGATGTAGCACTGGGCGCTACACCCGCAAGATGGTGGGGTGCGCATAAGGAGAATATTGACACATGGCAAGACTATCACAGATTGATACTGCACAGATTTCAGGAAACTACAGCAGAAGTGTTGTGCAAATATGATGGATAGAGTGACCCTAGGTCACACGTTGAAGCATGTATTCAGCAATGGTCACATATTCCAGAGGATGAGTGGGTTCACCTATTTATCCACACATTGGATACAGTTCCAAGGAAATGGTACACTGAAACAGAATTGCGTAGAGGCACTATCACTTGGCCTCTTATGATAGAAAGTTTTCAACTTACCTTCAGCTTTGAGTCAGAACATCCAAGCACCGACCACGCTTTAAAGTGTATTAAAAAGAAGGTATTCGAACAATGTCCTAAACCAGAATATTCTCAACCAGATTGGGATTTCCAGATAGAACATGCCCTAGAATGCTATAATTTCACCACTGGAGAAGAGGATGATGATCCTCGCAACATCAATATTCCAGAATCAGAAGGGACACGCAATGTCGAAGGCCCTCAGCTTGATATCCCTGCCATTACAGAACACATCAAGCTCAAGAAGATTAACATTGGTACAGAAGCCGAACCTAAGTTTGCTTCTATAGGAGATTATTGGGATGATGAAACTGTTGGCCATATTTCAGATTTGTTACGTGACTACCAGGATATCTTTCCTACCAAGTTCACAGAAATGAAAGGCATATTAGGGGATTTAAGAGTTATGCGCATACCTTTGAAAGCAGACGCCAAGCCAGTAAAACAACACCCATACAGGTTGAACCCGCGATATAAAGAAAAGGTTAGAGAAGAAATTGATAAGATGCTCGCAGCAGGTATCATTGAGACAGTAGAGGAAAGTGATTGGATTAGGCCTATGGTGGTACAAGAGAAGAAGACAAAAGGTGAAATAAGAATCTATGTGGACTTGCGCAAGCTGAACGACGCATCAACGCATGATCCATTTCCTACTCCCTTTACAGACGAAGTGCTTGATAATGTTGGAGGACAAGAGGCTTACTCCTTCACTAATGGATTTTCGGGATACCATCAGATCCGAATCCATCCAGAAGACCGCCATAAGACCACTTTTGCGACTGAATGGGGCTCATTCCAGTATACGGTAATGCCCTTTGGTCTTAAAAACGCTCCTGCTATCTTCTCTCGAGTCGTTGTTGCTATTTTTAAAGAATTCATTCATAAGTTTCTAGAAGTCTATTTTGATGACTGGACTGTGTTTAGTTTACTAAAGAACCATATAGGGAACCTGCGGATGATGTTAGAAAAATGTAGACAGTATCAGATTTCCCTTTACTTGAAAAAATGTATCTTCTGTGCTCCTTTTGGTATTTTGTTGGGTCATATTGTATGCAGACAAGGACTCCTGATGGATCCTGCGAAGGTTGCCATCATTGCTAATTTACCTGCGCCCAAATCAGTCAAACAATTGCGCACTACATTGGGACATACAGGGTACTACAGAAAATTTATCAAGGGTTATGCAAAGATTACTGCGCCTATGGAAAGATTGCTGAAAAAAAATTCGAAATTCCAATGGACAGAAGAATGCCAACAGAGCTTGGATACACTGAAAGAAAAGATGATCACAACACCTATTCTAGTTTTCCTAGACTGGAGAAAACCCTTTCATGTTCATGTCGATCCTTCTTCCATAGCATTGGGGGTTGTGCTGACACAACCGGGAGAAGGAGGTATCAACCACCCCATTGCTTAATCTAGCAGAAAGTTGTCCATAGCTGAGAAGAACTATACCACTCCAGAAAGAGAAGGACTAGCTATGGTTTATGCCCTACAGAAGTTCAGACACTACCTATTGGGCGCTCATTTCAAAATGTATACTGACCATTCTGCTTTGAAATACTTGGTCAATAAGCCAGTGTTAGGGGGAAGAATTTGCAGATGGCTACTGCTCTTCCAAGAGTATGATTTTGAGGTTATTGTAAAGCCAGGAAGATTGAATGCAGGACCTGACCACTTATCTAGGATAGAGTCAGGGGAGGAACCTACAAATCTGGAGGACAATCTGCCTGATGCACAACTGTTCTCTATTCAAGCAGCCGATGAATATTATTCCGATATTCTTGAGTTTCTCACTACCGGGCAAGCGCCAGTTGAGTTTACAATCCAGCAGAAGAAGCAACTTGTTGTCAAAGCCGCAGACTTCACTTTGATAGCCGACCAGCTCTATAAGCTGGGCCTTGATGAAGTCTTGCGCAGATGTATCTTACCGCATGAAAAGAACTCCATCATCGCAGAAGTGCACTCAGGAACCGCAGGAGGCCATTTCGCAGGAAAGCCGACTACGCAGAAGATCTTAGCCGCAGGTCTTTGGTGGCCAACATTGCATAAGGATACTAAGGAATTCTGCAAATGTTGCAATGTGTGCTAGCAAACAGGAAAACCTTCAAGAAGAGATGAAATGCCGCTAAGACCCCAGATAACACTGCGTGCTTTTGATAAGTGGGCTATTGATTTTGTGGGACCTATCAACCCACCAGGAAAGAGAACCGGCACAAGATACATCATCAAAGCTACTGAATACCTCACCAGATGGGCTGAGGCGAAGCCAGTTAAGAACTGCGACGCTGCCACTGCCGCGCAGTTCATTTTTGAGAACATTGTCAATAGATTTGGATGTCCACTGATTCTAATGAGTGATCAGGGCACACATTTCCTGAATGAAACTATAGAGGCCCTTACTGAGGAATTCCACATTAGTCACCATAAGAGTACACCCTACCACCCTCAAGCTAATGGTACGGTGGAGGCATTCAATAAGATTCTGGAGAATGCCCTGACAAAGATCTGTAATCAACAAAGAGATGATTGGGACCTTAGAGTCACAGCTGTGTTATGGGCTTACAGAACCACATGCAAGAAACTAACAGGTCACACACCTTTCAATCTGGTGTATGGACAAGAAGCAGTTATGCCCATGGAATACATTGTTCCCAGTCTCAGAATTGCGCAAATTACAGAAATGGCAGATACTGATACTATGAATGAAAGACTCTCACAATTGCTTGCCTTAGAAGAAGACATACTTTTAGCCGGATTCCATCAGCAAGTACAGAAGGCAAGACAGAAAGCTTGGCATGACAGGCATATTAAGAATAAAGTCTTTCAAGAAGGAGACTTGGTACTCCTCTATGATAGTAAATTCATCAAGTTTCCAGGCAAGTTTCGTGTACATTGGTTAGGCCCTTTTCGGGTGATAAAGATAACAGAAGGAGGAGCAGTTCAGCTTGCTAAGCTTAATGGAGAATTGCTGCCCACAATGATCAACGGGAGTTGGCTCAAGCTTTATCGCGATGGCCACTTCGCCTTGTCACCTTAATACATTGCTAAAGAAGTGCAGATGTCCGATATATTTGAAAGAGGCATCGCATTATCACAGTTTATACGAAAATCGCGAGACACTCAGTCTTAGGCTTCCCGCGCAGTTCCTTGAAACATCCGTGCATGTTGATAAATTCTGTTTTGAGCGACCATATTTTGTGCACTTGCGAAGTTTTTCCCCGGGTTGTCAAACCGTTGCTCTTGCGGAGTTCCCTGTTGTCTAGTTGTCGGTTGAGGAGTTCTCGTTGTGGACCCCTTTATATGCATAGTTCCCTATGCTGAAATGACCCACCGAAAATTTGAATTACGGTAGTCCTATAGCCGCGTTTGAATATTAATGAAGGATAAGCTCGCCAATTAATTGTATCTGCTCTGACAGAGTCAGCTTGATCTCCCTAAGATTCGCATTTAAGAAAGGAGCCGAAAGCCTTAGCTCATCTCCCGAAACGCTGTCAGAGCCCGTCCATCGCAATTAATGGACCACAAAGGCACGGAGGTAGGGGTGTTGTCAACTCATGCATAGATGCCTATAGCTATTAGCCCCACTTATCCGCATTTACTATCGCCTTTAGCTATAAATACCCCACACTTGTATATCTTTGGGTTACTTTTCTCAAGTTGCATAGTGTCTTGTTTGAGAATCTAAGTTATTGTTTTCAGAGCCGTGTCATGCAGACTGCTGCCTTTGTTTTCAGCGGTCGTATCCTACGCTGTTCCGCCATTTATCTGTTCAAGAGCTTGTTGTCTATACCAGTTCACGATGGAGAACCTGTCAACTGAAGAAATTATTCGTCAATTTAAGCACAGAGGCTTAGATTTCGGCATGACTACCCCGGGTGACGACCTCAGCTTACACGGATCCTGGTTGGTCTGATCCCAGACAATCTCCGGGCACAAGGGCGTCTCAGCAGCAGCCAGACAAACCCGTTCCAGAGCCCTTGGCCACTATGGTGAATTACATTCCTCCGCGTCTAGATGATGCACCCGAGGTGCATATTCCGAAGAATGCAAAGTATCCGATTCCGCTGCCCCCAATGGCGGAAGCCGTGCGCCAAGAAGGATCCCTGCTTGGAAACCTTCCACTGGTCAAGTTTTCTAATTTCAACTTGGGAGACTACAGAATGTATCCTCAGTTCATGCCGGATCGCTATCTAACGGTAGTCCATAATCCCACTAGAAAAGTTGATGAATTCGTCCCGAAGGAATTTGCAGCAAATTTAGAGAGACCTGGACTTTTGAACCTGTTGAAGCTACCGCACTTCGGGCGTAGCAATGAAGTCAATGCAGTTGTTAAGGCCCTGCTATCCTACATTCATGGTGGTTATCTCTGGCTGGGGAGGCCAATCGATTTGAATGTCGACTTGATTCATCGTATTACCGGCCTATCTAAGGTTGGTAAGGACCACAATATTCATTTTGTTGGTAAAGATAAGGATAGAAAGTTGGCTGCACAGTTGGTGCAGAAATACAAATTGACAAGAGGAGGTCAGGCTTATGACCTCACTATAGTTGAGGATGAAGTACTTAGATTTACATGCAGTCTGCTTGCAGGCAGACTTCTCATGAAGTGCAAACCTAAAGAAGTCACTGGAGCTGTCGTGGAGCTTGCAATCGCAGCTGCGGAGGGAGAGCAGTACAACTGGTCTCTCTTCCTCCTCAATTCTTTCTTGGAAGACTGCCGTAACGTCCAAGACACCGCCGGTCAGTTATTCCATTTTTCTTGGCTTTTGATTTTATGTGCCTTGGTCGGGTGGAAGGAGCCCCCCCAACACTCAGTTCCTTCCGCGCCACACAGGAGAGGTTGCAGGCATGTGCTATGTCAACCTCTGGGATTCTAGTAATCCTGCGAAGCGAAAGATGAACCGCGCCTTATTCTGTGAATATTACCATCTCCTCAAAGATACCATTCAGGAAATGCCAAGGCTGAGTGAGGAGACAGCACAAATATATGAAGGGAAGTTGGTTTTTTCTGCCAACTTGCATGAAATTTACCTCCGCCCTTGTGGAATTCAGGAAGAATGGGCCTTAGGCCTTTACCGGATGACTACTGAAGATGTTGCAGAAACTATGAAGTCTTGGCCGGATGAATGGAGGCAGGCCGTTGAAGTTGCTACCATGATACCACCCCCTACTGCGCAAGAGAAGGAAGGGCAAGGAAGCGACTGAGCAAAGAAGCGACGAAGGTTCGCCAGAACCAGCTACCAAGAAGTAGAAGGTGTCGCACCCCTCTGAGACCATTTCCTCGGGGATCGACCAATACCCGAAGGAGAAATTTCGCGAGCTGCGGACTGCGCACGCTCACATCATAAGTGCTCTAGACCTGCAGTTCGTGGAGTTAAAAGGTCTCACAGGAAGAGTTGCATAGACCCATGCACCAGCATCCAGTTCGCAGGCGCCGCAGGAATCTACAAGCACCGAGCGAGTTGAAATACTTGCAGAGAGGCATACTGTCCTTCACATCCCGCCTACAAGTATGACACTTCCGGATCCTTCAGCCACACTGCAGGTAAGCGCAATTGGCTCCGTTGAAATAAATTTGTCTTTGACTCCGATAGAAACCTTGCAGTTAGTGCAAGAGAAGGTCTCTATTGAGCTAAGAGCTAGAGAGATCTCCACATTCCATGCAAACCAAAGACTGCAATCGCAGGAAATAGAGCTGAAGGCAGGCTATAAGAACATCTCTGAGAAGCTTGCACTTTATGAGGCACAAGACACTGGGATAAGAAACGTAGTTGATGAAATCGCCCAGGAGATGTCGGCCTGCGAGATTCAACCAGACCTTCCTCTAGTTGAGAAAGTGCAAATTATTGGCGGAAGGGTGAAAGCCCTAGAGCAGGAAATAGTTGCTATGGCTGAGGACCATAGAACGCAGATCGCCGAGTTGGAAGCTCGTGTTGCAGCGCATTCTACAAATGATAGGCAGGAACAATTTGAAGCACTGCGCAGAGCTTCCACACAAATGAAGTGCAGAGCAGATGAAGCCGAGAACTTGATGACGCAAGCGATGGAGGCTTGGACTGAGCTTGAGAAGCTCCCTTTCAAAGTTGGTCTTTTGGAACAGGTACAAGTAGTAGAACAGTCCCTAACTGTTCTGAGTGAAGAAGCTAAGGCCTTAGAAGGCTTAGCAAAAATGAGGAAAATGAGCGAAGTGCGTAGAGTACAACAACAACTACACAAGCTCAGAAATGAAGATGCTAAACTCACCAACAGCATTCAGCCATTTATGGATGAGTATGTTGATCTTGCTGCCCAAGCCGAGGCAAAGATCAAATAAATTGCTGAATCTCAACAGATGGTTGATGGCATAACTGAAGAAGAAGCCACTACAGAAATGGTGCAGACAACTGCGGAGTGCGTCGATGAAATGGACTCCGCTATTGCGCAGTGGAAGAAAGCATTTGCTGAGACCCAAGCAAAGGCAGATGCGCAAGTAAGCGACCACACGCTAGTGCGAGTGGCTTGGGGACGAGCCACAAGTAAGTGTTAGGGGCCTGTTGGAGCCTAGGCCGTAGCTATAATAAAGCTACGAATTTTGGGGAAAAAGCATAAGTGTTGAAGGGAAAGAATGCTAAGTTTTGAGTAAAAGCACCAATTTTGGGCAGAAGCGAACAGTGCGCAGTACAGTGCCAGATAGACGAGCTCAGCGCAGATTACGGGCCGGAAATCACGGAGCTCGCGCGCACACGTCAAAGGAGAGTGAATGTGGCTGAGTAGAAAGCTCAGCTACCATAATAAATGAAGCGATGGAATAGAGGGCTCATCTACCCTCATTAAGGCTAAGTATAGAAGTTATGGTTGCTCTAACCAAGGAAGAGCAACGGACCAAAGCATTGAAGGCGAAGGACAAGGAGCAGTGAATGATGAAGCGGCGCCCATACCCGCAATCTGCGCCGGAAATCACAAAGCCTGCAGGAAGCGGCGACATGACTGCAAGCGGCGCCTACAGTACACCTAGCCATGTCCACGGTTAGGGTTTTTGGGGATTACTGCTGGGAAAGGCCCATAGTTTTGTAAAGGTGCGACCCTCGGGGCCACCTATATATATGTGTAATTGTAAAGGAAGAAGGTTAGATGTTTTAGATGTAAGAAGGTTAGAAGTTAGCCATTAGACGTTTTAGACGATAGAGAGATATTAGATGTTAGAGAGGTGATAGTTGTAGAGCTAGTCACTGAGTTGCAGACCGTCTCAGTTGAAGTCTGAGTCATTGTAATCTCTGTAGAAGAAGAGAATAGATCTAAGAGAAGGGCTCCCAACTGTGTGCGTGGAGTTTCCCAGAAAGATCTAAGGCTACAGCTGTGTGCGCAGCATATTGTGTAATCCCCATTTGAGTTAATATAAGATACAGTTCCCGTGAATGTGATTTCCTCGGGGAGGTGAACTACATAAGTCTTGTTGTTATGACGCTATGTTGAGTGAATGTATGTTTATGTTTACTATATGTGTTTTCATGAATGTTTAGTTGTCTTTATGAATGAGTAGATATAAGCAAGGCCTTGAAGCTCCCTTAGAAGTTATCTTCGCGCACTACCGAAGGAGTCAGTAAGAGCACTATTGTCGTGGCGTGTAAGGAGTTTGTTGTGCGCTACAGCATGAGCACAGAAGTAATACAGCGTGTAGCGGAAGTAGCGGGTAACACCTTGTTCACAGGTGCGGAGGTGCCGCGCGGCTAGGCTGAGGCGAGTAAGCTCCAACGCTGTTGCGCTGTATGACCTATGAAAGAATCAGACGCTTCGTTCATAAGTTATTGCGAAAGGAGGGAAGAGAGAAGACTGTGGATTCCACACCGCCGTGGTTAAGGAAACCTGATTCCTTAGCCCCCCATAGCCACTTCGGGTGAGACCTCGAGCTGCTGCGCAGCTCATTGCCGAAAGGGCCAGTGCGCCAATGGGTGTTTGTTGCTGCGCCTCCTGAAAACCTGGGTCTGTCCAGAAAGCAGCCAACAAGCTACAAATATGATCTTTCCTATGCAAAATTGCAAATACTGGAAGAAAAATAGAGAATACCTGCTCAAACTATTGAAATTTGAAATAGGGAGATGTCTACTAAAACATTTGTTGAAAAACCTTCTGATTTACTACCAAACCACTGTATTTGCCATGAATCAATCAAATTTATGTAAAGACTGATATTTATGGAAAATACATCAGAAAAAATACAAATCTATGCCTAATCTGTCAAATTGTTGCTTAATTGGACAAATATCACTTCTATACAACCAATATCTATAGGAAATTGACTAATTTCAATTGTTGGGCATCTATTTTCATCTACTAGCTTTCAAAATTTACTGTTGGTGCTGAGATTCAAGTGAATACTATATTGACAGTATGTGGACATATGAAAATTATGCCAATTAGATTAGAGAAATGTCAGTCTCGTGCCAATAGGTCTCCTATGATGGATGCATAGGAACCTAGTAAGCCAATGCATAGACCATTTTTCTCTTCGCTTAGCAACTCATATCTCATAGTCAAGTATCAAGGGAATAAAAAAATATAAGCAAAACAAATGCAACCTTCCAAACTTGAAAAAATGCTCCAAATGTAAGAAAAAAACAAATAATTTATGAAACGAATCAAACTAGTACAAAGGGCTCAAACCGCAATCAATTATCAAGGGAATAAAAATATATTTAACCAAAATAAATGCAAACTTCCAAACTTGAAAAAATGCTCCAAATGTAAGAAACAAGCAAACCATTCATAATTGCCAAGATATCAAAGCTAGAAATACAAGCAATTCCATGTACTTGAGTTTTAACTTTTGAATGATCCCATTCTTGCTAAGCGGAAGTATTGCTAAATTACTTGCTTAACTTTTAATACTAGGACATTATCTATGGATAGATAGGTCCCAACTTCATTTCTTGTCACAAATAAGAAAAAAAAATGCATTAGTTAACTATCAAAACATCAAACTTAAAATAGCTTGCATCAAGGAAATGTAGCTCTAATATTACTATATTTAATACAAAGTATAGACTATAGAACCTATTTTAACCTGAAATGCAGCTTCAAATTAATGTATGGTAATCTTTCTCCCATCAAGAATTTTCCTTTTCCAACCTGCTCCAAGAATAGAGGAACATCAAAGTCAAACTAAAAAAAATCACATGATCTATTAAATTCCATTCATTATTTATACACTGCCAATGTATATTGGTTTCGATTATATCTTGTGGCATATCAAATTCCCAATTCTCATGTCACTCTTCATTTTCTACATTTTGAACATGAACTTCTGTAGATGAAATATCATTATGAGCCTCCAAAGCATTATGTTCCATATCAAGTTCATTGGAGACATTTGTTATATTGTATTCTCCTCTTCTCTCACAATCTGATTGCCAGAGTGCCAGTGCTCTATTGAATGGAAAATTGGTAATGTCATACTTTGTTACATATGATCTTAAACAAGTATCCATATTCTTATCAAGCTTGTTCCTCAACTTTGACTTCAAGAATGATAGTGCACTAAACATTCTTTCATCCTCCACTAATCCCAAAATCATGGTTTGACATAAATCGACTAATTTGAAATACTCTGATATGTTTTCTTGTAGGTATTGACTTTCACCTAAAATAGTCCATAATTTGGTTACTACACCATATTCTATAGGTTTTGACAAAGCATGATATTGATCTGACATTGTTTGAGCAAAGAAAGTGGCTTGTTGATGTAATTTTGATGAATCTAATATACCTCCAATCTCTTCTCCTTCTACCTTAACATTCCTGCCAAAGAAGTGCACGAAAGTATTCAATTTTGCTAGAAAGTCAACTTTTAAAGGATCTATATCTTTTTCAGAGTTCCAATAATGAGGGTATACCACAGACATAGCTTCCAATAATTCATCTCGAGGAAATCGTTCTCTTATCTCTGATGATAGTGATTGTGCAATTTGTATCAAGTTGCGTCTCACTGAAATCACAATATCATTGAATTGGTCTCTTGACACATGGCACTCTTTGGTGGTTTGTCCCATCTTAGTAACATAATAAAAGGGAACCATATACCCACACACTTTCATACATAGTCTCCCTTTTTCATCAAGATTCAAATAATTTTCACACTCTTTGGTGGTTTGTCCCATCTTAGTAACATAATAAAAGGGAACCATATACCCACGCACTTTCATACATAGTCTCCCTTTTTCATCAAGATTCAAATAATTTTCACTCTTTTCTATATCAATGATAGTAGTCCAACCATTAAATGTTTGACCCGTAAAAGAATCTAGCATCGTATACAAATTATCCAATGCAAGGCATGCCAATTTTCTTGCATTTGTGTACTATGCAATATACATTGTGCAACTCTGAGCCATTTTCACAAAGACATTCATTTCATGAAGCAAAGGAAGAATTCCAACCAATGTTAATAATGTCTCTATATTAGTTAGTTGAAAGAGAAGCTATTGAGCTTTGTCTACACTAAAGCGATGTTCATACATCACCCCTGCCAATGACTGGTATTCACTAAAGAGTCTTTGGGCTGGTCCATTCAACAAGATCCAACTTGTATCAACATCTTTTAATAGTTTTTTTCCATCTGTAACATCGTTAGAATATTGTTGAAACTATGTAAATCGCTTGGGACTATGACAAAAGTATGCATGAGTCTCACGTACAAGTTCTTCAACTTTTGAAACCAGTGGAAACTTACTTACTATTTTAAATGCAAGATTCATCCTATGAGCCATACAATGAATACTAATCATAAATGGTGAAGCTGATAGTTTTAGTTTGACACAAAGACCATTCCTTTGTCCTTGCATGATTGATGCTCCATCATCTCGACACATTCCAACCTTTTTGCAATCATTAAATCATCCATACCACCAATTTCCTTCAAAGTCTTAATAACAAGTTCATAAATATTTCCAGCTGTAGAACTCTTCTTCATTTTATGAATCCCAAGTAAATATGAATGCCTAATATGATCATTAACCATATAAATACTCATGCAGATCCATGAAGTATTATCAATAGCTGTAACTTCATCCAAAGATAGTGAAAAAAACCTAGCATTTGCAATCTTCTCTTTCAAATCAACTTTTTCTACTTGAGCTAGATATTTTTCCCATTCCCAACCACTCGTTATAGACCAATGAGAAGATGGAAAATTTGATACTTCAAGAAAAGATACATAGTTCTTGTAATCTGGATAATCTGTCATAGGATGACCTCTAGATAAGATGTGAAATACAGTGCTTAATTGTGTCGTCTTGGATAACAAATTTCTCTCCATTGTCTTTCCAAATAGAGATGTGATGGTTCCTCCACTTCCTCGAGTTTACTCTTGCTTATTAATTATTTATTATATTCTTCTTGATATTTGACATGTCGACAATCCTCAGAAGATTTCCATTTGGTAATAGACTTCTCCTCACCATTTTCAATTTTCTTAATGTACAACTTTCATGCATGCTTCTCTATTGTATCTAACTTCATTTGCATTTTTACTACCTTTCCAAGTTTCCAACTACATACAATGCATCTAACTTCTCGCGAAGCCTCTTTCTCATTTATTGGAGGTATTGGTTCAATAAATGGAACTTTTGAGGCCCATTCCGATTGGAATTTTCTCCCTATGTCCCATCGACCTTTTTTCCTTTTTCGTGATAATGAATCATTTTTGTTGCCTTCCAAGGTAAAACCTTCAACACTGTCATTGCCAATTTCTGGTTGAATTGCATTTATCCCAATTTGTTCACTAGAGGAACCCATCCTATCATATGTTATATGGCTATTAGCTGCATTCTCAGAAGAGTTTACATTTGTCTCGCTAATGGGTTGCTCAAAAGAGTTTGAATCATGAAGAGAATCTAGATTCTTGGATTGAGGCTTCTGAAAGTATGATAATACATCCCTCTGTTTTGATGCTTTCTTTCCATAATCGTTGTTTGATATTTCGTCGAATATTCCACAATTATTAAGATATCAAATCAATTTTGAAACCCAAAGTGAAACCTGCATGAGAAAAATGATATAAAATTAGTACAATTTGTAAGTTATCCATGATGACATGAATTCTAGAGGCTAGAAAATTTGAACCTAGTAACCTAAACCCATCCAAGATTAACTTCAAAATTAGACATAAATCCATCACGATAAATACAAGTTTTTATTTCTTATGTGTTAAAAGTAAACATTCTCATTCAAGGGTAAAAATATCACACAGAAGAATAAGAGCATCTAAATAATCAAATTCGAGCTAGTCAACTTCAAAGGATTCAATACCTAGTAATTTAATCAAAAGGTTAAGACTCAACCTATTGTATGTGACCGAAGAAATCTTGCAGAGCACCTAATTTGGCTTACAAGGGCCCATTTGGTGAATATACAACTAAGCAAGTGTGTTGAACATTAGGATAAAGGAGAAAATACACCTAAATAACATCATCATTGGATGAAACTGTGTGCACTAAAGAGCCTGTACCAAATTTACATTTATACAGATTTCAATAATAAAGTGTTTCCAAGGTAACACATTATGTCAAGGACAACATATAAATTATATCCTATCCACATTGAAGGAAATATTTGTCATAATATATGGAAGATAGTCTAACACTCAAACCAAAATAATCTTGCACCAAATGCCTCTTTATGTTAAGCTTGAGGAACTTGAAATATTGTATACATGCACAATCTTCTAATGCTCAATACCTTCTATGTACTAGCAATGCCATAACCACCTACAATTTTCAAACACGATATCTTGAGGCTTGGTTGTGTTTCTTCCATTCTAAACTTTTACATGGTAGTGTTTTGAATGACAACAAATTTCAGCAGAAAAAACAAAAAATCCACATAGTAAGAGAATCCCATGTTCAACTGTTGGTTGAAATTTCCATCAACTCTTATATGACTACAAATATAATAATGTGTGTACTTATATTTGATTGTTATTTTATGAAAATCCTAAAAATTTATGGCCATGATGAGGACTTCTGATCTTTATCTATATAGATATCCTCAACAATGTACTGGAACCATTATATAAGGAATATTGTGCAGTAATGAGCAGTTCATGCAGCTACACCAATGTACATGTGGACCATAACTTCAATGCCCAATATTTAATTTATTTAACTCTAACTACTCTAGAAAAACTATATTTAATGTAAACTTATTACAACTTCAACAATCTACCTATAGATGGTCACTTCAATCTTTCATGAAAAGAATTTTAGTGATCCACCTTTAGAACTAACAAATTTATTAGTGCTTCCTATATATAAAGGCTCAACTATAGCTCCAATACCCATTCATTTCTCCCCACAAAATAAAAGAAAATAAAATATAAACAAAAAGACAATAAATAGTTACATTGGTTGTTAGTTGATTTGACTAATTTCTTCTCTTTCAACCGTTTGTGACAAAAGGAGTTGACATCAGTTTGTAGTCAACATGAGCACCTAGACACATGACTTGAGTTTATGAACAATATTCTTAGACTGCTTCAGCTTTGAGGCTAGACTTGTACACGGGACCTTTGCTTATGGATGGCATTCTAAAATGAGTTTACTGAGGAAGACAAGGGTTTTACATGGGACCTAGGTATCTAACTATATTTGGATGCATTAATAGGATATAGAGATGAGAGTGGGTTCTATATTGGTTGCTTAGCCAGGCTTAGTTTATATTCTAGAAGACTAAAAAATTCAGAAGGACATTTTTGTGGGCCAAGTATGCTGGTGATCAACAAGGGTTGTGTTTGGTCCCATGGGATGTTTACATTTTGCTTAAGGAGGCGAGTGGCTTGGGATTGATTTATATGGCTTCTTGATGGAAAAATCTTAACAACAAATGCATTGGAAGCAATTTGGAGGGCTCATCTCCTTGGCAAGTGCTATTGAGGTACAATAAATTGCAGGCACATCATGTTCATAGGATCTAGGGTAATTTAATCTTGTCCAATATTATTTCCACCCCTCAATTGTAATTCCAAGGCTCTGTTATTTTTGAGAGAATGTGGACTGATTGGAATTTTGTGGTGAAGTATGTGAATTGGAATTATTCAGGTAGTATATGTGGCTGGTACCTAGATTTCTACTCAATTTGGAGTTGGAACTTGGAAGGATCAATGCCAATGTGTTGCTGAAAAAAGGCTCTAAGAACCTATCTAGAATCTTGTCAATGAAATTGTTAATAAGGTCAATGATTTCATCTTGTAGCTTATGATTAGTTTGGCAACTAGGGAACTAGGTAATATTTCCAATAATAGGGAACTAGTCCCCAATAAGGGTATGGAACATGCTAATTTTCTAAAATGCTATTTGCAACCTTAGTGTATTGGAGAAAACTCACTATGGCTTGGGAATACCACAACAGACAAATGACTACCAAAAATCTACTCAATTCTCAAAGCAATGCTATTATAAATGACAATGTTAAAATAATGGAGAAATGTAACCAACCTCGATCCAATGTTTGATGTAGATCCCCATTGGAACTTTCAATCCACGCACTTGTAATCTGCAAATTAGTCTTGACAACCAATATCTAACAAGTAGATATAATATCTAAATGACATTAACATTATCAATAACAATGGTCCATAATATCATAAGAAAATGTAACCCAATGTATAATAAATGACATTCACACCATGAATGGACGAGAATATGAGTATTTCTATTAATGAACAAGAAGAAGCAGAAAATGATACGACCTCTTGCCGGCAACCAATCTGAACCAAGATCTAGATCAATCCACTTGTGCTTCCACCACTTCAATCCTCCATGAATGGCAAACTCAAACTAGAAAGGAGTTTGGAAGGTGAACATAAATGGTTCACAACTACAAGGATCAATGAGTGCAGACTCAAGATATGGAAAAAAATCCACTAGAGTTCTCTTACGATTCTCCTCTTCCTCCCGTCCATAAGCCATATGTGCTCAATATATAGTCCTCTCAAAGGTAGGTGAAAGGACACATCGAAGCATTACTTGGGCATATGGAGAGCCAAAGGTCACCCAATGGCCACTTTTTGGGAGTAAAAAGTAATTAAATAGTGGTTTTTACCATTTTACATGATACCCGCGGGCTATTGGGATGCAACTCGCGGGTACGCCTGCTATAAAGATGCAACAGGTGGGTAGGAATAAAAATAGGGAAAACTGGTATCATTGAAGGATAAAAATGGATCTGAGTCACTAAAATGGATCCTACAGGCCAAAGAATGTTGATGCTCACAGGGTGGAAGATTTCTGTGTAACAGATGCCCCCTAATGTGTGAGGTCAGAGACTGAAAGTGCTACGATGGCCGAAATACATTACAAAACTGAGAAGTGGAGTGATGGAGACACAAGTGGAAAGAACAACTCACTCGTCATAATACAATAGTATCTCTTAATACATGTCGGTATAGTACAACAATCTGATACAATGGCCATGAGTAGGAAGTACATAACGGATATACGTCACAAGTGATCATAGCCATGATCCCTCTACAGTAAGATATGGTCTCCTGCTGAAAAGGAAACAACTAGTGCAAAATTGGAGGTACAAACTGCTGAAATTTGAGAGGTGATATCTCAGATGTAAAGGCAAAGTCATATGTAGCATACTGAATGCCACAATCGCCTGGGGTCTTCTACACAAGTCTTTGACGGTGAAAGTCCCGTCAAGTGAATAAAGGAGTTGGGTTCGAACCTGATGAGACATCGTTTGATTACCGGTCAATGATGTATACCGTCAACAGACGCGAGAGGACCCACCAATAATGAAAATGGGCATCAAGGCACATAGCACAATCATTAGAGTGTGAATAAATGGGTTGAAGTCGAACACTAGGATGAATCCATCGATTAGGGGACATTGATGTATTCCCAAAACTGTCGATGGTGATTGATCCTGCCACTAATGAATTCAAGCCTCAAGGTGCTCAACTGAACTCTAAGCCTCAAGTCCCGGAATAAATGAGTTGAAGTCGACGGAATGAGACTCGCTGGAAGGAGGGCATTAAGGCATCCCCCATCAACCAGCATGAGGTACTAGCAATGCTGAAAGATTTGGAAGATCTCAAGTGAAATGGACTGACTCAATAAGGATGGCCGACATGCAATAGTCAAGAGATATGAGGAGTGGCCGACACTGGTTTCAGGACTTCCTTTGAACAAGAGCATGAGCAGATGGATAGACTCAGGAAACATAGACTTGACATAAACTGTGCAATGCAGGAGGCATTACAAAGGGCTCCATAATGACTTGAAGCTTAACCAATCGGTGGAGAAAACTGAGAAACAAATTCATCTCCTAAGGCCCAACTATAGTCCCAACTCATAATGTACGGAGTGGAATGAATGCTCTGTTCAAAGGCAACACAACAACTGCCAACAAGAAATAGTGACCATCATCCCATCCGGCTTTTTGGAATATTTGATTTTTTTGGTCTTTTTCATATTTGGGAAAAGCTTGAAAAAGAATAAAATTGCTTATAGTACAACAAGTGAGGGAACGAGTGTTAAATAGCTAACAGACTAGTCCCAAGCAGTGGAACATAGCTATGCTCAATGCAAGGAAGTGCGTGTAGGATGTGGACACTCGGGGGTGCATTCCCTCAGGGTCAAAAGGTCATCAAATTGTGAAAGGAAAATATAAGTTCTGCAGGGCTCGATAGGGAAAAGTGCTCAGGCACCAGGCTAACAATTGAGTAAGCGGGAGCCGGCACAAGGCTCAAGCAACAAGCAGGATGATGCAATGCAATCACAACATGATATACCTGAGGGGATTCCTTAAGGGAGATGGCCAACATAAGACAAAGTAGAGTATGAGTCTTTATCGCAATGTCATGGCGTAACTACGAAGGACTCCCAATCCTGAGGACAAACAATGGCATGGGCACCAAAATGCATAAAGAGGTTCTAACTAGGGTACCCATGTTCGGGAAAGCCCTACTGCCACGTGACGACACTTCTATAGCAATGTGAAAGTTCCGTGTCAGTCATGAAGCGGGGTTGCACCTAGGGTTTATGAAAATGGTCAACAGGTCAAATGCATAATGCATGTGAAAGTGGCATCTAACCTATATGCCAGGTGTGAAATGTACCTGCCGTAGGCGTGAAATGGATTAGAACAATTCTCGCCGAGGAAATTTGTTGAAAAAACACTACTCCATGACACGATATTAGTTCATAATGGCTCAAAATGGCAAAAAATATAGAAAAGTCAGTCCAAAAAATTATAAATAGTAATAAAATTTGTAATTTTCAATTCATTTGCACTATTCACCATTTTGGAGTTTAGTGGTAAGTTTTCACCTGAAACTTTGAGTGCTGATCGTGGGAGCTACAAGCGACCGTTCAGCAAACCATCCAGAGCAGGTTAGTGGTCACTGCCATACCTTTCATTTAAGTGCTTTTATTTCAATTTTGGTTGGTGGGATTTTTTGTTTGGCCAAGCCCTAAATGGCTTCGGCACTACCCGCGGGCTATAAGTATGCGGGTCCCGGGTAGGGCACCAAACGTGCAGTCAAAAAAATGACTACCCACGTCTACCCGCCATTGTCTACAAATTAGCCCGCGGGTACGGATGTGAAGAAGTTTTTAAACATGAAACTGACTAAAAATTTCTTGCTTTGCACTCTAGGATGGTTCTAGAGTGGAGGGAAAGAGAGCATGACCAGGTAGATGAGGCCGTGCGCAACAATTTGCAAGCACAACAAGCTTTGCAAGCATGTGGCTTATATAAATACTGTAGTCTCAGGGGCTTAAGGGCCCAAAACCTACTACTCTGTCATTTGATCAACTACTGGGATGTGGATGCTCAACACTTCATCCTCAACGGGCAAACACTGACACTAGATGTAGAAGATATCTATTTCATTACCGGTTTGTCCCGTAGAGGGGAAGTGGCTAGTATTCGATCACGGACCATGGGTGGTGGGATCACTGTGCAAGATTACATAGCGTGGTATTGTCCCGCCAACACACGAGCAGTGGGAAGCCAAGTGCCGGTCAACCTCATAGTGGACTTGAGCACAGAGATCATAGTGGCTACTCTGGTGCGGATCACGGGATCCAAAGTACTACATCAGGCATCCAGACCGGTGATGTTTTACGCATCACAATGCTTGCAGCCTACTGTATTCGACTGGTGTCTATAAAGACACAACTGACGGAATGCAAAGAGGGTAAGGCCAAAAACTTTGGGTATGGTAGCATCCTCTGCATTTTCTTCTTTGAGAGGGTTCCGGTACTTAGCCTGAGGCTGGATGTCCCTCCTCACAGTCTCCGAGATCTAGCCCTGACCAGGTGGGCTGAGATACTGACACGACAGGGTGGTGGCCATCTGGCGTCACCATATACTGAGGAGTTCTTCCGCTGGTGGAACCGGCAGGTGATCGTGATAGAGGACTATCCCTATGTGGGGATAGACTTCAGACAGGACCGTGACATGCCGCTCCCACCAGGCGTAGCCTTCAGAGACATCGATGAGTACTCTTTTGGTTTTGTATTTATTAAATTTTTATGGATTTTTTTACTATAGTTGAAATGCAAAAAATATTTTTGGTGGTAGTATCATGTGCTAATGGGTGACTGTTTGCTCACAGACAAAGGCCTAGTGAGACCAGAGGGCTTCCCGAGACATGGTTGTCGGGGCAGAGATGAGGTGGCAGCAGATGCCACAGTAGGGCGCACACTCCAGACGTTGCGGTGCAACGTATCATGGATGTTTGCTCAAGTTCCACTGATAGAGGTGGTCCGACTACCTGAGGCCATGCAACGCCAGGTAGTGGGTGTTCCCGGAGAGTGGGTGCGGTTGTTGCAGTGGATGGCCAACGTAGCACAGTACTACTATGAGACACATCCCGTCGAGGCGGTAGCTAGACCTCCTTGGAGGGAATAGATATCCCGAGGTCTCATCATTTTTTGTATCGATATGTATATTTTTGAGGGCTATGGGCTCCAGTTTTGTATGACACTACCATTTTGGAATATTTATATATATATACAACTTTGATTCTCGGTTCTACTACATGTGTGTATGTTACAAATGCATGAATGTCTTTGTACTTATGTGCTCATGATGAATGTGGCAAATGCCAATCTAATACATAGTTAGCGTATGCATTAGATATATAATTATGAATTCTCGGAATATGAATGTATGTAATAGAAACAAAATGTCTCTCCAAGATTCGTACCTTAAGGAATATCCGTAGTAATGTAGGGTCTCGTACATGGTACTGCCCATTCAGCTGAGACACAACTAGTTGTGAATCCAAGTGGACTTCTAAAGACTGGATGTCATGTGAAATGGCATCCCGAAGTAGCTCAACAACGGAACTATACTCATCCACAATGTTAGATGTAGGATCGAGACATGCACCTCCTAAGGACACAACTAGGTGGTTAGGTGAGAAGATAACCCAAGCAGCAGAAGCAAGCTGCTACGTATGTCAGCTAGCACCATCCGCGAAACCTAAGAACGTAGGACATCCCGCTGACATCTGTCAATCAAACAAAGGCTAATCAACAGACTTGACAACCAAAAAAGAAACCTAAACTATGTACAGAAAAAACTATACAATAGTGTAAAAAAGTATCAGCCTGAACTAGAGGTTTAAGCGTAATACTGCTTGAGGTAGAGCCCATTTATAAGCTCCTTCAAGATGACTCCCTCATAATATTCCAACTCATAAGCTCCTTTTTCAAGGACACGCCTCACAATATAAGGATCGTGCCACATGGGATTGAACTTGCCTACCCCCAGGGGTTCTTTAGCTTGGTCATACAAGAGTACCAAGTCACCTTCAGCATATTTCTGAGGATGGACAGACCTATCACATTGAACCTTGACACGATGCTTGTTAACATCAATGGCCACAGCGACATATCGACTGTGTTTTTCAAGTTGCTCGAGGTGTACTAAACATTGCTCAATCTACGTCGTATCAGGGAGGAGCTCTATGGATAGCTTGAGCGAAGGGATTTCACATTCAATCGGTAAGAGTGACTCCACACCATGAACTAACTGGAATGGTGAGAACCCAGTGGCAGTCTTAACTGCGGTTCGATATGCCCACAAAGCAGGATATAACATGATATGCTGATTGGTCTTGCTTTATTGGATGGTACATTGGAGAATGGTCTTCAAAGACTCATTTACTGCTTCAACCTGACCATTCGCTTGAGGATAGTAGGAAAATGAGTGTTCCTAACGAAACCCAAGCTTGAGAGACAAATCCTCCATCATCTTATTTTGAAAGTGACTACCATGGTCAGTGACAATCTCCTTCGAGATACCGAAACGAGTGATAATCTAGTTGAACACAAAATGGGCTGCAGTAGCACCGTCGGCTTTTACAGTAGGCATGGCCTCAGCCCACTTGGAAAAATAATCCATGGCCACGATAATATGGTGATGCCCCCCAGCCGAAGCTGGTTTGCAATCCATGAAATCTACCCCCCACTTGGTGAAGGGACCGACAGTGATGACCGGATGGAGGGGCACTGGATGCGATTGTACGTTCCGAGAAAACACCTGGCAAGGGTGACATCTCTTCACAGCATTAATACAATCTTTAAATATGGTAGGCCAAAAATAACCAGCTCGCATGATACGCTGGGCTGTAGCAAGATCAGATAAGTGATCGCCACACGCCTCCGCATGGCAATCATTCAGTACTCATTTCGCTTCTTCGTGAGTCAAGCAACGACAGAGAATGGAATCCTTTCCTCGACGATACAAAGTGTCACCGACGATAGTATAATCTTTAGCGTGATGTCTCACACGCCATCGCTCATCTCATGAATAATGCAGAGGAAACTTCAAAGTTTGGAGATATACAATGACATCCCCATACCAAGGGTCCTTGGCCGAGATAAGAAATAAGTGTTCATCCACAAATGAATCTTCATGAATGACGTCCTCATCAAGCCGTGGAAGGTCTGACATAAGTTCAGCGAACACCAATGATTTCACCGATTTTGCAGAAGAAAAATCGAGATCAAATTCCTGAAGGATCACAATCCATTTATTATACTTTCCCCTGATAAGGCGTCGTGATAGCATGAACTGAAATGGATTGATGTGAGCTGCAAGGGTGGTTGTTCGAAGCAAAATGTAATGCCGTAACCACTGGACTGCGTGAACAATCGCAAGTGCAAGCTTTTCTACTTGGGTGTACCTCAACTCAGCGTCTACTAAATTTCAACTAAGATAATAGATAACATGCTCGACAAGCGCATCATCTACCTGAACCAAGACCATGCCAATAGTCTCTTGAGATGCGACCACATAAAGAATGAAATATCATGTAAAGTCCGGTGGACTAAGCATAGGGGCCGATACCAAAGCTTTCTTAAGGGCATTGAAAGACTGCTGGGATCGCTCATCCCAGATAAAAGGTGTGTCTTTATTCAATATGCATGCGAAACCTTTAGTAATACTAGCATAGTTAGCAATAAACCGACGCAGAAAAGTAGCTGTCCCTTGGAGGCTCTGAAGTTGTAATAGATTATGCATAGGAGGCAACTGAAGTATTGCCTCAACTTTGAGAGGATCAACTCTAATACCTTCCCTCGAAACTATGAATCCTAGAAGGCGACCAGTCCTAACAACGAAGATGCATTTGTTTGGATTCAATCGAATTTTTTAATGGATACATCATTCGAGAATCATATGGAGGTGCTTAGGGTGGTTTATTCTCTTGCGAGAATGGCTAGCAAGATCATCCAAGAAAACTTCCATAATCATCTTAAGATCGTGAAAGGCATAGGTCATGGCTCGCTGAAAAGTAGCTCCGGCGTTCTTGAGGCCGAAGGGAATTTTCTGGTATGCAAAGGTTCCCCATGGACAAATAAATGTCATTTTATGTTGGTCTGCGGCTTTGATTTGAATCTGATTATAACCTGAGAATCTGTCCATGAATGAAAAAATCTCACTCCCCACACAAGCATCCAATATTTGATCAATGAATGGTGTGGGGAAGTTTTCTTTCGGACATGCATGGTTCAAATCTTTGAAATCAGTGCATACACGGATTGTTCCCTGCTTCTTATCCACGGGAATGGGGTTTGACACCCATTTAGTAAGGGGAACGGGGTAGAAGAAACCAGCTTTGAGTAGTTTCTCCACATTTGCCTTAATAGTAGCTGCCTTCCTAGGGTTCACAGCACGTAAGCGTTGTCGAACCGGTTTAGCATTAGCATACGTTCTAATCTCATGATCAACAATGTGGGGGTCTATTCCTGGCATCTCCTCATATGACCAAGCGAAAGCTTCCCAGAGTTCGATAAGCAAGTCAGTGTAAATAGAAATCTCCTCAGGAGTGCAATCGGCACCGATGTAAACATTCTCAATCTTTCCGGGCGTGCGGGAGATGTCAATCGAAGTGGTTGGAGAAATATTGGCCATATTCCCCTCCATGAAAACATCATGCGACTGCAAAAGAGCCATTGGGTGACCAACCATCTCAGCTAGAGTCATCCTAAACTCCTCTTGCTCAACAAGCTCAAGGTTGGGAAGGAAGTAAGAGCGATGGTGCATATCTTCCCAAGGCCTCTCACTACCACACATGGCTTCGAGGATAGCTTCATCAGACGACAAAGTATCATCGAGGCAATCGTGAGAGCAAGATGAGTTGGCTGCCCAAACTAGCAGCGTAACGGGATCTTCTTCAACTGTCCGGGAAGAAGAGAGATCCGGATCTACAATGGTTTGTTGGATATGATCGTAAGTGAGCTCCGCTACAGATAAGGGCATAGACATCCCAACGTGCGCAATGTCTCCAGACATAGAATCCGCAGATGGTAAAATCCATGGATCATTACAATATGAAGTCCGGAATGGCATACTATTCGATGGAGGAGGCGCACTGTCATAAATGGTTCCAATAAAATTCACAGGTGCAGAATGGTAAAAAGTTCCCATCAATGAGGGGTACATCCCAACACCTATGTTCCCAGTTGCCGGTTGGGAATCAGAAACTTGCGGGACTACAGATCCCGTGGATGCCGTGGAAGGAGTGCCAACATAATCCAGCTGATCAATCATCACAATCTTGCCTTCATGGGGAAAGCAAATAACTCGAAATACAGCAGACGCAACAGCCTTCATAGCATACATCCAGTTCTGACCCAGTAAAAGGTTGTAGTCGATGGGTGCATCAACCACTTCGACTTCAATAGGAACGAACTTACCTCCCAAGGAGACAACAAGGGAAGGGATAATTCCATGCGGCGTAAAAGACCTACTATCGAATGCAGTGAGTGTAGTTCTAGACGGAAGTAGAGGAGGAGAGACAAGAGCTTTCCAACAGGTCAACGACATTACTGACGTGGAAGCACCTTCATCAAACATAGTACATTTGACGAAGCTTTTAAGGAAAACCACCTGGATTTGAAAAGCCATGTGGTAAGGTAAGCAAGGTTGGACATCAGTAGTGTCGAACTTGATAACACTAGGACTTCTGCCATCCTGAACTCCTAACGCACTCAAAAGGGCATGCTTCTGAGAAGGACAGGCTTGTAAAACCTCAAGAGCCGACATGGCACATGGAGTTTGGCCCAAATCTTCTACGATGGAGTAGTTCTGGGCGGCTTGAGCATTAGGATTATGCGTGGAGTGCTTAAGAACACCTTTCGGTATCCGCGGCATAATGGAAGGCTTCTCAATATGCAAGGAATTATTAGGAGGAGGGGGAGGCTCATTCCCCAAATTCGGTTGTGGTGCACCATAATCACGTTGACGAGTAGCAACACAAAACTTCGACTGAACCATATTCACACATCCATAACCACTAGTATTGGAAGAAGCTGTTTCATTAGTACCATAACCAGTGGTGGGAGCATGCAAAGCCATGTTTTGGTGATGAGGAAGGGGATCCTTCAACACAGCTGGGCTCTATGCCAAATGCTTCGATGCTTCTTCAATTCGAGGACATAAGTGAGTAAGATGATCCTCCCCACAAAGCTTGCAAGGGAATTTCACCTTACGCTTAGGTTTATGATCCTCGCCAGCATTACCGCCTTCCCAAGGAGGGTTGGCATTCTCTTTACGAGGAGTATAACGATTGCTATTATTATTACTTCCATTGTTTCCACCCCTATGATTATTTCTCCCCTTTTTCTTACCACCAGGTTGTTGGTTACCCAACGGTTTCATTGATTGCACATTGTGTACATCAGACGATGGAGTGGAAGTGGAAAAGGTGTGAACCTGTCCAGGAGCAGACTGGTTTAGCGACAAATTTTGCATTTGACTAGATACCAATTCTACTGGGCGAGTGCATGCGGACCCCACGATGCCATCGGCATGTGGTCCAGGAACTGACATAGTCTCATGTCTTGTTCTCAGTGCATCAGGAATAATGTCATACAAAATGCCAGATTGAGAGTAAAGTAGATCTAACTATTGGACTTTCAAGATAGCTTGTTCCTCAGTCACAATGCCGGACATCGAAACATCCTTAGCAATGTATGGAAGTAAAGACTTGAGGAACCATTCCAACAGGAAATCTGGAGGAATGTTGGCTTTCACTAATCTCTTCCGCTGACGCCACTCTTGAACGTGGTCAGAAATATGTGTGGCCTTATTTTGGCGAAAGGTGGACAAAAACTCAGTACCAGTATCATAAGGAACCGGTAACTGGAAATGGTCTAAGAAAACCAAAGCAATCTCATTGAATCCCCTATAGGTGTTTCCAGGCAACTCCACATACCACTTCGCAGCTGCCCCCGTGAGGGTGCATTGAAATAGTCGTAATCGAATGGAATCATGATTCAAAGAGTTGGAGGAGCACCAAAGGTGAAACGTCGTGACATGATCTCTCCCGGGTCCTCACCACCTTTCCCCTCAAACTTTGGAATGTCCAAAGGGAGCTTGGTAGGGACCGAGGACCAAGTAGGGTCGTGACACACTAGATCATTTGTGAGCTTCGAAAGATTCGGGAGATTCAAGCGTGCAAGGAACGGGAGCTGCAGCTAGAAATCTTGGTTATAAGCTCCCATATAAAAGGTTGGTTGAACGGAACTGTGTTATAGGATGGACCAAAAGCTTGACCATGAGGATTAAACTGCTGATACTAAGGACCTGAGAGCCCATAAGCTTGCCCATGGCCATAAGATGGATAACCTCCCCCTTCCTGACCCATTTGAGAGTAAGCAGGTATATGCATGTTTTGAGCACCATATTGGGGTGGTGGGTGATACTGGTGGCCAACACCAACTGGGTTGTAGTAAGGGTTGCCCCCATGAGTATGGGGCA
Organism: Larix kaempferi; assembly: GCA_027924585.1. NCBI lineage: Eukaryota > Viridiplantae > Streptophyta > Pinopsida > Pinales > Pinaceae > Larix > Larix kaempferi. The sequence goes on from BSBM01000077.1 coordinate 3,006,112, forward strand.
TGTATGTACTATTCATAGTGGGAATCGTGTTGTATTTACCATGATGGTATGATATGTTCCCACCCCCAACATTAGGATTAGCTTGAGCAGTCGCGTGGTGACCAGAAGCATGAAAAGCATTCCCAACTCCAATATGGGAGTGACTAGTAGCAGGGTTAGTGGTGTGATGTCCATGTGGATAGGAAATATTCCCACCCCCTACATTAGCATTAATAGTGGCGACGGTGGACGCAAAAGTATGCGGTATGTGTCCACCCCTGTGGTTGGGAGGAACGGTATCATGTGCAAAAGTAGTCCTGGGTTGACGAGTAGCAACATGTGTATTAGGTGGTGGATGGAAAACTGTGTTTCGAACAACATTCCGACTAGGTTGAGTATTCCTAGGAGGTGGTCATGTTCCAACATTAGCATGGTTAGGAATCTGACCAGTCCCCATACTATGTGAGTGGGTGGACAGCGTAGTGCCCCTAGCGAGGGTAGTGCCCCCAGTGGGTATAGTATGGCCAACACTTTGACTAGTGCCAGCGTGAGTACCAACCGTAATGGAAGGTTCGACAGTAGTGTGACTAGGCATACCAAAAGAGAGTGCGATGGGGTTGACCATAGGGCCAGTATCATCATGAGTCTCAAGTCTCCCGTATCTATAATCATGTGGAAATGAATGAACGAAAGGCTCGTCCTGTTCTCCTTCCTCGGGTAAGTCGGGCATCCCGTAAAGATAATTATCTGGATTTGAAAGATCAAACAGATCCCGGTTAAGTGGATTAGGCCAAATAGAACTAGGTTGAGTCTCAGGTGGATCACCTCTCTAATCCTCGTGTGGAGTATGGGGATCAGAAGTATGTTCAACTCTACCCGGAGGAGTAGAAGGGTATTGCCCGATATTGGGATGTGCAGTCATGTAGTCGTCAACGTAAGTCATGTAAGAATCTGAAGACTCAGAGAGAGCCCTCCGGCATCCTCTAGCAATACGTTGTGTAACCAAGGCTGGCTTTAAACCAGCCAACCGACGGGACCGGTGGAGAGTAGGGCTCCACGCCACGTTCTCTCTGGAGAGAGACACGACATCTCTTAAAGGCCAACTATCAATGAAAAACAATAAATCAAAAGCACACACCTAGAGAAAACTACAGCCAAGAGCAGACAAACAGAGTGGCTAAATGAGATCGCGACACTAGAGCCGATATGTCTCGCCTAGGAGAGGCTTGAGACTCCCAAACTATAGCCGGAGGTAACAGAATCAATTATAGAGACACCCAAGCTTCACAGTGTCGACAAGGTCAAGTCCACTGCACGAACACAACTGTGCTGTCCAATCCCTATCTGACTCAGGACACAAACAGCATAACCACTGCAAGTACCCTGTGTAGTACCTAGGTAAGGAAACTATGTTCACCGCAATATAACCAATGCTCAGGGGGACAGTCGCAGGTGGGACCCGTCGTATGGGAAGGGTAGCTAATCCTGAAGCACAAGAGGATGAACCTACGATACCCCCAGATACGAACAAATCCTGGATATATCTCCCACGTTCAGCCGGTATTAGAGGGATATCTCCTCAACCAACTTCCCATGACCTCATGCTTAACTCTGGATTGAGTAGAGCTTCCTGAGAACACCGATCTATACCATGGATTCCTCCACTCCCTGTTCAGACACCTAATGTTTCGTTCAATAGTCTTGGATTGTTAACTCACAATGATCTATTCCAAGACTCTAAACCTAAGCTAGTTGGTGTACCCTATAAATAAAATCAGTCTAATCAATTTTATGATCAAGCGTTAATTTTAGTGGTTGTGGTTACTCAAGGGATATGATCGTGAAACTAGTGATGTGTAGACTCAATAGTATGCAACATCGTCCAATCCTAGACTCATCTATCCAATAAACAATGTCACTAATATGCAAAATCAACCAACAATTCCGAAATAAAGATGCAATCTTTTATTTTTTCAATGCACAAGCAGAACCTGAAATGAAGGCAACAAGCACTCAATGCAAGATGCAGTACATGAAAGTAAAATATTTTTGTATTTTCGCTTATAAACGAGAAGGAAAATGCAAAAAACTAAATGAATATTTTTGTATTTTTTCAATATAAATGAAATGAAAAAATGCAAGCAAAATCCTACTATTCAGTCACTGAAGTGCCAAGAAGATCACTAAGACAACCCAACAGGTCCTAAACAGCAAGACTCAGCCAAAGGAAAGAGCTCCAAAGGAAAAAACCAAAAGGTTAAAACCAAAGATTGTTAAAAAACCAAGAAGGCTCAACCAAGAGCAACGAAGAGATCCGGTCACAACCAAGGCATGAAACAGTCAAGAAAGAGGCCAAAAAAGACTCAGGAATCAACCAAACTCACCCAACAACAACCAATAGCCATAAACCAACAAAAGCTGGAGTTACACGCTACTGTCAAAGGAAATCCTGCGGGTACCCGCGAGCAGTAGAGTAAACATAGGCGAGTAGACGCGGGCAGAACTAAGCTAGCTCGTGGGTGAGGAAAGGAAAATGGGCAATTAAAGAGTCCAGAGGCTCAGAAAAAGCAAGTTTTCTACAGTGTATCTTAACGACCAATCAGTGACACAGAGCTTCGATAAACAACAACTCTAATTATGGACTAATGCTCAAAACATTTCCCAAACATGGATGTTTTCCCTAGCGGAGTCGCCATTTCTGTATTGGATAAAACTCACTATGGCTTGGGAATACCACAACAGACAGATGACTACCAGAAATCTACTAAATTCTCAAAGAAATGCTATTATAAATGACAATGTTAAAATAATGGATAAATGTAACCAACCTCGATCCAACGTTTGATGTAGATCCCCATTGGAGCTTTCAATCCATGCACTTGTAATCTGTAAATTAGTCTTGACAGCCAATATCTAACAAGTACATATAATATCTAAATGAAATTAACATTATCAATAACAATGGTCCATAATATCATAAGCAAATGTAATGCAATGTATAATAAATGACATTCACACCATGAATGGACGAGAATATGAGTATTTCTATTAATGAACAAGAAGAAGTACAAAGTGATACGACCTCTTGCCGGCAACCAATCTGAACCAAGATCTAGATCAATCCACTTGTGCTTCCACCACTTCAATCCTCCATGAATGGCAAACTCAAACTAGAAAGGAGTTTGGAAGGTGAACATAAATGGTTCACAACTACAAGGATCAATGAGTGCAGAATCAAGATAGGGAAAAAAATCCACTAGAGTTCTCTTATGATTCTCCTCTTCCTCTCGTCCATAAGCCATATGTGCTTAATATATAGTCCTCTCAAAGGTAGGTGAAAGGACACATCGAGGCATTACTTGGGTAGATGGAGATCCAAAGGTCACCCAATGACCTCTTTTTGGGAGTAAAAAGTAATTAAATAGTGGTTTTTACCATTTTACATGATACCCGCGGGCTATAGGGATGCAACTCACGGTTATGCCTGCTATAAAGATGCAACAGGCGGGTAGGAATAAAAATAGGGAAAACTGGTATCACTGAAGGATAAAAATGGATATGAGTCACTAAAATGGATCCTACAAGCCAAAGAATGCTGATGCTCATAGGGTGGAATATTTCTATGTAACACTTAGAGAAACTCAAGAGGGATTCCCATTGTAACTACAACAGCCTTCTTCTCACTTTAGGCCGGTTCTCCTCCAGCACAGGGTATATCCCTAAGAATAAGATTGCTAAAGTTATGCAATGGGAGCTCAAGGTGAAACAGAGAAATTAACTTTAGCAAAATAGATTTTATAATATGGAATTCTTATAAAGTGATGGGTGGACCAAAGATAGTGCCAATCCATTGAGAAAGTAGAGTGAAAAGATAGTGCCAACCAATATTATTTAATAAATTTAGATAATCCCAGGTTGACTGTAAAATCACCTTTTTAAACCTCACTGATATATCTATGCAAGTACATCATCAGTGTTTTATAAATTTCAGTGCCATTTCATGGAGGTAATCCCACCCTGATTGTAAGAGCATGGAGTGAAAAGATAGTACCAACCAATATTACTTAATAAATTTAGATAATCCCAAGGAGCAGTACATCTTCCCTAATGATTCAAAGATCATTGAAGAACTAGATACTAAGATAGAGAACTCAAGCAGTGCTTCTTCTCTACTTCCTTTCAAAGTATAAGCATAAATACAGATCAAGCCCTACAATGGTGAGGTTGATGTCATCATAATCATTGGATACAGCAAATGGAGGTATTTCTCATTGTCCAAAAAATTAATGAAGAGCATAAGATTGCACTCATGCCTGAACTTGGTTATTCCAAATTATTTCAATATCTAACTGTAACAATTTTTCAATGTGCTTCCTAATGCATAAGGCAAGCACAAGGAAATGTCTAGCCAAACAACCTTCAAGCAAAATGTCTGTCAATTCCATCAATGTTGAAATATAACACCCTGAATTCCTTAGAATATGTTGAAATGATTGGGTATTACAATGAGGTCTCTAGAGTATTTTCTTTCCTTTGAAGTTTAAGGTTTTAGTAGACAAGTGGAAATATAAGAAACAAATTAATATTTAGCTTTGAGGGAGCTACTTGTAGATTAATTAGCTCTAGAAACCCACCTATTTGTGGAAGAGACTTAAATTAAGTCTAAGAAATAAACAAGGGTGTAAAAGGCAGTTTAAGCTTAATAAGGCTAAGAAAGGGAAAATAGTTGAAATTATGGTAAAAATGAAGACAAAAGGCAAGTGGTAATCCCTATAAGAAATTCTTCAAATATTCAAATAGTTATAAGCTAAAGTAATACATGCTATCCATATACTTCAAATATTCAAATAGCATTCCTAGGTCTTCAAGGCTCATATTTAACACAGATCCGATGATTCTCTTGAAAAAAACCCCACTAAGATCAAAGGTATGTTTGGGCTTCATTTCCAGAATATTTGTTCAAATTGTGCTCTAACAAACTCGAATATGGTTATTTCAAATTCCTTCTATAAAGGTGATTCCTCATAAGGTCTCTATTGGGGACCAGGACATGTTAGACAATCACTTCTCGAAGGAATATGTCACATACCCCAATTTTGCAAAAATAATGTAATAATTTTATTAATATTCCTGAGACATTATGTTAAATTTAATGCTAAGTAGGAATTGATGACTCAACAGAGTCACCAGAAATGGAATGTAAATTCTAAATATTTTATTATTAATAAATAAATTATGGAGACAACAGCATGGGAGAGCTGTTAAAAGAGGTTACTGGTCTAACTGGTGGATGGAACTAGGTGGAAAGGCAAAAGACAAGTGGCAGCATCCTCAAACACTTCCTAAGTTGCAGGTGGCAACTTCCCTATATTTTGGGGTCATGATTCCCCAAGAAAGTGGAATCTGAGCAGGTGGCTCATTAATGACAGTTAACCCAACTAAGACCTAGGCAATCTTTTAAATAGTACTCAATGAACTGAGCTGAGGGTTCAGCATTGTTCTGGAGGGAGAATACATTCAGGTGAATGCTATTCAGGAGTCCCATTGAGGAAGAGGGAAAACACAGTAAGGGAGTGTTTGATCTGAGATGCTGCAGTAACTTGGTTCCAGTTTAGCTGTTTGGCTGAGTGAATTGTTTTGCTGCACCTAATTCCAGCCAGTGAGACCAGAGCAAGCTTGGGGGTCCTGAGAAGTGTTGTCTGGGCACTCTCCAGGAGTTGGTAGGGAGGAACAAGCTCCCATTGTTGTTGTTGTCTACAGTTGACACAGGTTCTGCCACTCATTCCTGTTTTGTTTACTAAGTATAAATGATTGTAGGTTATGTTTATCTTCAGTATGTCTGAATAGTATTTAATTATTATAAGTTGCAATCCCTGAATATCAGAGGTAGATTTAATAAGAATTACTGTGTTTCAGTATTCTTTCACATTATTATTATCTTGCAGTTAAAGCAATTACAATGCATGCTATACAGTAGTAATACTAAGTAATGTTTTTGTGTACAGTAATTATTTTCTGAAAACATAACTTGTTTATTAATTATAGGATCGGGAGTATGTATAACCAGTTATTTATATATATTACAGTATCAATGACATTTCAGGGTTGTTGCAAGAACTTTAGTAGTTGCAGTTAGGTTACTTTGGTTAAGAATACAAACCCTAGTGAATGTATGTCTAGTTAAAAATATGCATCTAAATCGAACTTCAATCTTAGCTAAAGTTCTTCAGAATTTATTTATCGAATAAAAACACATACAAAAACTTGAACAGAAGTACATTATACAAGAATTATTAATAAGATAAACAAATTAGTATTGTTTTAGAATCTTTAGATGTAGCAGTAGATTAAACAGTCAAGTGTTTTCACAACCGAGTAGTTCTGAAACCCTATCGTTTCAAGCTTTGACATTAAAATTTTAATAGCAGAGAAAACATGTATTAAATGAGAAAGACAAACAGTGCTACAGCTCATTCTTGAGCTTCGTTAATACCATCAAACTTTTCACTTAATCTCCCAAACTACTATTAGGGGAATATCGTAACTAAAGATCCAACAAATAAATTTAATCACTATTTGTACCTTCGTGTTAACCTTATTCTGACCAGACGTTACAGGGTTAAACTTTGAATAGAATTACAATGATTCATTCACGGCCGTAGCCAAATTTCAGAGTAGATAATTTTAAAACATGAAATCGAAAATCATTACCACACCCAATCAAACTTGAAACCTACAGGAGGCCTTTTAGACGTAGCTCCCAACATTTAAATTCATACAATAACTATCACTTACGGCTGAAGGCCTCTCTTTTGATAGCAACATTCTACATAAACTCTGAACTCGAAATACCCCTATACACAAACTCCATCTTACAGAATGGACGGACAAATCATTTCTTTTATAAGATAAAAATTATATAGAAACAAACACAGGAGCAAAACCTTGTTACTATAGCATTCAACCCACAGCCGAGTTCACCAATCGCTGATACAAGCAGTTTCTTTTAAAAACTAAAGACTGGCGTGATACTATCCCTATAATCATCATTTAAATGAAAACGCAGACAAGGAACAGGCCTCTCATACAAGACATAAGTTATATTAAGGTAAAGTCCAAACCCTGGGTAATAAAAAAACCCCAAAGCAAAATACAGATACAGTATTAAAACTGGAGGCCATAACCTCGACAACCTGAGTAGGCACATAGCCTCTCTTTGCACTTTGTTAAAACCATAAACGCCTCTAGCAAGGAGATTATTTTTACAAACGACTGAAGCCAGGTTTTCAAAACCAAAACCCTACAGTGCAAACAACCCACAAGGAGGATTTTGCCATGGTAAGAACTAGGCTTACCTGGAACATGCTACCAGCTGGAGTTCGCGCCACTCGTGACGTATGAAGAATCAGTTCCTGCAAGATAGAAATGCATATGTTAGAAACTCGAACTTGTTTTAAAAACAATGCTTGTAACTATAAACACAGACGAGATTATAGTGACTTACCGAGGTGAAGGAGGCCGCCATTTCTGTAACTATTTTGCTAGCCATGAATAAATGATGTGTAAAAACCCCATCCCTTCCACCGAGAGTTACGAGCACGAGATGACAAGGTTCTACGGTTGACAAATACAAACCCTAGACTTTTGAACCTGTTACAGTGGCCAAGCAAAGTATACCAATGACGTTCAGACGCAACGATGGACAAGACGAAGGTCGAGGTAGCATGAAAACTGTGAACACGCTGTCACAAAGGCAACAGACTAGCAAACGAGTTCATGAGGTAAACCCTAGGCATAATAACACTATCAAAGCTACCCACAGTATATCTCAAAGATTTCTACCAACGACAAGCAAGGGAAACAATAAATACTTGACAGCTTAATCAGGAACAAACTGAGACTATGGCACCGAAATACCAGGACTAAATCTTGACATGAACAGGATAAAACGCTGGGATTTCACCAACCACAGTCGCTATTAACAAAAAAAAAAAAAAACATATCAACTCTCCGGTATCAAGGTGTATAAGCACGAAAGATTTAGAGTTGCAGCAAAGCTGAGTTCCTTCACAGCTCAGTAGGGTTCGGATTCAGACAGGAGGGTTTCAACAGGAGGACCAAGCCCGAAGGCAAAGGAAGAATGCCGGGTTAGGGTTGATTCCACACTTAAATATCTCCAACACTTGGTGTAGAAACTTCCACGTCTCCTTTTAATATTTTCTCATGCAGTGGGTTACGTCCTATAGTCCCGTGATGTGCTACAATCATTTGTTAATCGATTAAAGATCATAGAGTATATACACATTGCCCATGGTTGGATATTCCCATATGGTCATGGTACCATAGTGAAAGTTTGCACCATACCTCTCATTTCAAAACTATTCCCTTGAACACGAATAGGCAAACCATAACATATATTACCCTACAATCATTAAAATCAGACCTCGTCAATAATATGCAAGGGTAATGAGATATTCATCATCGTTTGATGAAATCAAATCATAGTATGAGTATTATAGTTGTTGCTTGGCTACTCTTGAGATTAACAATAACATAGATACATGTTATCCTTTATCTATCACACCTTATGATAGTATTTTTAAACCTAGCATTTTATAGTTTTAAACAATGAACTATTAATTCATGCATTTGATTGTTGAAAAACTCAGTTATGAGGTACTCAAGTTGTGAAGAAAACGATTATACTATAGAAGTTATAGGTAAGGAAAGTCTTTAAATAGTATGGAACAATCTATCTTTATTTACGTCTTAACCTAGCCTCATGAGAATCAGCAAGGGGTCTATCAAGGTCTATAAATCTATAAAATATTGAAGATGAAGACAAGTACTATGACTTACAACTCTTCTATACCTTTGTCATTTAAGATAGCTGTTAGCCTTGTTTGTTTTACTTCTAGAAATAGTATTAGTGGTGCCATCAAAGCAACCCTAAAAGAATATCATAAGAAGATATGAACTGACAGAATCATATACAGTGCAAGTAATAAGTTATTTATACATTGCAAACTTTTAGATCCTTGTAAGTGTAATCATAAAGCACACAGTAACATCAGATAAGCAAAATAGCTTAATTTCCATTTGCCCGTGATATTTCATGATGCGAAATAAGAAATATTATTGCAACACAATATTAATAGCAAGAACAATACTCCATGGGGTAAGCAAGATAGTCCGAAAAAGAATAATACCTATCATATTCTCATGCAGAATTGATCAACTCTCTAATAGAAAGAATATATGAATATCATAGGAATAAAACTTCTACCTTTTTACATTTGACAACCTGTCTCGCATGATTAAACTTTACTGTACGTTTTGGTACAATTAAAGGAAATATAATGCTTTTAAAAGTAATTGCAGTGACCCGTACTTTACCTGTATACCTGTAAATGAAAGACATTTGGATGCATTAGCTCGGAAGCTAAGTAAGCCCAGTATGCGATGACAATTCCCCCTTGTGGTTGAAAACAGGAAAACCATCAGCAACGATAAATAAGACTTACTTTTAACATTTGAATACAATGACAAATCAATCAGACACAGTTATGATCACTTAACTAATTCAAACAGATTAAGGAATGCGTTTAATAACCTTTATTGTTATCTTAAAAAATTTTAAAATTTTCGGAAATTTTGGGTTTTGACAGGAATAGCTCTTTGCTACCCTATGCATTAAGTTCCCGAGTATGAATGAGTTACCTTGTGAGTTATACAAGGTGATGTGGGACATAGTAGGGGATGATTTTGCTGCTTGGCATCTAAGGCCTTTACCTCAGGAATTTAACCAAGGATTGATTGAGTTGATTCCCAAAAATTCTTAGAGAGTCTCCATTGGGAGGTGGAGACATATCACATTGCTAGGAGTGTCCTATAAGATCCTGGCCGAGGCAATAGCTCTCCAGGTTCATAATATTGTTCAGATGGAATAGCCAGGTTTTTTGCAAGGGTTTATCTTGGGTGCAATGATCTTATTAAAGAAACCACAATCCAAAGGAATCTCTTAGATTGTGTTCAAGAGAAAAACAAAATTAAGTGAAAATATCAAAACACTGACCTCAAGGTATTCAATAGATTCAATTTCAGCCACTAGCTTTCCTTGTTTAGCTTCATTAGACTTCTTCAATGTGCCATGGTGGGTTGACCCAGTCTTTTTGCAGTTTGTTGTAAAGTAAGATGCAACCAAGAATGCATATCCATCAATTATAAGCAATCTACCTGAGGATTCCAAACAAAATATAAGTGTGGGACTTGGAAAAATACGCAAAGTCCATAAAGACCTACCATTGCATATCATATAGACTTATAGTTAAGACAGTTCCATGAAATTCCCAAAAGAGTCAACACAGGAAGAGCAATATAAGCAAAATCAATTTAAGCATAAGAGACAGAATGGAGAAAAAAATTTCAATGACAAACAAATCCAACACTGTAACTCTTGATAGGGGAGAAGTTTCACTCAACAATATACCTTGTATATTAAGTGAGAACTCAGAAAAGCAAGCAACATCAACAAAATGAACATATATAAAAGAAGCAGAAGGGGAAGTTATCATTCAGATAGTCAATGAAGAAGAAATGCCTAAGGTGATAGAAAAGGATGGAATATAGATCATAAAGAAATAGAACAACATCTCCTATATCATACAGAGAAAACTAAAAAGCAGGAGAAGAATCATAGCACCCTTGGCTAATTGATGTCTATTTGTAAAGAATATTATTGATTATAGATTCCACTTCTTATTGCCCTCTAAGAAAGACCTAGAAATGGAAGGGCAGGAAGAGACCCCCAAAACTAAGACCCAAAGCATTGCATTTCTTTTGCAATTGTGATAGTCACCTAGATCATATGGATTAGCTATGATTTTTTCTTCTACAGGAGAGGCCTTTGCAATCCAACTATGCATCACTACTTATGTACTAGCAATCCTGTTGACCTATATTTGGTCATTTGTTGGACGTTAATAAACTTATCTTAGCTATTACCTTGGAACCCTTCCACTTTCCAAAGTTAACACACCTCAATAATGAAATTTGTCCTTTAAAAAGTGAATCGGACCCACTAACTTCCAATGATGCTTGGATGAATGATTTTGAAGAATAATGTAGTAATGTACAACCCGTGAAACTAGAACGCCACATACATTATCAAATTGAGAACAATGATCAAACAAACTTTCAGCAGTCCACAATCTGAACAACACTAACATGGGAGGTTGGAGCCATTCCAAACCAAGGGGCTTTGGACATCATTTAATGTGACAATTGTAATAAGGTAGGATTTTAATAATTATAAATTTAGTGATGTTTTCATGAGCAAAACAAAAAATCAATATAACAGAAACTCTTACCTACTAGAAATCATCACAACATAATTATTTGAGGAAATTCAATGATCATGTAACAGCTAGCAGCATATTAAAAAACAAAACATGAATGGTAAACAAACATCTCAATGAAATCCTTAACATTAGCATTCCAGGCAAGAAAAACCTCTACAAAGTCAATTTGAATAAAAACTGCAAGGCAAATTTACTTACTCTTATAGAACTCCTACTGCGCTACATCCTTTCCATCAACCATCTTGACAATAGAAAATGACTCTCTAGCTGCAAAGTCCAATCTTCGATAGCCTATATATAGAGAAATAAAATTAATTAATATTTATATATATTTGGACACCAAAGATAAATCTAGAGGAGAATACAGTTAGAAACAAATGTTGACATGGAGAAAAATTTACAGAGGATTCAACATTTTTCAGCAAAAATTGATATGTCCACAATTAGCAATGTTGATATAAAACAAGCTGACATTGACCTATTGATATAAAATAAAATAAAAATATTAATACCATTCCGTTGCAGGCCTTAAAAAATAAAAGTCTTAGACTGTAATTGATCAGCTAGAAACACTACAGGCAAGAAACAGAAACTGAAAAGGAAAATTGAACAATCTAATATAGGAAACAAAATGAACGCAGAAGAAATCAGAAAGAAAGAAGGGATGGCAGTAAACCAAACAAACATTATGCATCAAAGGACATTAAACAAGAAAATGCAGTGGAAGGACTAGCAATAGCATTTAAATAGTACAGTAGCATTTAAATAGCATTTAACAAGGCATTTTCTTAAGTGATAAGGAAGCATGTAGCCCAAATGAATGACTTACAGAAGTCCTATTTTGCTATCCACCAACGAGAACCCTGGACTTGTCCTTGAAAAAATGAATATATTTTCCAGTTTCCACTCAACCACCATGAATTGCTTTCCACTCAGCAATAGCCACTATAAAATTGTAACCCTTTCCACTCAGCCACCGTGAAATTGTGAATTACTTTCCACTCAGCGACAACCACTGTAAAATTGTAACCCTTTCCACTCAGCCACTGTGAGGCATGAATTGCTTTCCACTCAGTGACAGCCATTGTAAAATTGTAACTACACTCAAGCTTCATGCAAAGATACAAATCATGCGATGGGTTTGTATGGGATAAATTGTTCACCCTTGCAATGTTATATAGGGGAAAAAATGTCCCCATTTCACTGATTCACTGATTTGGGATTCTAGACCGTTGCACGTTTTCCCATTTTACTAACCAATTTGGGAGCTAAAACCCCGATTTTCTCATTAACCGCGAAATGGGGAGGTCAAGACTCAAAAACAGCATTGAATTCAACCGAAAACCTTGAATCCAGGGTGAAATAACCAACAAAAATTCCATATGGTCCATGAAAACCTCGAATCCAGGGTGAAATAACCAGCGAAAATTCCCTGTGGTCCATAAATCGGGGCGAAAAAACTAGCAATCCCCTCTATGAATGAAAACCATGGGCAAACGAACTACTCATGCCTTCATCAATGAAAATTTACTAGCGAACCCAATACCTTTGGACTCCATTACGGGAATGACAGGGGCGAACAGACCATTTCCTCCATCTTTCACTGGGCTAAATCGCGTTTTCCCTCTCTCGCTGGGTGGGCTATCCGATTTTTCACCATGTGGGGTTTCATAAAATGTGGGCTAATTTCTTAAATTTCAAAAAACCCGTTTAATATTAAAAATTCGCACAGGGTTTCTTGGTGACCCCTATAATTTCGCCCATGGGCTATAATTCATCCCTAAAATTTTCCATGACCGTGAGCACCCTCTTGGAGGATATTTTTAGCCCTGAAATGTCATATATGTCAAATGTCATCTATCAGGTCTGATTTTGTCATAAGTGTCATATGCATCTTCATCATTGGTGTCATAGAAGCTAGGGAATCTAGCCCAAGTGTCCCACTAGCTTCAAAATGCCTCTTCCTCTCCCATGGAATTTACTCTTCCTCTACATTTATACCTCATTGATTCATGCCAATTAATATTCCCTTCCAACTATTCAAATAATAGTGGACTCCACTTTGGATTCGAATGGGTGAGAGTGGAATTCCATGTGGCATGGGGAATCTAGCTTTTTGGGGTCCCACACCACCAATGTGTCTCCATGACCAAGTGCCATCTTATTTTCTCACCATAAATATTTATTTTGATCCTATTAATATATTTATTCCCAAAAAAAAGTCCATTTGGTTTTATTAGTATCCTTATTCCAATTTTAATGTCTCCACCCCAACCTAGGAAACTAGTAGGTTGGTGGAATTTTCCTTACTTGAGATTTATTTGAATGGGGACATTACAGTCCTCCCCACCCAATATTGCTTTCCCTCAAGCAATCTCAATTTATCATGTTGCAAACTTGTTCCTCCTCTATCAGGTGTCCTTCCATGACGAATGTCTCCCAAAACCTTTTCATCCTTGTGTTTCATACTGTGGGAGGACACTACCTTATTCTGATAGGTGTGCATTCCTCTCAATACTCTTTGTTTTCCCTCTGAATCTTTGAATCTCATTTCAGGGATTTGATACTTAATTTTATGTTCCCCTATAGAGTACAACCATTTCACTTCCAATACCACATTAGTATAAGCAACATCAACCACATAAAAGCTATCAAAAAATGTGTAATTACCTATGGTGAGTTGTAGCTTTGGAATCCGTGTTTTGCAGTCCATAGTATGGTGACCTGGAATGATGACTATGAAGCCCTCAAATGGTTTAGTAGGTAGCTTTCTCCTTTACACTATGGCTACATCAATGAAGTTATGTGTGGCTCCTCCATCTAACAATACCAAAACCCTTTGTCCATGTACAACTCCTTGGCATCGAATAGTGTGGAAACGAGGCACTCCTGAAAGCACTGCTAGTCTTCCTTTGTCAGCTAATGGATGATTTTCTTCTTTTTCCTCTCCTTATTCTGCTGTAGCATATCCCTATTAATGGGATGACATATGTCCTCCTTCCTCCATTTCCCCTTCATACTCATCATTACAAAATACTTCAATGAATTGGGCCTTTCCCTTAGCACATTTATGTCCCGGTACCCATGGTTGGAAGCATGAGTAACACAATTTCTTCCTTTTGAATTCTTCCCTGCTTAGTTCCTCTTTCTTATCCTTTCCACATTCATCTTCTTTCCATGGCTTCTTTTCAAATCTGAATTGGGAAGGGAAGTTGGGCTTGGGAGGAAATTTTGTCCTAGGTAGCACATTTTGTAGATCTCTTGTCAAACTTATAGCATCCTTCAATGAATTGGGTTTGTGGGCCTTAAATAAACCTTTTAAGGGTTCATCCAAACCTTCAGTGAACAACAATACTAATATTACCATAGATATATCAGCCACCTTAACTGATAATGTTTGGAATTCCATGATATATTCAGCAGGGGTTCCAACTTGCTTCAATTGGGCTAATTCTTTGAAAGGCAATTCTGGGTCTTTTTGCTAAAATCTTTCTAATACCCTTTCAAAACATTCTCCATAGGTTGTAACCTGATCATGTCCCAAATTTTTCAGACCATGGAACCACCAATCATTGGCATCTCCTTCTAGATGCAAAATAGCCATTTTTAAAGCATCATTTTCCACCATTGGATTCAGCTGAAAATAAACATCTAGTTTTTGTACCCAAGTATTTGCAGAACTTTGGGGTGAGCCATCAAAAGTGGGAAGGGGCATTTTACCAATGGCACAATTCAATTCTTTATTCTGAAATGGAGTCTTATTACCTTCCCTCATTTTGAGTTTGCTTGATACATTAAATAATTGGTCAAATGTTAGGGTTCTTCTACAATCTTCACTCAACTTTTCCCATTCTGTCACCACTTATTGCATATCAAATTGGGTGTTAGGATCTTCTTTGACCTAAAAAAATTTAAATTTAGTAGGCCTTGGTGTGCTCTGAAATTCATTAGGTCTATTATGGGGTCTCGTGCTTGAGAAAATATGCTCACCTATTGCCTTCTTTTCCTCAGAATGAGAACTATTGTTGCCTCCTATTACGCCTTTGCTCCCAAGTTGACTAGACAACAATTCAAACCCTTTCATGATCTGTCTGGTCATGTATTCAAACAATGGTTTCATGATTTTAGTAAATTCTTCCCTATCCTATGAGGTTTCCTTCTCATCCCTAGCCATAGTTTCAACAAAATGCACTTTTTTCCTATTTCTTCATCTTCAACAACAACACCTTTAGTTTCAGTTTCTAAGGGTGGGGGATTATTTGTTTGAATTCTTGTCCTCATGAATGGTCATCCACATCAGTTTCAAGGACCATGCTCTAATACCACTTGTAGTGTCCCTTTTTAATAATTTGCACAAATTTGGAAAAATTGCCAATTTTAACCAATTTGACCCATAGACTAGTATTGTCACTACTGCCTCCAAATGATTCCAAATTGGTTTTGAAGGTATTTGAAAGGTATTAAGACATATAACCGAGGCTGATGGATTCTTAAAAAACCTTAAAACACTTCTGCAACATTCATTTACAATCTAGACAAAGTAGGGAATAATTCTAGTCAAATATAGCTTCAAAACCCCCCAAGGGTAGTGGACAAAGATAGCTCTCCAAATGCTGTTAAACACTTCCAAATTTCTGAAAAGAGGTATGGTAATGATAAATGGACTTAATGAGATCCCCAATGTATAATTATTTAGTTCTTATGGCCTTCTACAACTCACTTAAATCATAGGTTTATGTGCAATACTTCACATAGGCGGAAAAGCTAGTAATTTTCACCATATGTTATGAAATTCGAATTTTAGGTGCCAAGGACTTGTGCACTATTAATGAAATTTCTTCAGAAAATTAATGACACTCCATACATAAAAAAAATCATAGATAATGACTGATACAATTCGAAATAATGTCTCTTCAAGCTCTAACAACAAGATCTACGGAAAATGGCACCATTTATGCATTGTTTGGTATTTTTACACAACTTCACTTGGTATTTCGACCTAAGAGTCTTATGAGAAGTAAATACATAGTATATATATCAGAATACAAATAAATGGAGATTCATGGACTCTCAAAAAGAGATATTCATCTCACCAAGGGCACAATTCCTCTAGGGGCCCAAATATGCAATAAAATGTGAAAGATATGGAAGAATGAGTTGTAGCTTAATGAACCACAAGCTTCCCTGTAGATTCAACCTGTAACTAAAGAATACATTGTAGCTCCAAATTAAAGGTATGAATGGCCTCTCTAATTTCCAATTAGGATGGGAATCTTTCACCGTCGAAATTAGTGCTAAGGCAAGTAGACTAGCTCTCTACTAGCTCTTCTCTCCAAATGTAAAATGCAAAATGTAAAATGATCAAACGCTACCATCCTTCTTTGTTAATGTCTTTTATAAACTTCTAAGGTCATCCATGGGTCGAATTCCTTCCAAGAGCTTCATGCCAACTCAATTTGAGAAGAAATTCCAATGTGTGCCACTTGTTCCTCCAATTCTAGCCTCCTCCTCCACCAAATTCGAATAGGTGTCTCTTTGGCTTCCCTAACTCCCTTGAGCGCCCTCTTGGAGGATATTTTTCTCCCTAACATGTCATATATGTCAGATGTCAGCCATCAGGTCTGATTTTGTCATAAGTGTCATAGGCATCTTCATCATTGGTGTCATAGAAGCTAGGTAATCTAGCCCAAGTGTCCCACTAGCTCCAAAATGCCTCTTCCTCTCCCATGGAAGCTACTATTCCTCTACATTTAGACCTCATTGAGTCATGCCAAGTAATATGCCCTTCCAACTACCCCAAGAATAGTGGAATCCACCTTGGAGTCGAATGGGTGAGAGTGAAATTCCATGTGGCATGGGGAATATAGCTTTTTGGAGTCCCACACCACCAATGTGTCTTCGTGACCAAGTGCCATCTTATTTTCTCACCATAAATATTTATTTTTCTCCTATTAATATATTTATTCCCAAACCAAAGTCCATTTGGGTTTATTAGTCTCCTTATTCCAATTTTAATGTCTCCACCCCAACCTAGGAAACTAGCAGGTTGGTGGAATTTTCCCTACTTGAGATTTATTTGAATGGGGACATTACATTCAACCATAGGCGAAGAGGAAAGGGGGTCCATGGGTGACTAAATCCTTGCTTCCAAGTGTCAACCTTAGAACTCATCCACAATTCTGTCATGTGATGAGAATAAGCAAATTATCTACTTTTTGACCATTTTCCAATCATTAATGCATGTGTGTGGCTGGTGGGAAAAGTCACCTCATGTAGTTATTGAAGCATGGGATTGACTGCACTTTTGTGACAGTTCTGTCATGAAAAAAGTCAGTCTACAGCTTCCAGGAGTCCTTTCCCTACTTCCAGAAGTTATGTCATTTGTCTTTTCACCATTTTCCCATATCCCTTGAAGTCAACCCTCATTTGCCGCATTCTTTCATGCAAGTTTAGAGAATGCAGAGCTCTCCATTGTTGTCCATGAACTTACCATGCTGTTTTGAATCTAGAAATTCGAATTTAGAGACCATGTTGTAGATTGGGAAGTGGGTTTTGTTGGTTGCAGGTGAGCAGAGAGGTTGGGCAATCTAGGAACCCTTACCCTTGAGTTCTGCTACTCGTAGGTGCTTGAGAAGCCACAAATTGAGGCTGCAGGAGGTTCTATAGCATCCAATCCTAGGTTGGACTTCTTCTATGCACACACTAGAAGCACCCAACAAGATGGATGTCCCAAGAGAACTGTGGATTGGTGAAGGGGATTCTTGAGCTAGAAGGGTTTTGTGTGGGCAGGTATTGTGGAAGCCAAGGCTGTGAGGGCTGAGTGAGACCCCTGTAGAGATCCGTATGAGAATTTGGCTAAGCACAAAGAGAAGAATGGGTTGTGGGATGAGAGATAGAAGCCTGTAGGTGTTTCCATCTCCCTAGTGGCCTCATAGCCTAGCTTGGGGTTGGCCTCAGCAGTAGAAAGAGTATATGCTGGACTGGTTTCCTATGGTTGGGTGGAAAAACACTCTTGCACAGCCAGTTGCTTGGATCTGCATTGGATAAAGATAAGTATTCTTATGTATTTGAATATGAACTGTTTTTATTTCACGCCTGTAATGTTTATGCTTGAAATTTGCATATTAGATACATGTGGATCGATTTGAATTCTGTTGTGCATGTTTATTTATGTTCTGCACACATTGCTTATATTGAAAAACGTATTATGGACTTGGGGCGAAATTTTAGAGCCCAGGTTTTCCCAACGTCCCCTCCCGATGGTCGGATTGGGTAAGGGGGACATTACAGAGTGGTATCAGAGATTATGGTTGCAATGTTGGAGCTAAATGGGCCATAAATCACAATCTACAGGCAAAAATCAAAATTGGTTCTATAGGAAATCAGTTTCTGTAAAATGGTAGTTAAATGGAAGTTAAGGGTCATGGAGTAAGTTTGAAATTAATTTCGAAACTTTCCCCTTATTTCTCAATCAAAACCTTGCATAAAACAAAAATTTTGAAAATTGGGAAAATTTAGTTGGGCCCCACCAGTGCCAAGTGGAAGGGTGATGTGGACCAGCCAAATTAGATCTGTGGGCATAGGTGACCGTAAGGGTTAGAGTGTGGAGGCAGAGAATATCTCGCCATTGAGCAGCAAAGCAGATTGACGACTGAGAATGATTAAGGCCCGCGAAGGTGCACGAAAGTTAATTTGTTTTCGTGGCCCTGAATGAAAACCACCCCATCCACGTGTCATTATTGGGTGCTTTCAAGCATGTAAGTGGTCTAGGGAAACCACTTCTTTAGGGATATTGAAACCAATTTTGGTCCGACAATCAATGGCGTGACGTGGGGAGATGTGATAGGAAGACATGTAAGAAGGAATGGGACCCTCGTCAGTCATGTCAATTATCGGAGATCGTGCAGATCAAGATCAACAGCTCACAGTGCCTCAAGGCCTTAAACATGCACGAAGGATAACATAGCTATACGACCCTGAAGCGGTAAACCAATCGATGATGTGGTGCTTTCTCATGCATTCAGGCTCACAAAATCGAGTCCAGGAAACCACTCTTCTCGGACCCTAAAACAACTTTCTGCCTAACAAGTAGTGATGTTATGTTGGGTCTAGACATCTAGTGCGTAGATGACAGGGACAATGGGACCCGTGGTGATCATGTTAGTATTGGGGATCGCGCATATCTGATCGACGACCAAGATTAACTCAGGCACATGAAAGTGCACAAAGGTTAATTTATTTTTGCAGCCCTAAAATAAACTGCCTCGTCCACATGTCTCCCTCTCATGCATTTAGGCACATAAAAGAAGTTTCAAGAAACCCCTTTTATGGGACCCTGAAACTTCTTATGCCTGACAGTGGTATGCAACTGTAGGTGGCATATGAAGGGTGCAGATAAGGGGAAAATCAACATTTTTCACAGGTGAATTTATGGTGCATGAGGTCGAAAAACACAGTTGATCTTATGCACTAGATTGCCCGAAATCAAAGGATTTGCAAAAAAAGAAAAAGAAAAATAAGGGCACTTCCCCCTTGACCCCCGTCGTCCCCCTCATATGTCATCGAGTGTGAGAAATTTCTGTTGTTTGAAAGAAATTGTCAACATGGGTTGTTCCCAGGTTGCATGAAGATTAATGTTATAATTTTCTAAGACTGTAATAAATATAACAAATGTGTTTATAAACACTTTTGCAAATTCAGAATCCTATCAGTGACAATTAAGGTCAGCATTTCTTTCTAGTGCAGTTGGGAAGTTTTTGATCTTGGTTGGACCAAGAAGAAGAGTATCATCATGGAGTATGCACAATATCCTTATGAGGTTGAGGCAGATGCAATGGGAGAGAATGTATAGGTTTATAATGCAAAGACAAAATCTAATGGTAGAAGAAACCAAGCAACTCCCTCAAACATTGCAGAAACCATGAGGATCTTAAGGGTGGAACTGCAGAGTTGTATAGTAGACACTATTAGGATGATTAGATCCCAAGTGGAGCAGAATCATTTGAATGCAGCTATGCTTCAAAGTTTGACTGACATTCAAAGGAAGATAAACCATGGGAAGAATTCAGAAAATCAGGAAAGGAGTGGGGGTAGCTCAAGGAGGCATTCCCACAAGAGATCCCATAGTTCAAGAAGGATTTCTAGAGATATGACATATACTCTAGAAATCACTTCTAGTGAAACATCTAACTCTAAAGAATCCATTGAAGCTTCAAGCTCTTCATCTCATAGAAACAAGAGGAAGAGGTCTTCTAAGAACAACTCTCATGGAGAATTTAAGAAGGCCAAATCACATACCTTTGATGCTGAGGTTAAATCTATTCAAGAAGATGAAGCTTGGCTTCTTGGGATGAGGAAGTATTTCCAAGTCCAAGACTATTTCGGAAATATGAAGGCAAGAGTGGCCATCTTCATTTTAATGGAAGAGCATCTATATGGTGGGAACAACTTCGAAAAATAAAAAGGATCAATGAAAGGAAGATTGTGTGGAAGCAGTTCAAGAAGTACTTCTAGAAAAACTACCTTTCTGATAGGTACTATGATAAAAAAATCAAAGAGTTCCATGAGTTGAAATTGGGACAAATGACAATGGAAGAATATGCAAACTGATTCTTGGAGCTGCTGAGATACATTAAATATATCACAGATGATAAGGTGAAAATTCACCGTTTTCTAAGTGGACTGCCCCAATCATATAAAGATAGAATTGAGTTTGATGAACCTTGAACTCTAAAGGAGGCCATAAGGAAGGCCAAGTATTGTTTTGATCAAAACAAAAGAAAACCATAATTCCGTAAGACATGGAAGGACAAGAAAAATGAAAAGTTTGACCAAAGAAAGAAGGGGTTCAAGCCTCCTCAATTCAAAAATTAGCCAAGACAGCCACCACAGGGTTTGACTAAGCCAGCTAGGATGTTGGGATACAAGCCAAGATATCCAAGAGAGCCTCTTCAATGTTGGGGATGTGGAGGGGACCACATGCTTAGGAATTTTCCAGATCGGAATGGGAGTGAAAAGAAAGTTCACAACATCCAAGGAGATGAAACACTGGGTAAAGTGGAAAGGACCTTCCCTAGAATTTATGCAACACTAGAGGACCTCCAAGCAGACCATCAGTCAACTATGGTTGAAGTTGAAGGTAAAACTGCTAAGAAATCTATTTCTAGTTTGATTGACCATGGATCTACTCATAGTTATATCAGTCCTAAAACTGTTGAGATTTGTGCTTTTAAGAAAACAAATCATAGTGAATCGTGATTAGTACAACTAGCCACTAGAACTAAGAGGAAAGTTAGTGAGATCGTGGATAAATGTCCATTGGAAATGGGTGGACTGTCCACTTTTGCAAATCTGAATGTTTTGCCACTTGGTTCATATGATATTCTCATTGGAATGGACTGGTTGGAAGCTCATAGAGTTAAACTTGATTGCTACAACAAGAATTTTGAGTGTATTGATGAAGAAGGAAACCCAAGGGTTGTAAAGGGAATTCCAAAGGTAGTTTCTGTTAGGTAGATTTCAGCCATGCAGTTGAATAAATTATGTAAGCAAGGTTTCCAATTGTATGCAACACATATTTTGGAGAAAACGGAAAATGAAATTTCCAAGTTGGAATACCATTCTGTTTTGCAAGAATTCAAGGATGTCTTTCCCGATGAAGTTCCAAAACTTCCTTCAAAGAGGGACATTGATTTTACAATTGATCTTGTTCCAGGAGCTGCTCCAGTTTCTAAGACACATTACAAGATGGTTACACCAGAATTATTAGAGTTGGAAATGCAACTACAAGAGTTGTTGGAAAATAAGTACATAAGGTCAAGTGTGTCTCCATGGGGAGCACCTGTACTTTTTGTGAAAAATAAGGATGGAATGCACATGTTATGTATTGATTACAGGAAACTTAACAAGGTCGTAGTGCAAAACAAGTACCCCTTGCCTCAAATTTATGATCTTTTTTATCAAATGAGAGGGGCAAAGGTGTTCTCAAAGATTTATTTGAGATCTGGTTATCATCAAGTGAGAATCAAGGAAAACGACATTCACAAGACAACCTTTAGAACAAGGTATGGACACTATGAGTTTGTGGTGGTTCCTTTTGGTCTCACCAATGCACTAGCTACATTCATGTGTCTCATGAATAGTGTTTTTAGCAAGTACTTGGACAAGTTTGTTCTTGTATTTCTAGATGACATTCTTATTTGTCCCAAGAATGAAGAAGAGCGTGAAGAACACTTGAGAATGAATTTGCAATTCCTAAGGGATCATAATTTGTATGCAAAGCTAATCAAATGTGACTTTTATAAAGATAAAATTCATTATTTGGGTCACATTATTTTCGAGGAGGGAATATCAGTGGATCCCGAGAAGATTGAAGCCATCACGAATTGGCCAACTCAAAGAAATGTGACAGATGTGAGATCTTTTATGGCTCTTGTTGGTTACTACAGGAGGTTTATTGAAGGATTCTCCAAGGTAACACACCCAATCACTTCTTTGCAAAAGAAGGGGATAAATTTTGAGTGGACGTCGAGATGTGAAGAAAGCTTCCAAGTGTTGAAAAATCTTTTCACAAGTGCTCCAATTCTAAAGATTGCAGATCCAGAAAAAGATTTTGTGGTATGCATAGATGCATGTAAAGATGGACTTGAGGAGTTCTTATGCAGGATAACTATGTGGTATGCTACGAGTCAAGAAAGTTGAAGGAGCATGAGCAGAACTATGCTACTCATGATATAGAGCTTGCAGCTATAGTGCATGCTTTGAAAATGTGGAGGCACTATTTAATGGGAAGAAAATTTGAACTAGGGACAGACCATTGTGGTCTGAAATATTTGTTTGAACAACCCTCATTAAATGCTAGGCAAGCTAGATGGCTGAAATTTTTATGTGAGTTTGATTTTGAAAGCAAACACATAAAAGGTAAGGAAAATAAGGTGGCTGATGCACTTAGCTGAAAAGTACATGAGATGCATGTAGCATCCATTAGTACATGCCAATCAGATTTGAGGCAACTGATTGCTATCTGTATTGCTGAAGATGAACTGTATGTGCAAATAAAGGACAAATTGCAAAAAAAAAATTGGAAAAGAGGTATGAAGGTTACCATTTGGAAGGTGACGAACTTCTTGTTTATAAAAACAGAATTTATATTCCTAATGTGGCATATTTAAGACGGATTGTTATGGATGAAATCCATAAAATGCCATATTCCGGTCACCCAGGATACTAGAAAATAGTTGCTATAGCGAGAAAGCAATATTTTTGTCTGTGAATGAAAAAGGACATTGATGAGTATATTTCAAAGTGTATGAAATGTCAACAAGTAAATGTTGAACATCAACACCCAACAGGTTTGTTGCAACCTTTTCCAATTCCAGAATGGAAATGGGATGTGATTTCCATGGATTTTATTATAGTTTTTCCAATGACAATGAGGCAACATGATTCCATCATGGTTGTGGTGGATAAATTATCTAAGGAAACACACTTTATACCAGTTAAATACATGTATAAAATGGATGCTATTGCAAAAAAATTTATGAAGAAAATTTTCAGGTAGCATGGTTTTCCTAAAGCAATAATTTTAAACAGGGATACAAAGCTTACTTCAAATTTATGGAAAACTCTTTTTGTTGATTGGGTACACAGCTAAACTTTAGTACCACTTGCCATCCACAAACATATGGGAAAACAAAATGAGTAAATCAGGTGCTTGAAGACATGCTACGCATGTACGTGATTGTAACATACCCTTCCATCATCAAATGGAAGGAAGGAAACATTAACAACACACCGGGCTTTTGGCAGAATTAGCCCCAATATTTTTACTCATAAAATTCATAAGAATTAAAAACTTCTGTGTGCATATTCGAACTTCAATAAAACACAGCAGAATTAAACATAACAACACACATAAGCACAAACATAAGATGATTCCATATGCAGGGATTCAATCCCATTCTTATGCTATGCACAGACTTCATTACAATATCAATCTCATGAATAAATAACATTCAGATTTAGCACATTGCAGAACACATAATATATATATAAATTAAAATCACAGAGAGCACTTATCTTGCAACGCAATGTCCAACGACTGGCTACGTGAGAGCAATGTTCCACCCAACCATAAATCTCTGTCCATCCTGTATTCTTTCAGCTGAGAGATCACCCCCGAGCTGGGTTGTGTATCCACTAAGGAGGAACTAGATGGCTCACTCACAGTCAGGGTTTCGCTCAGACAACCATGCTAAGCCAACACACAGTTGGGTTTTTCAAGCATGCAATGGGAAATGGAGGAAGATGCTAGTCCACTAAGCTCAATCCCAGAGCCACATACACTTCAAGTTGGACTCAACAATCCCATCCTCTGTTCATACATCCACAATTGGATTTCTCACAACTCTGTCACAAATAACCCCAAATCCGTCACTGATTTTCTGGGCAGTTAAAACTGGGTTTTCCCATGGATTTTGGGGTAGCTATTGCTTCCAAATTCGCCCCAAGGCTCATACCAATGGATCTCCCATTGGATTTCACTGTCCAATACCCATTCTGGGCGTTTTTGGCTTCCTAAAATGTGGGTTCATTCCAAGTTGCGATTTCTGGTTTTGCTCCCTACTGGGAACTCGTTTTTTTTGGAAAATGATGCTGGGTTTCTTCACCCTCCCATGGGGATGAGAATGCAGCAACTTCTAAGAGGTAGAGTGACTTCTTGCATAAGAAAACAGAGCTCATTACTACCCATACGAATTTCTGGGCTGCCCATGCTCCATCAAAGTCATTGACTTAATTCTTCAACCACTTTCTTACAATAGGAATAAATGTCATCTAGAAAAGTCAAATGGGTTCTCATAATGACATATGGAAACCTATGGTTCACTCCCTTAGGCCCCTCACCACTCCCTAGTGGATACACGTGGCCCCTTCTCATTCGTTGCCTCCGTAGTCAGTCTTGGAAATTTTATTGCATGATGCTTATTTACATCCTATTACAATTTCCATGGCTTAAGAGCACATGGGCATCAAATATCAATGCTTGCCCTTTTAAATCAAATTCGGGCTTTCACTAGCGGGGCCTTGGCCTTGAGCTCCACGCTAGGAAAACATACATTACATGTACACATTATTTACATTAAATGCTAATACATCCTAAGAGTCACAATGGGGTATTACAATGATGGACAAACCATCCAAGTGGGAGGATTATCTACACTTGGTAGAGTTTGCATATAACAATGGAAAACAAGCATCGTTGGGCATGAGTCCATTTGAAGCTTTGTATGGTAGGAGGTGTAGGGTACCAGTTACTTGGAATAATCCAGTGAATAGAATTGTACTTGGGCCATAATTGCTTAAGGAAATGGAACAAGAGGTTGCAAATATTAGGAAAAGTTTAAAGGCAACCCAAGATAGACAGAAAATTTATGCAGATAAGAACCGAGTGCATAAAGAGTTTCATGTTGGGGATCATGTTTACCTTAGAGTGAGGCCAAGGAAGAGTTCTTTGAATCTTGGAAGTTGTGCCAAGCTATCACCTAGATATTGTGGGCCATTTGAAGTGCTTGAGAGAATAAGGCCAATTGCATATAGAATTGCATTTCCTGCTAACATTAGAGCTCATAATGTTTTTCATGTTTCTTTGCTTAAGAAATATGTACATGATCCTAACCATGTGATTGATTGGGATGTGATTCAAGTGGAAACCGATGGAGAGTTACAAACAGAGACACTATGCATCCTAGATAGGAAAGTGGCATTACTCCGGAACGGAGCCATCAGACAGGTAAAGGTGCAATGGAAGCACTTCGGTCCCGATGAGGCTACGTGGGAGTTGGAGGATGCCATGAGAGAGGCATATCCATTTTTGTTCTAAATTTTGAGCAAACACCGAGGACGATGTTATTCCAAGGGGGAGGGGATTGTAATACCCCTAGTTTTGACTTGGAATGTATTTATCCAATATTATGTAAATGATGTAAATATGCTAGTGTGAATTCCTAGTGTGGAGCTCAAGGCCAAGGCCCGACTAGTGAATGTCTAGGCATGTATGATGTTTATACTTCATTTGGACTATTTATTTGGATTTTATGTCGATTTGTAATATATGTAAATATTATGTGTATAATTAATGAAATGGTCCAAGACCGGTTGTGTAAAGAGCACCAAAGGGGTTATGATTCCACTAGATGGGAAGAGGAAAGGGGGTCCATGGGTGACTAAATCCGTGCTTCCAAGTGTCAACCTTGGAACTCACACAAAATTCTGTCATGTGATGAGAATAAGCCAATTATCTCCTTTTTTGACCATTTTCCAATCATTAATGCATGTGTGTGGTTGGTGGGAAAAGTAACCTCATGTAGTTATTGAAGCATGAGACTAAATGCACTTTTGTGACCGTTCTGTCATGAAAGAATTCAGTTTGCAGCTGCCAGGAGTCCTTTCCCTACTTCCAGAAGTTATGTCAATTGTTGTTTCACTAATTTCCCATATCCCTTGGAGTCAAACCTCATTTGTCTCATTCTTTCATGTAGGTTTAGAGGATGCAAAGTTCTCCATTGTTGTCCATAAACTTACCATGTTGTTTTGAATCCAAAAATTCAAATTTGGAGACCATGTTGCAGATTGCGAAGTGGGTTTTGTTGGATGTAGGTGAGCAGAGAGGTTGGGCAATCTAGGAACCCTTACCCTTGAGTTATGCTGCTCGGTGCTTGAGAAGCCACAGATTGAGGCTGCAGGAGGTTCTATAACATCCAATACCAAGTTGGAATTCTTCTATGCACACACTGGAAGCACCCAGCAAGATGGATCTCCCAAGAGAACCATGGATCAGTGAAGGGGATGCCTGAGCTAGAAGGGTTGTTTGGGTACACAAGGGTACTCCCAAAAGACTGAACACCTATAGCAACCACTTCACACAAACAGATCAGAGATCGATACACCGATGTTTTGATGTGGTTTAAACCCTTGAGAGGGAAACACTCCATGGCCCCGGCCAAATAGTTTCTACAGATCAATTTATTATGCAAAGAAAGAAAGTTACAAATGAGCTTCTCATAATCGATCAAATTTCCAATGACCCTGCATGCTCTTTAAATAGAGATCATGGACCAATCGGGTGTTAAGCCACGGATCAAGGGTAGGTATGATCTAAGAGAAGTTGAGTCACCGGATCACAACATATCGTGATCGTCAGATTAAATATTTACAAATGCATAATAATGCATACTAAAGAAACACACTTTTCCTAACGGATATATTACACAAGTTGATCTTAACTAACTCCTAAGTGTCTAA
This sequence comes from Larix kaempferi, assembly GCA_027924585.1. NCBI lineage: Eukaryota > Viridiplantae > Streptophyta > Pinopsida > Pinales > Pinaceae > Larix > Larix kaempferi. Next base: position 3,033,750 of record BSBM01000077.1, read on the forward strand.
TTATCCTAACATCCCCCCTTGAGAACAACTTGGGATAGAATTAAAGGATTTACCAAAGTGACACTATTAGGAGAAGGAAGGAGGCATTAGAGCCTATCCCCCTTAATGACAAGTTCCTGAACTCCTAACATAGATCGAAGTTTAGAAAACTTTGCTTCTGTAAGAGACTTGGTGAAGATGTCTGCAACTTGATCATCTGTAGGACAAAAGAGCACTTCAAGAAAACGATCATGAACAAGATTTTTGATGAAGTGCATATGAAGCTCAATGTGTTTGCTTCGTTGATGTAGGATTGGATCTTTGGAAAGCTTGATGGCACTTTGATTGTCGCACCAAAGTGGAGTAGGCTGCTGCTGCTTGAATCTTGAATCCAAACTCTGAAAGGATCTGTCGAAGCCATAAAGCTTCCTGACTGGCATTAACTGTTGCTCGATATTCTGCCTCTGCTGAAGAAAGAGCAAGAGCTTGTTGTTTCTTACAATCCCAAGTGCTAGGTCCAGGTCCCAGACTGAAAACATAACCTGCAGTAGATTTTCGATCATCAGGATTGTCGGCTCAATCTAAATCAGTGAAACCAACCAACAAAGGTTTCCCCCCTATACTGTAATGAATCCCAAACTAAATTGTACCTCAAATATATCAAAGTATTCTTTTAGCTGCTTTCCATTGACTTTCATGAGGTGTTTGCATATAATGGGCAACATGACCAACGACAAAGGAAAGGTCAGGATGGGAATGAATAAAGTATAAGAGACTACCAACAAGCTGACGATACAAGGTGGCATCTACTTCAGGTGAAAGACAAGTGGCAGAAATTTTGACTCTGGATTGGAAGGGAGAAGGGGTTGGTGTACAATCTTCCATGTGAAAGCGACGAATAAGGTCACAAGCATACTTAGACTGAGAAATAAAGATTCCTTCTTTGGTTTGTAGGACTTGGAGACCAAGAAAATAATGCAAATGTCCTAAGTCTGACATTTCAAAATTTTGCTTAAGACTGGATTTCACATGGGTTATAAGCTTAGGGTCACTACCAGTAAGAATAAGGTCATCAACATATAGAACAAGTATGATGAGATGGTTTCCTACTTTCTTGGTATAGACATTGGGGTCAGAATGGCATCTAGAAAAACCAGTGTCAAGGAGAAACCTATCCATTTTGGCATACCAAGCTCTAGGAGCTTGCTTAAGGCCATATAAGTATTTCTTAAGGTGGCAGACAAGGATAGAGTTATTCTGAACATATCCAGGAGGCTGTTCCATGTAAATTTCCTCCTGTAAATCACCATGTAAGAAGGCAGACTTGACATCCATTTGATGGAATTCCCAGTTGTGTAAGGCTGCAAGGGAAAGAACAAGGCGGATGGAGTTCATTTTTGCGACAAGAGAAATGGTTTCATTGTAGTCAATCCCTTCAATTTGGGAAAAACCTTTGGCAACTAACCTTGCCTTAAGTCTTTCAACACTTCCATCTGATGCATACTTAGTTTTGTAGACCCATTTACATCTGACAATTTTTCTTCCTTTTGGAAGAGGTACAAGATCCCAAGTATCATTCGCCATTAAGGAACGATATTCTTCATCCATAGTTGCATCCCAATCTAGATTTCCTGAAGCTTCTGCAAAGGTTTATGGATCATGATTCTCGAAAACTTGAGCCAAAAGAGAAGAGGCTCGCTGAAACTGAGAACGTGTTCGACATTGATCTCTAGGATCACCGGTAAGATCACCAGCTGCTTCACATGTTGAACGGACGCATCGAGGAAGCATTTGTGCTGGTGCAATTGGAGGAACATGAGCAGGTGGAGGTGTATTTTCATCCTCACTATCATCATCAGAAACTGGATTTGGAAACCTATCAAGGAAGTTGGAAGAAGAAGAAGAAGGAACAATCGCCGAATCAGGCTTGCAGGCCAAAGATGGCACAATTGCTAAGTTAGGCTCGAAGGCCAAGAGATTTTCATCAAATTTAACATCTCTTCTAATGATTATATCATGAGAATGTGGTTGAAGAATTCTATAACCTTTTACATCTTCACAATATCCAACAAATATGCACTTTTCACTTTTAGACTGCAATGCTTTCTGTTTTTCATCCGAAACGTGAGCCCATGCTTCACTACCAAATACACGGAAGTGAATTACATTTGGTTTAATTTTACTCCATGCTTCTTCCGGTGTGATACCTTGTAAAGCTTTAGTGGGGGTGCGATTAACTATGTAATTTGCACAATTTATGGCTTCAACCCAAAATTGAAGACTTAGTCCCTTAGATTGGATCATACAATTAGCCATTTCTTTTAAAGTGTGGTTCTTCTGTTCAGCTACACCATTTTGTTGTGGTGTATATGGAACAGTGTGTTGTTGTTGGATGCCTTGTTCAGTGTAGAAAGTCGTGAAATTTTTGTTAACATATTCTCCTCCATTGTCAGATCTTAACTTAATAATTTGATGACCAAATTGTTTTTCAACAAGGGCCTTGTAGGCCAAGAACATGTTAAATACTTCACTCTTAAGTTTTAGGAAATAAACCCAAGTGCATCTGGTGTAATCATCAATGAAAGTTAAGAAATACTTGAAACCAGAAAAGGAATCAGATGGAAGAGGACCACACAAGTCACTATGCACAATCTCCAAGGGAACCGAGCCGTGCTGAGAGGCACGTTTGTCAAAAATGTCCCGATGATGTTTTTCGAGTACACAACCGGAAAAAACACCATCACTGCAATATACCATTGGAAGACCTGTCACCATATTGTCTTTACATAGTTGTTGAAATGAACGATATTTTAAGAGACCAAATCGCTCATGCCAAAGTTTGCTCAAGTTATCACTATGAGCAACAAAAACTGAAGGAAAAGGTGATGACCCAAATTTGTTAAAATTGTACAACCTGGTAATATCATCAACAACTCTGGTAGCTAGGACCTGTTGAGGATATTTAAAATCCTTGATTACAACTTGGTGAGGTGTAAACGTCACAGTTTTACCTTCACCAGAATGAGTGATTTGATAGACTGATAACAAATTGCAGGAAATTCTTGGAACACATAGTACATCACTGAAATGATCCAGGTGGATATTGGTGGAAACCCACCTTTCCAACTGGCTCAAAACAGTTTTATGGCAACTTTGGTATTGTACTATTTTTAGCAGCTTTTCGGGTCCTGAACTTCCAGGGCCATTTTGAGGCCCTAAACGACATTTTTTTGGCAATTTGGGGGGCCAAATGGTTGCCTTTGGCTTTCATTTGGCCCTAGTCGAAAGTCGTAAATCTCGGATAGACCTTTCCAACGGGCTACCGAGCGCCCCAAACGGAGATCGTATGCAAAAGTTACGACCCCAGGAAGTTGATGTACTAACTTACCCAAACGGGGTCCACATGACTTTTGGCGCTTCATCTCCTAGGGTTAGGTTTTTGGATGTCTAGGGTTTTTGACATTCCTGTTTATTGTAAAAGGCCTTGAGGGCCTCATTGTAACCATCTTCTTGCGAAATGAGCGCAGCCGACACATCTCTTCTCAGAGATAAGCCGCCACCATTTCAGCAAGCTTGTTTTCCGCTGCATTTTACAGTTCTAGCTTATTTCCTTATTGAATAGAAAACCAGTTTTACTGTAGCTCTATTATTTTTTGTTAAGCATCTAATAATAATCTGTATTCATTTCGTTCTGCTCATAAAATCTGGATCAGTGGTATCAGAGCAGTCTGCTCCTTGTCGTCTTAATGCATGTCCCCAATGAGGTCAGGGTACAAAGAATTGGGTCTCGAGCTTATTTCTCTTGAGGACAAAAGCTCTTGCACGCCCAAGCGACCTCTCATGGCAGGAGAAAAGAAAGATGACGGGACAGGATATCGTATCAAAATGTTGCTTGAGGAAGCCCTCACGCAGCAGAGGAACGAGATGATGGATAATTCCGCGCAAATCCTTCGGTGACTACCAACAAGCGACGCATCTTCCTCGAGCGGAGGCGCCGCCCCCTTCAAGGTACAAATCAACTTTGATATCCCTATATCTGAAGGACAGATAGACGCAGATGCTATAGATAAGTGGTTGAATCTACTAGAAGGGTATTTTTCTGTCCATAACTTTTCGAATAAAGAAAAGATTACTTTTGCGCTCCTCAAAGGCGTTCCCCATGTCAAAGATTGGTGGGAAACATTCTGCGAGCAAAATGACGCAGAAGAAGCCTCATTATTTTCAGTCACGGCCACCTGCGAGTCCTTCAGGGATGCTTTTAAGGAACAATACTACCCTGTTGGAAGTTATGATGACTTGTATACCAAATGGACCACACTGCGACAAGAAAGAGACCAAGCAGTGCCAGAGTTCACAAATATCTTCCATACCTTGCGCACCAAGTTGGGTATCAAAGATTCAGAGCGACATCTGGTGCTCAAGTATCGTGGTGGTTTGCATAGATACATCCAGACCGAAATGGAATTTCTGGACATCTCTTCCTTGGGTGCGGCCTACCGATATGCCCTCAAAATCGAGCAGAAGCTCAAACAAAAGACGTGACAATTTGGGCCTGGGAACCCTTCACAGCAAAAGATAGGAAAGGGCGGCCCCAACCCATAGAATAAAGGACAGAGCAAAGATGGACAGCATCAAGAAAACCAGTCCAAGCTACAAACAAAGAAGGACACCGAAAAAACACAGAAAGATACCGAGAAGTGGTGCGACTTCCATAAGAGCCCTTGGCATAACACTGCTGATTGCCGCTCAAAGCAGTCGTTGGTGGCCGAAGTGAAAGCATATGAATCAGATGCGGGTTCTGAATCTGAGTCCAAACCAGAAAGGGGAAGATGGATCATTGACATGGAACCCAGTGCCACCATTGCTACCACCAAGCTCCAGCCTGATGAACCAGACGAGCCAGAAGAAGGAGAACGCCTCTTCCATTAACAGATGTGGGTAAAAGGCACCCCGCTGCACTTCATCGTTGATAGCAGTAGCCAGAAGAATCTCATCTCAGTAGAGGTCGTCAAGCGCCTGGCCCTGCCAACAATGCCGCACCCACAACCCTACACCATTGGATGGCTCCGCAAAGGAAGCGATCTCCGTGTCAGCCAACAGTGCCGACTGCCATACTGCATCAAGCCCTTCAAGGATGAAGTATTGTGTGATGCTACTCCTCTCAAAGTTTCAGATGTTACTCATGCTGTATATGAGTCTAGGCCTCGTAGTATTATTATCTCTTTGAATAAGAAATTGTACAGGATACTCGAGGCAGTCCCTCCTAGTGCTATTTCCTTGATCTCTGCGAAGCAATGCAGGAAGGTCATCTCTCAGATCAGGAAATTTGTCTTCTTCGTGATTCGCTCTCAGAGTGAAAGAAAGATCGCAGCCACATCCCGGGCCTCCACAAACGATCTATCCACACAATAGAAGCAAGTGGATAAGGTGGTGGAAGGATACTCAGATATCTTCTCCTCTCCGACCGGGGTACCTCTGCACTGCCAGGTCAAGCATCCCATCGATCTGAACCCAAGCGTACCGCTACCCAATGGGCTGTTCTATCGCACCTCTCTGTTGGAAAACGAGGAGATCAAGAGGCAGATCCAAGAATTGGTCCGGAAGGGGCACATCCGTCCCAGTTCATCACCTTGTGGGAGCCCAATTGTGCTGGTGCAGAAGAAATATGGGACCTGGCGACTTTGCATTGATTATCGGGCCCTGAATAAAATCACAGTCCGTAACCGATACCCGATTCCCCGAATTGACGACCTCCTTGATCAGCTCACGGGGGCCAAATACTTTAGTAAGATTGATCTAAAGTCTGGCTACCACCAGGTCCCAATAGAACAGACAGATGTATGGAAGACTGCCTTCAAGTCAAAAGAAGGTCTTTTTGAATGGCTGGTCATGCCTTTTGGTTTGACAAATGCTCCAACAAATTTTATGAGGATGATGGACGATATCCTGTGACCTTTCACCAACAATTTTGTAGTGTTTTATCTGGATGACATCCTCATCTACAGCAAGACTTGGGACGAACACTTGCAACATATTCAGCAGGTTCCGCACACCCTGCGGAAGCACAAACTATATGCAAACTTGGAAAAATGCTCCTTCGGCATGGACAGGTTCCATTACTTAGGCTACATCGTTGATCGACATGGTGTGCATGTGGATCCAGCCAAGATCCAGGTCATCCGTGACTGGCCAGCCCCAACCACACTCACTGAACTTCGGAGCTTCTTGGGCCTCACCAATTTCTATCAACGGTTCGTACTGGGATTCTGTCATATCGCATGGGCCCTCAGCCAAGTGATAAGGGGTGGTGGTAAGGCAAAATTTGTGTGGGGCCTGTCCCAACAACAAGCCTTCGATGACTTGAAGAAGCGTTTGTGCACATCGCTGGTACTCTCATTACCGAACCTGCAACATCCCTTTGAGATCGAGACAAATGCTTCAGATTATGCTGTGGGCGCCGTTCTCACTCAACACGGCCACCCTGTGGCATATCATAGTGAGACACTATCAGATGCTGTCTGCAAGTACCCTACCTACAACAAATAAATGTACTCCATTGTACAAGCCTACCGCCAGTGGAGACATTACATTCTTGGGAAGGAGACAGTAATCCACACTGATCACAAGCCACTACAGTTCATGCAGACCCAAGGAAAGTTGCAGAATGACCACCATCAGAAGTGGTCAACATATTTACAGTAGTTCCACCTCAACATCAAATATAAAACAGGGAGTACCAACCGAGTTGCTGACTGCCTCAGTCGACCTCCAATCGTGACACTTACCACGATGCTAGACTCTTGTGGCCACGAGAACTCCGGATGGCCCCACCTCTACGAGACAGACCCTGACTTCTCCGCCACCTATCAAATGTTGGGCACCAACTCAATGGTTTCTAATTTCCATCTTCAGGACGAGTTGTTGTGTCGTCTGGGCCATCTCTGCATTCCATCAAGTGAGCGCGCGAAGCTGATTTGGGAAGCTCACTATAGTCGGGTGGCAGGACACTTTGGGGTCAAAAAGACAGTGGTAGTATTGCAGAAACATTTCTACTAGCCGAAACTTCGACAAGATGTCGGCAAGTATATTAGGTCCTGCACCACTTGCGCTATTGCCAAACCGACCACTAAGAAACAGGGCCTATACACCCCTCTGCCTACTCCTGACAGGCCGTGGGAATCCATCTCAATGGACTACATGTCGGGCCTCCTGTCCACCAAGAGGGGAAACGACTGTGTTTTCGTGGTTGTTGATCGCTTTTCCAAGATGGCGATTCTAGCCGCTTGCAAGAAGAACATCACAGCAGAAGCCACTACCAAGATCTTCTTTGAACGAGTATGGGTACATTTTGGGATCCCACAGACCATTATCTCAGACCGTGACAGTCACTTCCTCAGCTCATTCTGGTCAAGCCTCTGGTCACTGCTGGATACCAAGCTCACCAAATCCACTGCCTTCCACCCCCAGACCAATGGACAAACAGAGGTCGTCAACCAGATGATCGTACATATCCTGTGCATGTACAATTCAACACACCCCCGCACATGGGATGAGAGTCTCCCCTATGTCCAACATAGCTACAACCGAGCCCTGCATAGCTCAACTGGCCACTGCCCCTTTCAGGTGGGGTTGGGATTCTAACCATTGGGCCCCATGGATGTTGCACTTCCCCTTGCGACCACCTCGGCCGACTCGTCCCCAGAGCTGACAAAGCTGCCTGGTTCATTGAACGGATCCAGCATATCCGCCAACAGGTTCAGGATATTCTACAGAAGTCTAATGCCAAGTACAAGGAGCACCATGATCAACATCGGGTGCCACATAAGTTTCAGGTGGGCGACAAAGTTTGGTTGCATTTGCAAAAAGAACGCCTTACAGGGCCCCATCGAAAGCTTCACCCACTCCGTTATGGGCTGTACACCATCACCAAGGCGGTGGGTGACAAAGCTTTTGAGCTCAACATTCCCCCCTTCCTTGGTCTGCATCCAATCTTCAACGTGGCTCTCCTTCGGCCATATTTCCCACCACTGTTAGACACCTCAGAGATAGCAGAGAAGCTGACACCAACAGAGCTCAAACCTGACTGCCTACAACAAGCATACAGTGATCATATTGCAGACACACAGATCAAGGGCACTCGACATCAAAGGATCCAGCTTTATCAAGTTGTCAAAGCAGGGCAGCTCCTGCACCAAGGCAAGTGGCTCACCCGAGGCCAAATTCAGCAGAAATTTCCTCATCTGATGGGGGAACTCAATGCAATGGAGACCATTGCTTCCTAAGGAGGGAGGATTGATCCAGGTGGATATTGGTGGCCACCCACCTTTCCAACTGGCTCAAAACAGTTTTATGGCAACTTTGGTATTGTACTATTTTTAGCAGTTGTTTTGGGTCCTGAACTTTCGGGGCCATTTTGAGGCCCTAAACGACCTTTTTTGCCAATTTGGGGGGACAAATGGTTGCCTGCTGCATGCATTTGGCCCCAGTCAAAAGTTGTAAATCTAGGATAAGCCTTTCCAACGGGCTATCGAGCACCCCAAATGGAGATCGTATGCAAAAGTTACGACCTCGGGAATTTGATGTACTAACTTACCCAAACGGGGCCCACATGACTTTTGGCGATTCATCTCCTAGGGTTAGGTTTTTGGATGTCTAGGGTTTTTGACATTCCTATTTATTGTAAAAGGCCTTGAGGGCCTCATTGTAACCATCTTCTTGTGAAATGAGCGCAGCCGACACATCTCTTCTCAGAGATAGGCTGCCACCATTCTAGCAAGCTTGTTTTTCGTTGCATTTTACAGTTCTAGCTTATTTCCTTATTGAATAGAAAACCAGTTTTACTGTATCTCTGTTATTTTGTGTTAAGCATCTGATAATAATCTGTATTCATTTCGTTCTGCTCATAAAATCCGGATCAGTGGTATTAGAGCGGTCTACTCCTTGTCGTCTTAAAGCGTGTCCCCAATGAGGTTAGGGTACAAAGAATTGGGTCTCGAGCTCGTTTCTCTAGAGGACAAAAGCTCTCGCATGCCCAAGCGACCTATCATGGCAGGAGAAAAGAAAGATGATGGGACAGGAGATCGTATCAAAATGTTGCTTGAGGAAGCCCTCACGCAGCAGAGGAACGAGATGATGGATAATTCCGCGCAAATCCTTCGGCGACTACCAACAAGCGACGCATCTTCCTCGAGCGGAGGCGCCGCCCCCCTTCAAGGTACAAATAAACTTCGATATCCCTATATTTGAAGGACAGATAGACGCAGATGCTGTAGATAGGTGGTTGAATCTACTAGAAGGGTATTTTTCTGTCCATAACTTTTCGAATAAAGAAAAGATTACTTTTGCGCTCCTCAAAGCCGTTCCCCATGTCAAAGATTGGTGGGAAACATTCTGCGAGCAAAATTGCATAAGAAGCCTCATTATTTTCAGTCACGGCCACCTGCGAATCCTTCAGGGATGCTATTAAGGAACAATACTACCCTATTGGAAGCTATGACGACTTGTATACCAAATCGACCACACTACGACAAGAAAGAGACCAAGCAGTGCCAGAGTTCACAAATATCTTCCATACCTTGCGCACCAAGCTGGGTATCAAAGATTCAAAGCGACATCTGGTGCTCAAGTATCGCAGTGGTTTGCATAGATACATCCAAACCGAAATGGAATTTCTGGACATCTCTTCCTTGGGCGCGACCTACCGATATGCCGTCAAAATCGAGCAGAAGCTCAAACAAAAGATGCCGCAATTTGGGACTGGGAACCCTTCACAGCAAAAGATAGGAAAGGGCAGCCCCAACCCACAGAAGAAAGGATAGAGCAAAGATGGACAGCATCAGGACAAGCAGTCCAAGCCGCAAGCAAAGAAGGACACTGGAAAAACAAAGAAAGATACCGGGAAGTGGTGTGACTTCCATAAGATCCCTTGGCATAACACTGCTGATTGCCACTCAAATCAGTGGCTGGTGGCCGAAGTGAAAGCATCTTAATCAGATGCGGGTTCTGACTCTGAGTCTGAACCAGAAAGGGGAAGACGGATCATTGATGCGGAACCCAGTGCCACCATTGCTACCATCAAGCTCTATCCTGATGAACCAGATGAGCCAGAAGAAGGAGAACACCGCTTCCATTCACAGATGTGGGTAAAAGGCACCCCGCTGCACTTCATCGTTGATAGCGGTAGCCAGAAGAATCTCATCTCAGCAGAGGTCATCAAGTGCCTGGCCCTGTCGACAACGCCACACCCACAACCCTACACCATTGGATGGCTCCGCAAAGGAAGCAATCTCCGCGTCAACCAACAGTGTCGACTGCCATACAGCATCAAGCCCTTCAAGGACGAGGTATTGTGTGATGTTGCTCCTCTCGAAGTTTCAGATGTTCTTTTGGCACAACCTTATTTATCGAAACGTCATGCTGTATATGAGTCTAGGCCTCGTAGTGTTATTATCTCTTTGAACAGGAAATTGTACAGGATACCCGAGGCAGTCCCTCCTAGTGCTATTTCCTTGATCTCTGCCAAGCAATGCAGGAAGGTCATCTCTCAGACCAGGAAATTTGTCTTCTTCGTGATTCACTCTCAAAGTGAAAGAAAGATCGCAGCCACATGCCGGGCCTCCACAACCGATCTATCCACACAACAGAAGCAAGTGGATAAGGTGGTGGAAGGATACTCAGATATCTTCTCCTCTCCGACGGGGGTACCTCTACACTACCAGGTCAAGCATCCCATCGATCTGACCCCAGGCGCACCGCTACCCAATGGGCCTGTCTATCACCCCTCTCTTTTGAAAAATGAGGAGATCAAAGGCAGATCCAAGAATTGCTCCGCAAGGGGCACATCCGTCCCAGTTCATCACCTTGTGGGAGCTCAATTGTGCTGGTGCAGAAGAAAGATGGGACGTGGTGACTCTGCATTGATTACCGGGCCCTGAATAAAATCACAGTCCGTAATCAGTATCCGATTCCCCGAATCGACGACCTCCTTGATCAGCTCACGGGGGCCAAATACTTCTGTAAGATTGATGTGAAGTCTGGCTACCACCAAGTCCCAATAGAACAGACAGATGTATGGAAGAATGCCTTCAAGTCAAAAGAAGGTCTTTTTGAATGGCTGGTCATGCCTTTTGGTTTGACAAATGCTCCAACAACTTTTATGAGGATGCCGGACGATATCCTGCGACCTTTCACCAACAATTTTGTAGTGGTGTATCTGGATGACATCCTCATCTACATCAAAACTTGGGAGGAACACTTGCAGCATATTCAGCAGGTTCTGCACACCCCGCGGAAGCACAAACTATATGCAAAATTGGAAAAATGCTCCTTCGGCATGGACAGGGTCCATTACTTAGGCTACATCGTTGATTGACATGGTGTGCATGTGGATCCATCCAAGATCCAGGTCATCCGTGACTGGCCAGCCCCAACCACACTCACTGAACTTCGGAGCTTCTTGGGCCTCGCCAATTTCTATCGACGGTTCGTGCTGGGATTCTCTCATATCGCATGGGTCTTCAGCCAAGTGACCAGCGGTGGTGGTAAGGAAAAATTTGTGTGGGGCCTGTCCCAACAACAAGCCTTCGATGACTTGAAGAAGTGTTTGTGCTCATCGCTGGTACTCTCATTACCGAACCTGCAACATCCCTTTGAGATCGAGATAGATGCTTCAGATTATGCTGTGGGCACCGTTCTCACTCAACACGGCCACCCCGTGGCATATCATAGTGAGACACTATCAGATGCTGTCTGCAAGTACCCTACCTACGATAAAGAAATGTACTCCATTATACAAGCCTGCCGCTAGTGGATACATTACATTCTTCGGAAGGAGACAGTCATCCACACTGATCACACGCCACTACAGTTCATGGAGACCCAAGGAAAGTTGCAGAATGACCGCCATCAGAAGTGGTCAACATATTTACAGCAATTCCACCTCAACATCAAATATAAAATAGGGAGTACCAACCGAGTTGGTGACTGCCTCAGTCGACCTCCAGTCACGGCACTTACCATGGTGCTAGACTCTTGTGGCCACGAGACCTCCGGATGGCCCCACCTCTACGAGACAGACCCTGACTTCTCCGCCACCTATCAAATGTTGGGCACCAACTCAATGGTTGCTAATTTCCATCTTCAGGACGGGTTGTTATGTCATATGGGCCATCTCTGTGTTCCATCAAGCGAGCGCGCGAAGCTAATTTGGGAAGCTCACTATAGTCGGGTGGCAGGACACTTTGGCGTTGAAAAGACAGTGGCAGTATTGCAGAAACATTTCTACTGGCTGAAATTTCGACAGGATGTCAGCAAGTATATCAGTTCCTGCAACGCTTGCGCTATTGCCAAACCGACCACTAAGAAACAGGGCCTATACACCCCTCTGCCTACTCCTGACAGGTCGTGGGAATCCATCTCAATGGACTACATGTCGGGCCTCCCGTCCACCAAGAGGGGAAACGACTGTGTTTTCATCGTTGTTGATCGCTTTTCCAAGATGGCCATTCTAGCCGCTTGCAAGAAGAACATCACAGCAGAAGCCACTACCAAGCTCTTCTTTGAACGAGTATGGGTACATTTTGGGATCCCACAGACCATTATCTCAGACCGTGACAGTCGGTTCCTCAGCACATTCTGGTCAAGCCTCCGGTCACTGCTGGATACCAAGCTCACCAAATCCACTTCCTTCCACCCCCAGACCGATGGACAAATGGAGGTCGTCAACCGGATGATCGTACATATCCTGCGCATGTACAATTCAGCACACCCCTGTACATGGGATGAGAGTCTCCCCTATGTCCAACATAGCTACAACCGAGCCCTGCATAGCTCAACTGGCCACAACCCCTTTCAGGTGGGGTTGGGATTCCAACCATAGGGCCCCATGGATGTTGCACTTCCCCTTGCGACCACCTCGGCTGACTCGTCCCCAAAAGCTGACAAAGCCACCCGGTTCATTGAACGGATCCAACATATCCTCCAACAGGTTCAGGATATTCCACAGAAGTCTAATTCCAAGTACAAGGAGCGCCATGATCAACATCGGGTGCCACATAAGTTTCAGGTGGGCGACAAAGTTTGGTTGCATTTGCAGAAAGAATGCCTTACACGGCCCCATCGAAAGCTTCTCCCACTCCGTTATGGTCCGTACACCACCACCAAGGCGGTGGGTGACAATGCTTTTCAGCTCAACATTCCCCCCTTCCTTGGTCTGCATCCAGTCTTCAACGTGGCTCTCCTTCGGCCATATTTCCCACCACTGTTAGACACCTCAGAGATAGCACAGAAGTTGACACCAACAGAGCTCAACCCTGACTGCCTACAACAAGCATCCAGTGATCATATTGCAGACACACAGATGAAGGGCACTCGACATCAAAGGATCCATCTTTATCGAGTTGTCAAAGCAAGGCAGCTCCTGCACCAAGGCAAGTGGCTCACCCGAGGCCAAATTCAGCAGAAATTTCCTCATCTGATGGGGGAACTCAACGCAATGGAGACCATTGCTTCCTAAGGAAGGAGGATTGATCCAGGTGGATATTGGTGGCCACCCACCTTTCCAACTGGCTCAAAACAGTTTTATGGCAACTTTGGTATTGTACTATTTTTAGCAGTTTTTCGGGTCCTGAACTTCCGGGGCCATTTTGAGGCCCTAAACGACCTTTTTTGGCAATTTGGGGGCCCAAATGGTTTCCCCCGGCATACATGTCGGCCCATTGAAAAGTTGTAAATCTTGGATATACCTTTCCAACGGGCTACCGAACGCCCCAAACGGAGATCGTATGCAAAAGTTACGACCCCGGGAAGTTGATGTACTAACTTACCCAAACGGGGCCCACATGACTTTTGGCGCTTCATCTCCTAGGGTTAGGTTTTTGGATGTCTAGGGTTTTTGATATTCCTGTTTATTGTAAAAGGCCTTGAGGGCCTCATTGTAACCATCTTCTTGCGAAATGAGCGCAGCCGACACATCTCTTCTCAGAGATAAGCCACCACCATTCCAGCAAGCTTGTTTTCCGCTCCATTTTACAGTTCTAGCTTATTTCCTTATTGAATAGAAAACCAGTTTTACGATATCTCTGTTATTTTGTGTTAAGCATCTGATAATAATCTGTATTCATTTCGTTCTGCTCATAAAATCCGGATCAGTGGTATCAGAGCGGTCTGCTCCTTGTCGTCTTAATGGATGTCCCCAACGAGGTCAGGGTACAAAGATTTGGGTCTCGAGCTCGTTTCTCTTGAGGACAAAAGCTCTCGTGCGCCCAAGCGACCTCTCATGGCAGGAGAAAAGAAAGATGATGGGACAAGAGATCCTATCAAAATTTTGCTTGAGGAAGCCCTCACGCAGCAGAGGAACGAGATGATGGATAATTCCGTGCAAATCCTTCGGCGACTACCAACAAGCGACGCATCTTCCTCGAGCGGAGGCGCCGCCCCCTTCAAGGTACAAATCAACTTCGATATCCCTATATTTGAAGGACAGATAGATGCAGATGTTGTAGATAAGTGGTTGATTCTACTAGAAGGGTATTTTTTTGTCCATAACTTTTCGAATAAAGAAAAGATTACTTTTGCGCTCCTCAAAGCCGTTCTCCATGTCAAAGATTGGTGGGAAACATTCTGCGAGCAAAAGGAAGCAGAAGAAGCCTCATTATTTTCAGTCACGGCCACCTGGGAATCCTTCAGGGATGCTATTAAGGAACAATACTACCCTGTTGGAAGTTATGACGACTTGTATACCGAATGGACCACACTGCGACAAGAAAGAGCCCAAGCAGTGCCAGAGTTCACAAATATCTTCCATACCTTGCGCACCAAGCTGGGTATCAAAGAGTCAGAGTGACATCTGGTGCTCAAGTATCGCGGTTGTTTGCATAGATACATCCAGACCGAAATGGAATTTCTGGACATCTCTTCCTTGGGCATGGCCTACCGATATGCCGTCAAAATCAAGCAGAAGCTCAAACAAAAGATGCGGCAATTTGGCCCTGGGAACCCTTCACAGCAAAAGACAGGAAAGGGCGGCCCCAACCACAGAATAAATGACAGATCAAAGATGGACAGCATCAGGACAACCAGTCCAAGCCACAAGCAAAGAAGGACACCGGAAAAACAAATAAAGATACCAGGAAGTGGTGCGACTTCCATAAGAGCCCTTGGCATAACACTGCTGATTGCCGCTCAAAGCAGTGGCTGGTGGCCGAAGTGAAAGCATCTGAATCAGATGCGGGTTCTGACTCTGAGTCCGAACCAGAAAGGGGAAGAAGGATCATTGACGTGGAACCCAGTGCCACCATTGCTACCACCAAGCTCCACCCTGATGAACCAGATGAGCCAGAAGAAGGAGAACGCCTCTTCCATTCACAGATGTGGGTAAAAGGCACCCCGCCACACTTCATCGTTGATAGCGGTAGACAGAAGAATCTCATCTCAGCAGAGGTCGTCAAGTGCTTGGCCCTGCCGACAACGCTGCACCAACAACCCTACACCATTAGATGGCTCCACAAAGGAAGCGATCTCCGCTTCAGCCAATAGTGCCGACTGCCATACAGCATCAAGCCCTTCAAGGACGAGGTATTGTGTGATGTTGCTCCTCTCGAAGTTTCACATGTTCTTTTGGCACAACCTTATTTATGGAAACATCATGCTGTATATGAGTCTAGGCCTTGTAGTGTTATTATCTCTTTGAAAAGGAAATTGTACAGGATACCCGAGGCAGTCCCTCCTAGTGCTATTTCCTTGATCTCTGCCAAGCAATGCAGGAAGGTCATCTCTTAGACCGGGAAATTTGTCTTCTTCGTGATTCGCTCTGAGAGTGAAAGAA
The DNA here is from genome assembly GCA_027924585.1 of Larix kaempferi. Classification (NCBI taxonomy): domain Eukaryota; kingdom Viridiplantae; phylum Streptophyta; class Pinopsida; order Pinales; family Pinaceae; genus Larix; species Larix kaempferi. The sequence goes on from BSBM01000077.1 coordinate 3,049,552, forward strand.
AGATCGCAGCCACATCCCAGGCCTCCACAACCGATCTATCCACACAATAGAAGCAAGTGGATAAGTTGGTGGAAGGATACTCAGATATCTTCTCCTCTCCGACGGGGGTACCTCTGCACTGCTAGGTCAAGCATCCCATCGATGTAACCCCAGGTGCACCGCTACCCAATGGGCCGGTCTATCGCCCCTCCCTGTTGGAAAACGAGGAGATCAAGAGGCAGATCCAAGAATTTCTCCGCAAGGGGCACATCCGTCCCAGTTCATCACCTTGTGGGAGCCCAATTGTGCTGGTGCAGAAGAAAGATGGGACCTGGCGACTCCGCATTGATTACCAGGCCCTGAATAAAATCACAGTCCGTAATCGGTACCCAATTCCCCGAATCGATGACCTCCTTGATTAGCTCACGGGGGCCAAATACTTCAGTAAGATTGATCTGAGGTCTGGCTACCACCAGGTCCCAATAGAACAGATAGATGTATGGAAGACTGCCTTCAAGTCAAAAGAAGGCCTTTTTGAATGGCTGGTAATGCCTTTTGGTTTGACAAATGCTCCAGCAAGTTTTATGAGGATGATGGACGATATCCTACGACCTTTCACCAACAATTTTGTAGTGGTGTATCTGGATGACATCCTCATCTACAGCAAGACTTGGGAGGAACACTTGCAGCATATTCAGCAGGTTCCGCACACCCTGCGGAAGCATAAACTATATGCAAACTTGGAAAAATGCTCCTTCGGCATGGACAGGGTCCATTACTTAGGCTACATCGTTGATCGACATGGTGTGCATGTGGATCTAGCCAAGATCCAGGTCATCCGTGACTGGCCAGCCCCAACCACACTCACTGAACGTCGGAGCTTCTTGGACCTCACCAATTTCTATCGACGATTCGTGCTGGGATTCTCTCATATCGCATGGGCTCTCATCCAAGTGACCAGAGGTGGTGGTAAGTAAAAATTTGTGTGGGGCCTGTCCCAACAACAAGCCTTCCATGACTTGAAGAAGCGTTTTGTGCTCATCGCTGGTAATCTCATTACCGAACCTGCAACATCCCTTTGAGATCGAGACAGATGCTTCAGATTATGCTGTGGGCGCCGTTCTGACTCAACACGTCCACCCCGTGGAATATCATAGTGAGACACTATCAGATGCTGTCCGCAAGTACCCTACCTACGAAAAAGAAATGTACTCCATTGTACAAGCCTGCTGCCATTGGAGACATTACATTCTTGGGAAGGAGACAGTCATCCACACTGATCACAAGCCACTACAGTTCATGCAGACCCAAGGAAAGTTACAGAATGATCGCCATCAGAAGTGGTCAACATATTTACAGCAGTTCCACCTCAACATCAAATATAAAACAGGGAGTACCAACCGAGTTGTTAACTGCCTCAGTCGACCTCCAGTCACGTCACTTACCACGGTGCTAGACTCTTGTGGCCACGAGACCTCTGGATGGCCCAAGCTCTACGAGATAGACCCTGACTTCTCCACCACCTATCAAATGTTTGGCACCAACTCAATGGTTGCTAATTTCCATCTTTAGGACGGGTTGTTGTGTCGTCTGGGCCATCTCTGTGTTCCATCAAGCGAGCGTGCGAAGCTGATTTGGGAAGCTCACTATAGTCGGGTGGCAGGACACTTTGGCGTCGAAAAGACAGTGGCAGTATTGCAGAAACATTTCTACTCGGCGAAACTTCGACAGGATGTCGACAAGTATATCAGGTCCTGCACCGCTTGCGCTATTGCCAAACCAACCACTAAGAAACAGGGCCTATACACCCCTCTGCCTACTCCTGACAGGCTGTGGGAACCCATCTCAATGGACTACACGTCGGGCCTCCCGTCCACCAAGAGGGGAAACGACTGTGTTTTCGTGGTTGTTGATCGCTTTTCCAAGATGGCGATTCTAGCCACTTGCAAGAAGAACATCACAGCAGAAGCCACTGCCAAGCTCTTCTTTGAACGAGTATGGGTACATTTTGGGATCCCACAGACCATTATCTCAGACCGTGACAGCCGGTTCCTCATCTCATTCTGGTCAAGCCTCCGGTCACAGCTGGATACCAAGCTCACCAAATCCACTGCCTTCCACCCCCAGACCGATGGACAAACGGAGGTCGTCAACTGGATGATCGTACATATCCTGCGCATGTACAATCCAACATACCCCTGCACATGGGATGAGAGTCTCCCCTATGTCCAACATAGCTACAACCGAGCCCTGCATAGCTCAACTGGCCACTTCCCTTTCAGGTGGGGTTGGGATTCCAACCATTGGGCCCCATGGATGTTGCACTTCCCCTTGCGACCACCTAGGCCGACTCGTCCACAGAAGCTGACAAAGCCACCCGGTTCATTGAACGGATCCAGCATATCCTCCAACAGGTTCAGGATATTCTACAGAAGTCTAATGCCAAGTACAAGCAGCGCCATGATCAACATCGGGTGCCACATAACTTTCAGGTGGGTGACAAAGTTTGGTTGCATTTGCAGAAAGAACGCCTTACAGGGCCCCATCGAAAGCTTGGCCCACTCCGTTATGGGCCGTACACCATCACCAAGGCGGTGGGTGATAATGATTTTGAGCTCAACATTCCCCCCTTCCTTGGTCTGCATCCAGTCTTCAACGTGGCTCTCCTTCGGCCATATTTCCCACCACTGTTAGACACCTCAGAGATAGCAGAGAAGTTGACACCAACAGAGCTCAACCCTGACTGCCTACAATAAGCATCCAGTGATCATATTGCAGACACACAAATCAAGGGCACTCGACATCAAAGGATCCAGCTTTATCGAGTTGTCAAAGCAGGGCAGCTCCTGCACCAAGGCAAGTGGCTCACCCGAGGCCAAATTCAGCAGAAATTTCCTCATCTGATGGGGGAACTCAACGCAATGGAGACCATTGCTTCCTAAGGAGGGAGGATTGATCCAGGTGGATATTGGTGGCCACCCACCTTTCCAACTGGCTCAAAACAGTTTTATGGCAACTTTGGTATTGTACTATTTTTAGTAGTTTTTCGGGTCCTGAACTTTCGAGGCCATTTTGAGGCCCTTAAACGACCTTTTTTGGCAATTTGGGGGGCCAAATGGCTGCCTCCGGCGTACATTTGGCCCCATTTGAAAGTTGTAAATCTCGGATAGACCTTTCCAAGGGGCTACCGAGCGCCCCAAACGGATATCGTATGCAAAAGTTACGACCCCGGGAAGTTGATGTACTAACTTACCCAAACGGGGCGCACATGACTTTTGGCGCTTCATCTCCTAGGGTTAGGTTTTTGGATGTCTAGGGTTTTTGACATTCCTGTTTATTGTAAAAGGCCTTGAGGGCCTCATGGTAACCATCTTCTTGCGAAATGAGCGTAGCCGACACATCTCTTCTCAAAGATAAGCCGCCACCATTCCATCAAGCTTGTTTTCCGCTGCATTTTACAGTTCTAGCTTATTTCCTTATTGAATAGAAAACCAGTTTTACTATATCTCTATTATTTTGTGTTAAGCATCTGATAATAATCTGTATTCATTCCGTTGTGCTCATAAAATCCGGATCAGTGGTATCAGAGCAGTCTTCTCCTTTTCGTCTTAATGCATGTCCCCAACGAGGTCAGGGTACAAAGAATTGGGTCTCGAGCTCGTTTCTCTTGAGGATAAAAGCTCTCGCACACCCAAGCGACCTCTCATGGCAGGAGAAAAGAAAGATGACGGGATAGGAGATCCTATCAAAATGTTGCTTGAGGAAGCCCTCACGCAGCAGAGGAACGAGATGATGGATAATTCCGCGCAAATCCTTCGGCGACTACCAACAAGTGACGCATCTTCCTCGAGCGGACGCGCCGCCCCCTTCAAGGTACAAATCAACTTCGATATCCTTATATTTGAAGGACAGAAAGACGCAGATGCTGTAGATAAGTGGTTGAATCTACTAGAAGGGTAATTTTCTGTCCATAACTTTTCGAATAAAGAAAAGATTACTTTTGCACTCCTCAAAGCCGTTCCCCGTGTCGAAGATTGGTGGGAAACATTCTGTGAGCAAAATGACGCAGAAGAAGCCTCATTATTTTCAGTCATGGCCACCTGGGAATCCTTCGGGGATGCTATTAAGGAACAACACTACCCTGTTGGAAGTTATGACGACTTGTATACCAAATGGACCACACTGCGACAAGAAATAGCCCAAGCAGTGCCAGAGTTCACAAATATCTTCCATACCTTGCGCACGAAGCTGGGTATCAAAGATTCAAAATGACATCTGGTGCTCAAGTATCGTGGTGGTTTGCATAGATACATCCAGACCGAAATGGAATTTCTGGACATCTCTTCCTTGGGTGCGGCCTACCGATATGCCGTCAAAATCGAGGAGAAGCTCAAACAAAAGATGCGGCAATTTGGGCCTGGGAACCCTTCACAGCAAAAGACAGGAAAGGGCGGGCCCCAACCCACAGAATAAAGGACAGAGCAAAGATGGATAGCATCAGGACAACCAGTCCAAGACGCAAGCAAATAAGGACACCGGAAAAATAAAGAAAGATACCGAGAAGTGGTGCGACTTCCATAAGAGCCCTTGGCATAACACTGCTGATTGCCGCTCAAAGCAGTCGCTGGTGGCCGAAGTGAAAGCATCTGAATTAGATGCGGGTTCTGACTCTGTGTCCGAACCAGAAAGGGGAAGATAGATCATTAACGTGGAACCCAGTGCCACCATTGCTACCACCAAGATCCAACCTATTGAACCAGACGAGCCAGAAGAAGGAGAACGCCTCTTCCATTCACAGATGTGGGTAAAAGGCACCCCGCTGCACTTCATCGTTGATAGCGGTAGCCAGAAGAATCTGATCTCAGCAGAGGTCGTCAAGCGCCTGGCCCTGCCGACAACGCCGCACCCACAATCCTACACCATTCGATGGCTCCGCAAAGGAAGCGATCTCCACGTTAGCCAACAGTGCCGACTGCCATACGGCATCAAGCCCTTCAAGGACGAGGTATTGTGTGATGTTGCTCCTCTCGAAGTTTCAGATGTTCTTTTGGGACAACCCTTATTTATGGAAACGTCATGCTGTATATGAGTCTAGGTTTCGTAGTCTTATTATCTCTTTCAACAGGAAATTGTACAGGATACCCGAGGCAGTCCCTCCTTGTGCTATTTCCTTGATGTCTTCCAAGCAATGCAGGAAGGTCATCTCTCAGACTGGGAAATTTGTCTTCTTCGTGATTCGCTCTGAGAGTGAAAGAAAGATCGCAGCCACATCCCGGGCCTCCACAATCGATCTATCCACACAACAGAAGCAAGTGGATAAGGTGGTGGAAGGATACTCATATATCTTCTCCTCTTCGACCGGTGTACCTCTGCACTACCAGGTCAAGCATCCCATCGATCTGACCCCAGGCGCACTGCTACCCAATGGGCCGGTCTATCGCCCCTCTCTATTGGAAAACGAGGCGATCAAGAGGCAGATCGAAGAATTGTTCTGCAAGGGGCACATCCGTCCCAGTTCATCACCTTGTGGGAGCCCAATTGTGCTGGTGTAGAAGAAAGATGGGACCTGGCGACTCTGCATTGATTACCGGACCCTGAATAAAATCACAGTCCGTAACGGGTACCAGATTCCCCAAATCGACGACCTCCTTGATCAACTCACGGGGGCCAAATACTTTAGTAAGATTGATCTGAAGTCTAGATACCACCAGGTCCCAATAGAACAGACAGATGTATGGAAGACTTCCTTCAAGTCAAAAGAAGGTCTTTTCGAATGGCTGGTCATGCCTTTTGGTTTGACAAATGCTCCAACAACTTTTATGAGGATGATGGAAGATATCCTACGACCTTTCACCAACAATTTTGTAGTGGTGTATCTGGATGACATCCTCATCTACAGCAAGACTTGGGAGGAACACTTGCAACATATTCAGCAGGTTCCGCACCCCCCTGCGGAAGCACAAACTATATGCAAACTTTGAAAAATGCTCCTTTGGCATGGACAGGGTCCATTACTTAGGCTACATCATTGATCGACATGGTGTGCATGTGGATCCAGCCAAGATCCAAGTCATCCGTGACTGTCCAGCCCCAACCACACTCACTGAACTTCGGAGCTTCTTGGGGCTCGCCAATTTCTATCGACGGTTCGTGCTGGGATTCTCTCATATCGCATGGGCCCTCAGCCAAGTGACCAGGGGTGGTGGTAAGGAAAAATTTTTGTGGGGCCTGTCCCAACAACAAGCCTTCGATGACTTGAAGAAGCGTTTGTGCTCATCGCCGGTACTCTCATTACCGAACCTGCAACATCCCTTTGAGATCGAGACAGATACTTCAGATTATGCTGTGGGCGCCGTTCTCACTCAACACGGCCACCTCGTGGCATATCATAGTGAGACACTATCAGATGCTGTCCGCAAGTACCCTACCTACGACAAAGAAATGTACTCCATTGTACAAGCCTGCCGCCAGTGGATACATTACATTCTTGGGAAGGAGACCGTCATCCACACTGATCACAAGCCACTACAGTTCATGCAGACCCAAGGAAAGTTGCAGAATGACTGCCATCGGAAGTGGTCAACATATTTACAGCAGTTCCACCTCAACATCAAATATAAAACAGGGAGTACCAACCGAGTTGTTGACTACCTCAGTCGACCTCCAGTCGCGGCACTTACCACGGTGCTAGACTCTTGTGGCCACGAGACCTCCGGATGGCCCCACCTCTACGAGACATACCCTGACTTCTCCGCCACCTATCAAATGTTGGGCACCAACTCAATGGTTGCTAATTTCCATCTTCAGGATGGGTTGTTGTGTCGTCTGGGCCATCTCTGCGTTCCATCAAGCGAGCGCGCGAAGCTGATTTGGGAAGCTCACTATAGTCGGGTGGCAGGACACTTTGGTGTCGAAAAGACAGTGGCAGTATTGCAGAAACATTTCTACTGGCTGAAACTTCGACAGGATGTCGGCAAGTATATCAGGTCCTGCACCGCTTGCGCTATTGAAAAATCGACCACTAAGAAACAGGTCCTATACACCCTGCTGCCTACTCCTGACAGGCCATGCGAATCCATCTTCTTTGAACGAGTATGGGTACATTTTGGGATCCCACAGACCATTATCTCAGACCATGACGGCCGTTTCCTCAGCTCATTCTGGTCAAGCCTCCAGTCACTGCTAGATACCAAGCTCACCAAATCCACTGCCTTCCACCCCTAGACAAATGGACAAACGGAGGTCGTCAACCGGATGATCGTACATATCCTACGCATGTACAATTCAACACACCCCCGCACATGGGATGAGAGTCTCCCCTATGTCCAACATAGCTACAACCGAGCCCTGCATAGCTCAACTGGCCACAACCCCTTTCAGGTGGGGTTGGGATTCCAACCATTGGGCCCCATGGATGTTGCACTTCCCCTTGCGACCACCTAGGCCGACTCGTCCACAGAAGCTGACAAAGCCACCCGGTTCATTGAACGGATCCATCATATCCACCAACTGGTTTAGGATATTCTACAGAAGTCTAATGCCAAGTACAAGCAGCGCCATGATCAACATCGGGTGCCACATAAGTTTCAGGAGGGTGACAAAGCTTGGTTGCATTTGCAGAAAGAACGCCTTACAGGGCCCCATCGAAAGCTTCTCCCACTCCGTTATGGGTCGTACACCATCACCAAGGAAGTGGGTGACAATGCTTTTGAGATCAACATTCCCCCCTTCCTTGGTCTGCATCCAGTCTTCAACGTGGCTCTCCTTCGGCCATATTTCCCACCACTGTTAGACACCTCAGAGATAGCAGAGAAGTTGACACCAACAGAGCTCAACCCTGGACTGCCTACAATAAGCATCCAGTGATCATATTGCAGACACACAAATCAAGGGCACTCGACATCAAAGGATCCAGCTTTATCGAGTTGTCAAAGCAGGGCAGCTCCTGCACCAAGGCAAGTGGCTCACCCGAGGCCAAATTCAGCATAAATTTCCTCATCTGATGGGGGAACTCAACGCAATGGAGACAATTGCTTCCTAAGGAGGGAGGATTGATCCAGGTGGATATTGGTGGCCACCCACCTTTCCAACTGGCTCAAAACAGTTTTATGGCAACTTTGGTATTGTACTATTTTTAGCAGTTTTTCAGGTCCTGAACTTCCGAGGCCATTTTCAGGCCCCTAAACGACCTTTTTTGGCAATTAGGGGGGCCAAATGGCTGCCTTCGGCATACATATGGCCCCAATCAAACATTGTAAATCTTGGATAGACCTTTCCAACGGGCTACCGAGCGCCCCAAACGGAGATCGTATGCAAAAGTTATGACCCCAGGAAGTTGATGTACTAACTTACCCAAACGGGGCCCACATGACTTTTGGCGCTTCATCTCCTAGGGTTAGGTTTTTGGATGTCTAGGGGTTTTTGACATTCCTGTTTATTGTAAAAGGCCTTGAGGGCCTCATTGTAACAATCTTCTTGCGAAATGAGCGCAGGCGACAGATCTCTTCTCAGAGATAAGCCGCCACCATTCCAGCAAGCTTGTTTTCTACTTCATTTTACAGTTCTAGCTTATTTCCTTATTGAATAGAGAACCATTTTACTGTATCTCTGTTATTTTGTGTTAAGCATCTGATAATAATATGTATTCATTTCGTTCTGCTCATAAAATCCGGATCATGAAATGACCATTATCTACTGGAAGTGTTCCAACTCGTACAACACTTAGAGATCTATCATCACCAACAAATATTTGTTCGGTGTTACATTCATGCATAGTAGAAACGATGTCTTGATCCTTAACCATATGATAATATGCTCCAGAATCAATAAACCATTCATTTGGAGTAGAAGAAGAAGATGCATTATAAGAATAACCAGAAGCACAAAGTGCATGTCCATGAGAGGTAGATTCTGAAGGTGAATCTAGGCTAATGTGGTGCTTCTTCATTGTTGCTTCCAAGGCTGCCATCTTCTTGAAACACTTAGATTCATCATGATTATATTTCCCGCAATAGTTGCAATGACGTTCAATCTTCTTTCCTTTTGGCTTGGATCCTTTGTCATTTTTAAAGAAGGAGCTGACTGTGAGGGTTTGGGACCCTTGTTTGACTTATTATTGCGAAACTTTTGATTATTGGTGTTGATGTATATGTAACTTCGGAATGTATTTCACATATATTTATATTGTATTCCTATAGAGACGTTATTATTCCTCTATATGGAAGTGTTGTCATTTATATTGTAAGTGTCGTAACTTATACTTGATGGGTTATTAGACCACCTTGTTGGGGTCGGCCCTGTATAAGTCATGTGGGTCGAAGGGTTATTAGACCACCCTATTGGGGGTCGACCATGTGGTTCAAAGGGTTATTAGACGAGCCTATTGGGTGTCGGCCCATACAGCATTAAGTTAAGTGGTTAAGTTGAAGCCGACCTAGTTGAGTAAAGGTCAAGTCAAGTTAGTGTATAAATAGAAAGTGTCTCTCTCTCATTTTACACATTCTATTCTCTCACTCACACTTGGGAGAGTGGCGCACTTATGGAGGAGGAGGCTCTACTTCTAGGAGAAGACTATCTCTTATATTCTGGTTGTATCATTGCTCTATCTATCTCTGAGGAAGTTATTGGGGTTTTTCACCTTTATGGTTTTCCCCAAGTAAACTCTGTGTCTCTTGTGTGCTTGCATTATTGTGTCCATGATTGATATGTTGTAGATTTGTTGTACATGTTGTTCTCTCAGTTAATATCCTAGATCAGATTGAAGTAAATTCTGAAAATATAACATGGTATCAGAGCTAGCCTAAAAGAAGGCATGATATGGCATGTATGACACTTGTTGCACTTACGATGCTAGGGCTTGATATAGCAAAAACCAGTCATCGTATCACTTTCGCTATAAATCCATTTTGGCGAACTTTTTGGATCTAAAAATTTTACAAGTCGAAGATCAGATCCCCATGTACCTTGTGTCCAAAGGAAAACCTATAATTCGTTGTACTTTGTGATTTATGATCTGTACAATATAGGGTTTCTGCCTCTTCTAGATCTAAGTCAAAATCAGGTGACCTTGGGAAAAAGGTCATAAATTGGGATAGGAAGCTCCAAATGCAATTTTGTAAAATGTGATAGGTAGTACACAGACTGTACTATCTCAAAAAAACAATTCAGAGGCCGAAGTTGAACCAGTGACACGTGGCACTCCGTACAAGTTCGCTCTCCTGTATTATCCCATAAACAGGTCACTTTGCGACACTTGGAATAACTCTCTCTCAGAGAATCCAATTGAGGTCAGACCTATCAGAATAGAAAGATAACAGGTCAGAATATCTTAGGAAAATTGTTCAGAGGCTGAAGTTGAACCAGTGACACGTGGCATGCCGTACAATTTCGCTCTCCTGTATTATCCCATAAACAAGTCACGTTGAGACACTTGGCATAACTCTCTCTCAGAGAATCCAATTGAGGTCAAACCTATCGGGATGGAAATATAACAGGTCGGGATATCTTAATAAAAATTTTCAGACCCTGTGGATCGAAAAGTTCAAAGTTACACCAAAAACAATCGGGTACATATTTATGTCAAAACAGAATTATTTTTTAGCACCTTCATTCATGGCTTCCAGAATTTAGGGCTTCGGAGAAAGTTGGAATTTTTGTAATCAGAGACCACGGATGGATGCTACTCATCAAAATCAAAATTTAGAGACCAAGATCATATTTTTTGGTTGGGAAAAAGGCCGGGCTTGATCAAACCCCAATTCGGGACTTTGATCGGAAAGATGAAAAATTAGGGCTTCTGCAAAAATTAGAATTTTGGAAATCTATGACCACGGCTGGAAGCTCCTCAGAAAAATTGAAGCTTAGAGCTTTGAATAAAATATTTTGGTTGGGTGAAGCTCTGGGAAACGCAAACCCTAATTCAAGGTCCTCCCTAGTGAATCCGAAAATCTAAAAGGCAATTTCGAGGGGTGAAACTTTGCAGTTTTCAAATTCTGAATATACCAACTTGATCAGCTCATCAAGGTACATATTTCTATCCTTTCGGAAGTTTGAAATTCAAAGTTTGAATTTTTGGGGTTTCTTTGACAAACCCTAATCCAACTCCAGGTCCAGTTCTTGCAAATCAAGTGGATTGGGTTAATCCTAGAAGAAGATGGATTGGTCACCTGCATAAGTGAAGAAGTTCCTGTCTCAGAGGGAGATGAGGCTAAGGCCTTCCATAAGAAGATTACAAGCAATCTTGACAGGTATGGCTTACAGGTATGTTTCATGGTTAAGTTTATCATATGTTTGTCTTCATATCATTATAGTACAATCTTGATTAATTACTAGACTTGTCCTATTACCTTAATAGAAGATATTCATTGATTAAGGTTTTGACACTTATGATTGTACTAATGCATTGTGATGTTGTATGAGGTTTATGTTGTTCGCTAACATAAAAGGTACACCAAGAAGGACAAATCATATTCTACTTCAAGAACATATGATCATGGTGACATGAAGACAAAGATTCATCCATTGTCATGGATCACATAGAAGATCTACTTACGAGGTATGTATAACTTGGTTCTACAATGGTTAACTTATGAGACATGCAGGTTACTAGCACAAGTCACTTAGAGAACCAGAAGACATTATGCATGTATGTTAGACATAACTAGCTAGCATGCTAATCTAGGTATGTTTTTCCTATATCAAGCTAGAATCCTACCTTGTGTTATGATCTTATACTGTTGTGTTGTTGATAATGATTATTCATGAAGTCATAGGTTTGAATAGTCATGGTTGTATGCATATTATGTTCCTTACCATAATTGATGATATGACTAACCAGAAGAATCATGAAGGTATAGGTTTGAGTAATCATGGGTTTATGCATTGATGATTTAACTAATCAGAAGAGTCCTATGATCAAATAGGAATATGCATGAGTAAAATGTGAGTGAGAGAATAGAATGTGTAAAATGAGAGAGACACACTCTCTATTTATACACTAACTTGACTTGACCTTTACTCAACTAAGTCGGCCTCAACTTAACCACTTTACATAATGCTGACTGGGCCGACCCCCACTAGGGTGGTCTAATAACCCTTTGACCCACATGGAAGACCCCCAATAGGGTGGTCTAATAACCCTTTGACCCACATGACTTATACAGGGCCGACCCCAACAAGGTGGTCTAATAACCCATCAAGTATAAGTTACGACACTTACAATATAAATGACGACACTTCCGTATAGAGGAATAATAACATCTCTATAGGAATACAACCACTTCCGTATAGAGGAATAATAACATCTCTATAGGAATACAATATACATATATGTGAAATACATTCCGAAGTTACATATACATCAACACTCCCTCTTAACTAGGAAGGTATTTCTCGACACAAGTCTCTTAGCACAAGTCATCTTCTCTAGATCATCGTCACTGGATAATCGTCATCGAGTCATCATCATCGTCACTGCTGCTACTATCTCAATCAATCTCTGAATCTACTCATCATAGGAAGTTCTACAGAGCCAGTCCTTTTTCATACTGGATGTAGGCTCACAACCTGCAAGTCTTCATCATCCGTGCGAACGGTCTAATAGAGGTGGCCTCTCAGGACTAATTTTATGTGCGGATGCAATACCAGAAAGGGTATCCCAGGAACATTTATGTGCCTAAGCACGACCGAAAAGATCTCCCAGGACTGATTACATTCATATCCTCCAAAATACCTTTAAAGAGCATCCCAGGAACATTTATGTGCCGCAGCACGACCGGCAAGATCTCTAAAGAGCATCCCAGGACTTATTACGAGCACACAGCTCAACCTCTCGGATCTCCAGGACTGATTACATGTGGATAGACAAAACCTTTAAAGAGCATCCCAGGAACATTTATGTGCTGCAGCACAACTAACAAGATCTCTAAAGAGCATCCCAGGACTAATTACGAGCACACAACTCAACCTCTCAGATCTCCAAGACTGATTACATGTCTCCGTAGTAATGCCTCATCCCAGTACTGATTACGAGCACACAGCTCAACCTATCGGATATCTGAGGATTGATTACATACTACATAGCAATACTGGAAAGAGTATCCCAGGAACATTTATGTGCCGCAACACGACCGACAAGATCTCCCAGGACTGATTACATGCTATTTGCACAACCTGCCACATATCATCTCTGACCTCCAAGTATCAACCTGATACTCATGATCCAACGGATCATCATCGCATAAAGCATCATCCTGATGCTCATGATCACACTGATCATCATCACTGTACCATCTTGATACATATCATCTGGAGCAACATCTTGAAGCTCATCATCATGATCATTCTGATCATACAATGCATCCACCTAATGCATACCAAGTATCTACCTGATACATATCATTATACATGATCCACCTGATCATACAGTATATCCACTTGATACAAATACAAATACATGATATACCTGATCATACAGTGTATCCACCTGATACAAATACAAATACATGATCCACCTGATCATACCTGATACATATCAACATACATGATATACCTGATCATACAATGTATCCACCTGATACATATACAGATACATGGTCCAAGCATCCAACATGATGCATATACAAAATACATACAAATGATCCAACTGATCATATCCAGCATCAAACATGATGCGTACATATACATATACATATAAATGATCCAACTGATCATATCCAACATCCAACATGATGCGCACATATACATATAGAGTAGTAACTGGAGCACCGTCCTGATGGTCATCATCCATGATCCTCTTGATCATCATAGCTCGTCTTCTTCAGATCATCTCATCGTCCATGAAGCACAGACCAGATGCACATCATCTAGTACTTACACCACCAACATGGGAGAACACATCTACCACCATTCGGGGAAGGCTCCAGCCCTTACTTTTTCACCATGGGAGAACACATCTACCAGCATGTGAGAATGGCTCCAGCCCTTACATCTATGCCATGGGAGAACACATCTACCACCATGTGAGAATGGCTCAGCAATTACATCACGACCATGGAGAACACATCAACCATGTCAGAAAAGCTCATGTGCATCTACATCTTCTAGACTCATCACTTCCCTTTGGAATGAACCTCGATCTGAAGTGCACCAAGCCTATCTTTGAAGTACTCAAACTACACTTTGGCCAAAGGCTTGGTCAATACATCTGCAACCTGCTCATCCGTCGCAACATACTCTGCTTTGGCTGTACTCAGTGCTACGTAGGACTGCTTCCTGCTAAACCAAGAGATCACACCTGATCCCATATTGAGGCAGCACCCAGAAGTGCTCTTCCTATCTGCAGCACTACCTGTCCAATCTGAATCAACATAACCCTACAGGTTAAACTTTTGATTCGCATCATATTTGAGCCCATAATCAACTGTACCCTTCAGGTACCTCAGAATATGCTTTACAGCAACCAGGTGAACACTCCTCGGATCTATTAGGAACTGGCTCAATGTGTTCACCGCAAAGCAAATATCTGGTCTCGCGTTCGTCAGGTACATCAAGGACCCAATCATCTGACGATACATAGTGACATCAACCGGTTCAAATGAAGCATCACACAAAAGCTTTAGGTTCGATGCCATAGCCTCACAGTCCATCATCCCGAACCTCTTCAGGATCTCTACTACATACTTCCCTTGTCCAAGGAATATTCCATCTGCACTCTACCACACCTCCATACCTAGAAAGTGGTGCATCATAACCAAGTTCTGCACATATATGACTCCTTGGCATGTGTCTCAGAACCAAGTGGCTACTCCACATACACTTCTTCTTCAACTACACCATTCAAGAAAGCTGTCTTGAAATCCTTCTGGTGTATCTTCTATTTCATCACTTTTATATTTCTCTATGCTGCCATCTATAGCATGATTGATCTTGATAGATCCATATGGAAGTCATAACAAACTTTCCTTCAGGTCTTGGGACTACATCCCAAACATCATTCTTCATGAACGACAGATCATGGCATTCTTCCCATATCCTGGGAACTTCAATATCTTCAATAGATAATTTTGTTGCTGAACAAATGTTGTAGTTCTTCTTTTGTAGGTGATGGCATATGATCTTTCCTACACAACAAGTTAAATTGCATGATTAGAAAACATCTCATAGTTTTCAGAACAAATTCTTACACATAAAGAAATATATCATACAGTCATGCAATTATCTTAGCCAATGCTTCAATACAACATTTATCCATATCCCGTAACTTTCCAGATGCCTTCCAATCTCTACTAGAACATTGTTAAGAGTGTGCACAACTCCCAACATGTCAGCAAAGAGGTTTCATTCTAGATAAGTAGCAATGGAATGTTGTACAGTGCCATAGGCCACTTACCCATGCATATTAGTAGTATACTATTCATCAATGCAACTATTCTAATATGCATAATACACAACCTAATTCTAGGAACATCAGTATATACATTATTGAACAATATTATTTAAACAATAAAATATGCAAGTAATGACAATTCAAATACTTATCTTTGTTTGTTTGTTGGGTTGACTCCCTCTCAGTCTTTGCTTCTTTTATGCAACTCCATTCTTATGTGGATTGTGAGAAGTGGTCAACTCCCTCTGAATATCTTCATCCTTGCAAAAACTACTGAAGTGTGCTGCTTTGATTTCTTGCAGGAACAACTAGAGTGTGCTCCCTCTTGATCTTTGCTTCCTGGATTACCTGTCCTTGAACTTACATCCATCCTTAATCACTATGCATGCTTATTAGTATCATCATTGTGTTATCCTTGAGGTCTCATACATAATCACACATTTATTAGTATAATCTTAATACTATCAAAACACAATAATCTTAAACATGTATATTCATGATCATTCACAGATAATAAACATTAGTATTCAAGGTTTCAAGGAAGTCTTCTTTTACTCATACACATTCTTATTTGATCATAGGACTCTTCTGGTTAGTTGAATCATCAATCAAGATAAGAGATATAATATGCATAAAACCATGATTATTCAAACCTATGACTTCATGAATAATCATTATCAACAACACAACAGTATAAGATCCTAACACAAGGTAGGACTCTAGCTTGATATAGGAAAAACACACCTGGATTAGCATGCTAGCTAGTTATGTCTAACATACCCGCATAATGTCTTCTAGTTCTCTTCGATGACTTGTGCTAGTAACCTACATGTCTCATAAGTTAACCATTGTAGAACCAAGTTATACATACCTCAAAAGTAGATCTTCTATGTGATCCATGACAATGGATGAATCTTTGTCTTCATGTCACCATGAGCATATGTTCTTGAAGTAGAACATGATTTGACTTTCTTGGTGTACCTTTTGTGTTAGCAAACAACATAAACCTCATACAACATCACAATGCATTAGTACAATCATAAGTGTCAAAACATTAATCAATGAATATCTTCTATTAAGGTGATACGACAAGTCCAGTAATTAATCAAGATTGTACTATAATGATATGAAGACAAACATATAATAAAATTAACCATGAAACATACCTGTAAGCCATACCTGTCAAGATTGCTTGTAATCTTCTTATGGAAGGCCTTAGCCTCATCTCCCTCTGAGACAGGAACTTCTTCACTTATGCAGGTCACCAATCCATCTTCTTCTAGGATTAACCCAATCCACTTGATTTGCAAGAACTGGACCTGGAGCTGGATTAGGGTTTGTCAAAGAAACCCCAAAAATTCAAACTTTGAATTTCAAACTTTCAACAGGATAGAAATATGTGCCTTGATGAGCTGATCAAGTTGGTATATTCAGAATTTGAAAACTGCAAAGTTTCACCCCTCGAAATTGCCTTTTAGATTTTCGGATTCACTAGGGAGGACCCTGAATTAGGGTTTGAGTTTCCTAGAGCTTCACCCAACCAAAATATTTGATTCAAAACTCTAAGCTTCAATTTTTCTGAGGAGCTTCCAGCCGTGGTCACAGATTTCCAAAATTCCAATTTTTGCAAAAGCCCTAATTTTCCATCTTTCCGATCAAAGTCTCGAACTGGGGTTTGATCAAGCCCAACCTTCTACCCAACCAAACAATCTAATCTTGGTCTCTAAATTTCAATTTTTATGAGTAGCATCCAGTCGTGGTCTTCAATTACAAAAATTCCAACTTTCTCCGAAGCCCTAAATTCCGGAAGCCATGAATGAAGGTACTAAAAAATAATTCTGTTTTGACATAAATATGTACCTAATTGTTTCTGGTGTAACTCTGAACTTTTTGATCCAAAGGGTCTAAAATTTGTTTCTAAGATAGCTCGACCTGTTATCTTTCCATCTTGATAGGTCTAACCTCAATTGGATTCTCTGAGAGAGAGTTATGCCAAGTGTCGCAATGTGACCTATTTATGGGATAATACAGGAGAGCGAACTTGTACGGCATGCCACGTGTCACTGGTTCAACTTCAGCCTCTGAAAATTTTTTCTGAGATCTTTCGACTTGTTATATTTCCATCCTGATAGGTTTGACCTCAATTGGATTCTCTGAGAGAGATTTATGCCAAGTGTCGCAACGTGACCTGTTTATGGGATAATACAGGAGAGCGAACTTGTACGGCGTGCCACGTGTCACGGGTTCAACTTCGGCCTCTAAATTTTTTTTATGAGATAGTACAGTCTGTGTACTACCTATTGCTTTTTATGAAATTTCATTTGTATCTTCCTAGCCCAAGTTATGACCTTTTTCCCAAGGTCACCTGATTTTGACTCAGATCTGGAAGAGGCAGAAACCCTATATTGTACAAATCATAAATCACAAAGTACAACGAATTAGAGGTTGTCATTTGGACACTAGGTACATGGTGATCTAATCTTTGACCTGTAAAGGTTTCAGATCCGAAAACTTCTCCAAAATGGATTTATATCGAAAGTACTACGATGACTGGTTATTGCTATATCAAGCCCTAGCATAGTAAGTGCAACAAGTGTCATACATGCCATATCATGCCTTCTTTCAGGCTAGCTCTGATACCATGTTAAATTTTATGAATTTACTTCAATCTGATCTAGAATCTTAATTGAGAGAACAACATGTACAACAAATCTACAGCATATCAATCATGGACACAATAATGCAAGCACACAAGAGACACAGAGTTTACTTGGGGAAAACCATAAAGGTGAAAAACCCCAATAAATTCCTCAGATATAGATAGAGCAATGATACAACCATAATACAAGAGATAGTCTTCTCCTAACAGCAGAGCCTCCTCCTCCACAAGTGCACCACTCTCCAAAGTGTGAGTGAGAGAATAGAATGTGTAAAATGAGAGAGACACACTCTCTATTTATACACTAACTTGACTTGACATTTACTCAACTAGGTCGGCCTCAACTTAACCACTTAACATAATGCTGACTGGGCTGACCCCCACTAGGGTGGTCTAGTAACCCTTTGACCCACATGGACGACCCCCAATAGGGTGGTCTAATAACCCTTTGACTCACATGACTTATACAGGGCCAACCCCAACAAGGTGGTCTAATAAACCATCAAGTATAAGTTACGACACTTACAATATAAATGACGACACTTCCGTATAGAGGAATAATAACATCTCTATAGGAATACAACCACTTCCGTATAGAGGAATAATAACATCTCTATAGGAATACAATATACATATATGTGAAATACATTCTGAAGTTACATATACATCAACACAGTAGTTTCTGCAAGGATGCAGATATTCAGAGAGAGTTGACCACTTCTCACAATCCACATCAGAATGGAGTTACAAAGATTCAGAGGGAGTCCACCCAGCAACCAAACAAAGTTAAGTATTTGAATTGTCATTTCTTACATAATGTTATTCAATGATGTATATGCTTATGTTCCTAGAATTAGGTTGTGTATTATGCATATTAGAATAGTTGCATTGATGAACAGTATGCCACTAATATACATGGGTAAATGGCCTGTGGCACTGTACAACATTCCATTGCTACTTATCTAGAATGAAACCTCTTTGCTGACATGTTAGGAGTTGTGCACACTCTTAACAATGTTATGGCAGAGATTGGAAGGCATCTAGAAAGTTACGGAATATGGATAAATGTTGTATTGAAGCATTGGCTAAGATAATTGCATGACTGTATGACATATTTATTTATGTGTAAAAATTTGTTCTGAAAACTATGAGATGTTTTCTCATCATGCAATTTAACTTGTTGTGTAGGAAAGATCGTATACCATCACCTACAAAAGAAGGACTACAACATTTGTTCAGCAACAAAGTTATCTATTGAAAATATTGAAGACATTGAAGTTCCTAGGATCTGGGAAGAATGCCATGATCGAGGAGTACCAGTCGATCACGAAGATGTTTCGGATGCAGTCCCAAGACCTGAAGGGGAGTCTGTAGTGACTTCCAAGAGAAGCTACAATATCAAGCATGCTACAGGTGGTAGCATAGAGACTTTTTCTCCTGTAGCCAGATACACTTCCATTAGATCAGTACTTGCTCCGGCTGCAGTGATGATAGGGAAGATACACCATATGGATTTCAAGACAACTTTCTTGAATGGTGTAGTTGAAGAAGAAGTGTACGTGGAGCAGCCACTTGGTTCTGAGACACATGACAGGGAGTCATATATGTGTAGAACTTGGTATGGTAGGATAGACAACTTTCTATCCAGTTTGGGCTTTACCAAGACTAAAGCGGATTCCAACCTTCACTACAAGGTTGAGGAATGCAATCCAGTGATACTACTATGTGGATGACCTGTTTGTAACAGGTGAGGATAGATTGATTGCCGACACACATAGGAAGCTTGCTGCCGAATTCGATATGAAGAACTTAGAGATGATGCACTATTTATTTCCTAGGTATGGAGGTGTGACAGAGTGCAGATGGAATCTCCCTTGTACAAGGGAAGTATGCAGTAGAAATCTTGAAGAGGTTAGGGATGATGGACTGCAAGGATATGGCCACACCTATGGTATTGAACCTGAAGCTTCTGTGTGATGCTTCATCTGATCCGGTTGATGTCATGATGTATCGTTAGATGATTGGGTCCTCTATGTACCTGACGAACACGAGACCAGATATTTGCGGTGAACACATTGAGCCAGTTCCTGACGGATCCGAGAGATGTTCACCTAGTTGTTGTAAAGCATATTCTGAGGTACCTGAAGGGTACAATTGATTATGGGCTCAAGTATGATACGAATCAAAAGTTTAAGCTGTAGGGTTATGTTGATTCAGATTGGGTAGGCAGTGCTACAGATAGGGATCAGGTATGATCTCTTGGTTTAGCAAGAAGCAGTCCTGCGTAGCACTAAGTACATCCGAAGCAGAGTATGTTGCGATGGATGAGCAGGTTGCAGATTTATTGACCAAGCCGTTGGCCAAAGTGTAGTTTGAGTACTTCAAAGAGAGGCTTGGTGCACTTCATATATAGGTTCCTTCCAAAGGGAAGTGATGAGTCCGGAAGATGCAGATGCACATGAGCTTTTCTGACATGGTTGATGTGTTCTCCCTTGGTCGTGATGTAATTGCTGAGCCATTTTTCACATGGTGGTAGATGTGTTCTCCCATGGTGAAAAAATAAGGGCTGGAACCTTCCCCGAATGGTGGTAGATGTTTTCTCCCATGTCGGTGGTGTAAGTGCTGGATGATGTGCATCTGGGTTGTGCTTCATGGATGATGAGATGATCTGAAGAGGATGATGCTTGTTATGATCAGTTGGATCATTTGTGTATATATGCATCATGTTGGATGCTGGATATGATCAGTTGAATCATTTATGTATGTATGCATCATGTTGGATTCTGGATATGATCAATTGGATCATTTGTATGTATTTTGTATATGCATCATGTTAGATGCTTGGATCATGTATGTTGATATGTATCAGGTGGATACATTGTGTGGATCATGTATCTGTGTATGTATCAGGTGGATACATTGTATGATCAGGTAGATCATGTGTGATGATATGTATTAGGTAGATACTTGGTATGCATCAGGTGGATGCAGTGTATGATCATGATGATCATAGATGATGAGCTTTAGGATGCTGCTCCAGATGACATGGAGCAGGATGTTGCAGTGATGATGATCAGGATGATCAGTTGTACATCAGGATTATGTATGATGAGTATCAGGATGATACTTTGTGGCCGTGGATCAGGTTGCGTAGATGAGCATGTCTGGGAGATCCTATAGGTCGGATTTGTGTACCCGTAACAACCTGGGATGCTCTTTTGAGACATTGCTCTGGGAGGACATGTAATTTGTGCCCTGGGAGATCTTCAGGTCAGAGTTGTGTACCCGTAACATCCTGAGATGCTCTTTCGAGGTTTTGTCCTATGGCATGTAATTTGCTCCTGGGAGATCTGGACAGGATGAAAAAGGCCTCAGATGCTTCAGCCAGGTTTTGCATGACCACATGTAATTTGGTCCTGGGAGATCTGGACAGGATGAAAAAGGCCTCAGATGCTTCAACCAGGTTTTGTGGTGGACCACATGTAATGTGCTCCTGGGAGATCCGACAGGTAGAGCTGTGTGCTCGTAATAGCCTGGGATGCTTCAGCCAGGTTTTGTGATGGGTCACATGTAATGTGCTCCTAGGAGATCCAACAAGTAGAGCTGTGTGCTCGTAATAGCATGGGATGTTGCAAACAGGTTTTGTGACGCACGTAATAAGTCCTAAGGATTCCATAGTATGGCCAGTGATGATGAATACCTGCAGGTGGTGGGCCTACATCCAGTATGAAAAAGGACTGGATCTGTAGAACTTCCTATGATGAGTAGATTCAGAGATTGATTGAGATAGCAGCAGTAGTGACGATGACGATTATCCAGTGACGATGATCCAGAGAAGAAGACTTGTGCTAGAAGACCTGTGTCAAGAAATACCTTCCTAGTTAAGAGGGAGTGTTGATGTATATGTAACTTTGGAATGTATTTCACATATATGTATATTGTATTCCTATAGAAACGTTATTATTCCTCTATATGGAAGTGTTGTCATTTATATTGTAAGTGTCGTAACTTATACTTGATGGGTTATTAGACCACCTTGTTGGGGTCGGCCTTGTATAAGTCATGTGGGTCGAAGGGTTATTAGACCACCCTAATGGGGGTCGGCCATGTGGGTCAAAGGGTTATTAGACCACCCTATTGGGTGTCAGCCCAAACAGCATTATGTTAAGTGGTTAAGTTGAGGCCGACCTAGTTGAGTAAAGGTCAAGTCAAGTTAGTGTATAAATAGAGAGTGTGTCTCTCTCATTTTACACATTCTATTCTCTCACTCACACTTGGGAGAGTGGCGCACTTGTGGAGGAGGAGGCTCTACTGCTAGGAGAAGACTATCTCTTGTATTCTGGTTGTATCATTGCTCTATCTATCTCTGAGGAAGTTATTGGGGTTTTTCACCTTTATGGTTTTCCCCAAGTAAACTTTGTGTCTCTTGTGTGCTTGCACTATTGTGTCCATGATTGATATGCTGTAGATTTACTGTACATGGTGTTCTCTCAGTTAAGATCCTAGATCAGATTGAAGTAAATTCTGAAAATATAACACTTGGGAGGCTTGGACTTTTCTTTCTGTTGGGACAATAAGGCTTTCCCAGATGTATCTGCATTGTTAATTATTCCAAGATGGATGAGCTTATCTTGATCTCTAATCAAGGAATCACAAAAGGATTCAAGACTAGGCTCTTGATAGCTAGCTGCATTCAAGGATTCTTTCATGGAGTAAAATGTAGATACAAAAACAAAATATGCAGGTCCAAGTTTGGAAAGAATATGATAAATGCATTGTTTGTCTTCGCTCTTATTCTTGCATTATTGACATAAGATTTTAAGATTTTTGTACTTACATAAATAATCTTGTATGCATGAAAAATCACTTGGATTTAAAGAAATCAACTTATTTTCGAGTTGGTGACCTCGAATTTCATTGTGTTTACTAAACATAGATTCCAACTTGTCCCAAGCAGCATCAGGTTCATCAATTCCAGGTATGTGGAATCACAAATCAGTAGAGATTGACATCCCACGAGCTCCGTCACATCTATTTGCCCATTTTATTTTCTTGTCATCATCAATGGGTTCTGTTTCTTTCCCTGGGGTAATTCTTAAAAGTCCCCTACTTCGTAGAACATCCTCCATACGAGATTTCCATGAGAAATAGTTGGAACTGGTAAGTAGAATATCACAAGGGGCGGCCATACTGCAAATTAATGGCTATAAAAATAGAAACCAATAGTCTAGATGGGAAGAGCTCAAAAAAATAGGCAGTTTCGAAAAAACTGCACTGAAAACTGACTTTGTATGATGAAGTTATGCTTGAATAAAGAAAAAGTTGAAGATGTCCCCAATAGTGACGTGGCAGATAGAGAATGACCAGCTAAAAAAAGAACCCCCCTCTTCCCAAGATGAACCTTTGACAATCACTTTACAAGAAAGTTTATTTAAGTGAATCACTTTTATAAAATAAGTGATTTCACTTTTATGATGATGTTACTTTAAATAGTGTAGCAAAAAAAAAGAAGTGACTCACTTTTATTTTTATTTTTTATTATTTAAATGAAATGCACTTTTACAATAAAGTAACTTGAAAATAGAAATTGCATGCACTTGTTTTTTTAAAAGTAACTTCCTAAGACTTGAACTCAAGACCTATTAAGGAATAAAGCAAATTTGAACCAAGTGAGTTAGATTAAAAGGTATGTAAAATATGGAAAGGAGGAAGGGTTTTTTTTTTTTTTTTTACTCTTCTTGCTCGGTTTCTGTGCTTGCATTTTTTCCTGCAAATCACACAATAAACAAAAACAAAAAAAAACTTTTCCATGCTTGTGGGGTTAGATCTCGTTAGCTTTCCCAGAAAGTCTACGTTTTCTCTCTATTTCTGATTTGTCGATATCGCACAAGGTACACGGCAAAGAGCATACACAGCCGAGAAAAACCCTTTCCCTTTCTGTTTCTGATTCGCCGAGATCGCACAAGGTGCACGGCAAAGAGCATACGTAGACAGGGAAGGAAACAATCCGAAACTAAAAAAAATATAATAATAAAACTGATAAAATATGAGGTTTTTTTCCTTTAAAATAGAAAAAAAAAAGCATCATTGTAACATTATACCTTCAGATCTGATGAAATATGTGTTTCTGAAGCAATCGGGAACCATTTTTTATCAAACGAAAACTATTTCCCAATGGAAATGTCACTCCAGACGCAATGGAACACCTCCCATAGCCCATAAATGCACATAAATACCAGAACCAAAAATCCTTTTAAGTTTCGGCAACAACAGTTCAAGATCTAGATCATAACCGAAAGCGGCTCTTCATAAAAGCTCTGATACCATGTTCGGGTACACAAGGGTACTCCCAAAATACTGAACACCTACAACAACCACTTCACACAAACATATCAGAGATCGATACACCGATGTTTTAACGTGATTTAAACCCTCGAGAGGGAAACACTCCATTGCCTGGGCCAAATAGCTTCTACAGAGCAATTTATTATGCAAAGAAAGAAAGTTACAAATAAGCTTCTCATAATCGATCAACTTTCCAATGAGCCTCCATGCTCTTTAAATAGAGATCATGGACCAATCGGGTGTTAATCCACAGACCAAGGATAGGTATGATCTAAGAGAGGTTGAGCCGTCGGATCACAACATCATCGTGACCGTCGGATTAAATATTTACAAATGCATACTAATGCATACTAAAGAAACACACTTTTCCTAACAGATATATTACACAAGTTGATCTTAACTAAATCTTAAGTGTCTAATTATCCTAACAAGGGTTTTGTGTGGAGCAGGTATTATGGAAGTCAAGGCTGTGAGGGTTGAGTGAGACCCTTGTAGAGCTCCATATGAGCATTTGGATAAGCATAGAGAGAATAATGGGTTGTGGGCTAAGAGATAGAAGCCTATAGGTGTTTCCTTCGCCATGGTGGCCTCATAGCCCAGCTTGGGGGTGGCCTTAGCAACATAAAGAGTATATTCTGGATTGAGTTCCTATGGTTGGGTGGAAAAGCGCTCTTACATAGCCAGTTGCTTGGATCTGCGTTGGATAAAGATAAGTATTCTTATGTATTTGAATCTGAACTATTTTTATTTTATTCCTATAATGTTTATGCTTGAAATTTGCATATTAGATGTGTGTGGATAGATTTGAATTCCGGTGTGCATGTTTATTTATGTTCTGCACACATTGCATATGTTGAAAAACGTATTATGGACTTGGGGTGAAATTTTATAGCCCGGGTTTTCCCAACATCCCCTCCCGATGGTCGGATTGGGTAAGGGGGACGTTACAAGGACCCCTATCCATGGGTGTAGTGATAGGCCCCTGCTCTCATTGGTTTCAGGGCCAAATACCCCAAGGAAAAAATATCTAGGACCTTCTAGTGTATTTTGGTTCCTTCTAGAACCATCAT
Organism: Larix kaempferi; assembly: GCA_027924585.1. Taxonomy (NCBI): domain Eukaryota; kingdom Viridiplantae; phylum Streptophyta; class Pinopsida; order Pinales; family Pinaceae; genus Larix; species Larix kaempferi. Next base: position 3,074,990 of record BSBM01000077.1, read on the forward strand.
ATGTATTGTATAAAAGGGGAGTGATTCCCCAGCATTGTGACATGATAGAGATAGAAGAAAACATTGTAAGTTTTTTGCTGAGTAATAATAAAAGATTGAAGCTTCCATTGCATTGTGGTTTTACCTATGTATAGCAAGGTTTCCACGTAATTCCCATGTTCTATTCTTATTTTTGTTTGCTTCTATTTTTGTATAGTGTGAGCCACTGATGGGTAGTGGGGATAGGTATGCCTGCACCACCATGGGTAGTGTGAGCCATTGATGGAGTGGGGATAGGTATTCCTGCTGCGGGAATAGGTGCCGTGAGGGGAATGGTAGATGGGGGCCCCATGGAGGGCATACCCAAAGCAGGTGTAGTAACTGGTGTAGTGGTGGATGTACCACCAATGGTCCCTATAACAAAAGGAGTGGAAGTCATGCCAGCCATGGGGCTAGTAGGGGCAGTGTAAATGGGGTTCTCAGACTCTTCGTCAGAATCGGAGGTAAAGTAAGGGGCGTCAATATCTGGTGACGGAGTCCTATGCCATTGACGAGTGGAGTCAAGTGACAAGGCTCTAGATCTATGATAAGTGGTATCAAGTGATGATGATCTGTGGCGATGACGGGTGGTGTCAAGTGAACCGTGCTGTGGGGGATCGCCCCTAAGGCGCTGAGAATGTATCGGGGACTCAATGGTGATAGATGGTGTCAAATCTCTGTGGGTTGAGGTGAGTAAAAAACAGCTCAAAAAATACTAATGCAACCGAGTGTGCAGAAGGAGAGCTAAAAAACAAGGCACTCAGGCCAACAACCAACTCAAAACACCTACTATAACAGCTGTGCTACAATAAGTGGAGTATCAACAAAGATGGTCAGAATACCAACAAGCAGCAGGTTTCCTAGAAATAAAAAATGGTGGACTCACTAGACCAAAAGGAGGTAAGGGAACATGCAAACACCTAACTAAAAGTATTCTGACTCAACTAAACATATCCTCTGCAAGGTGATGAAATCCAAGTCAGACAATATGAGTAGGAAAGCCAAGTGGCTAAGATATCCCCCTACCGGGAGGGACACCGGGTAGTCAATCCTAGAAGAATGGCAACTAAGATACCCCGTTCATGACACGTCCAAAAAGGTGAATCTGTCGTTTGGTCCTTTAACAGCAATAGCCCTATACAGGGATATCCCGAGAACTGCGAAAGGTAGCCCTTCGGTTACTGAATGGAGTGCGGTATTCCACTCAGGCCTCCGGAACCAGTCTCCGGACTTCAACCATCCTAAGGGAGAGGCCCTCTGATAAACTGGTCGTGACCGTGCCAAAAAGTACTAGGGGATTTTGGTTACCTAATTGGACAACAACTATGTCTCAAGTGTAAGTAACCAAGGGGTGTTATTGGAAGCCTATCCCCCCGATCCTACCTAACTACAATGATTCTTTCGTGTTCCCCAAGTGGGGTTAGAATATTGGTTGAGTTAAGTATTTTTTAAAGCTCACTTGAATTATGTGACAGAGTGTGTGCTCGTGAGGTGATGAACCCAAAATAGAAGTGCCACAAGGGGGGCAACTCCTACCTATCAATAATACTGAATTTGAAACTTTAACTTGCAAAATTTTCTGAATTAAAAATACTGAAATTTTAAAAAGATTCTGTAAAGGGAACAAAAATTATGTTGCATAAATGCTGTAGGGAAGTGGGGCTATAGGTAGGATAGAGGGTTGTTCAGATGCAGAAAATATGGCAGCAAAAGGGGTTAGGCTCAAATTAGGGAAAAAATGCAGAAATCAGACCGCGGGTCTGTGACGAATCAGAACAGGCGGATTGCAGGTTTAAGGGAAACAGATGCGGACAGGTCGCGGCTATTGGGCCGACAGAGGTAGTCGAGACGCAAGAAACAGGGAAAAATACATAGTCGGGTCGCGGGAAAAAGGCTGACAGACGCAGTCGGGACGCCGGAAAGGGGCTGAAAGCCGCAGTCGGGACGCGGGAAAATGGCTGACAGGCGCAGTCAGATCGCATTAAACAGGATGATTAGCCGCGGTCGGATCGCAGGTAACAGACTTGAATCCTCCGGCAGGGCGTAGGAAACAGTCTGAGAGCCGCGGTCGGGTCGCAGGTAAAGGCCTGAAAGACCCGGTCGGGACGCGATTGCAGAGAGAAAATACGCGGTGTACGGCGGCCGAAAGGGACAGCCGAAAGGAAAAAAAAAATTTAAACTGAAACCAGAAATTCAAATCTAGGGGAGTCGCCAAAACTGTAGCTAGATTTTTACCCCTAGCTTGTGCAAATGAGCACCTACTAAGGAGAAGGGACTCCTTAGTAGCAGTTCAGTAAATGAAAATTATTATGCTGAAACAGAAATATAAACTACTCTAAAACATGTGCATGAAACATAAACAACAAGGTGTAAATAATGATCTTTGTATTAATATCACCTCCAATGTGAAGGTTGGTGAAGCTCTTGCAATGTCCAAGAGGGTTGCTCCAAGCTCCAATGTGCTCCTTCTCTTTCTCCAATGGTGGAAATGGGCCAAAAGGGGCTCTCAAGGTGAAAGTGGCTCAAAGGTGAGCTAGGGTTTCAAGAGAGATTTTGCCAGAGTAAGGGTGCTTATGATTGTGGATATGAAATACGGGATCTCCATCACCTATTTATAGTTTTTTGGTGGTGGAGTGCTGACCCATGGTTTTGGGAACCATATGGTTTAGGGCAGCTGTTTAGGGTTTTTTCCTCCTTTTCCTCATTATTTTATATTTTTTATTCCCTTTTTAGGGGGTTTTTGCTATTTTTAGAGGAATTTTGGATATTTTTGGAGGAAAAAGGGGTTTTTTAGCCTTTTTGAGGCTATTTTGATGGTTTTGTGGCCTTTTGGAGGCTTTTTATTGGGATTTTTAGGGTTTTTAAGGGAAATATGGTAGGAAAATGGACAAATGAGCCATATAATGTGGTAGATGAGGTAGTGAACACTTTTTGGGTGTTAACAAATTGCCCCCTGATGTGCGAGGGCAGGAGCTCATCGTATGGCCGATGGACATCATAAGTCATGAATGGGTTTCCTGGGGTGTGGAGAGAAGAGAAGAAACAAATTGAAGCCCGGAACAACGATCCCGAACAGACTGCAAGAACTAAAAGTACATTACCTCAATAATGGATGAGGAATCATCTGATCATATGGACGAGGCAGGCATACCCATGCTCGTATCAGAATATATCATAATAACAATGGGGTCCAAAAAATGGGGACCTGAAATATACATGACCTCAAATACTGAATGAGGAATAATCTCAATATATGGACGAGGCGGGCATACCCATGCTCGTATCAAGATACATAAAAAGAACTGTGAGGCCCGAAAAGGGGGACCTGTAAGATACATAGATAACGACTGTGTACATCATAAGTGTCCAAAGGGGACACAAAATCTGGGACATACTGCTGAGCTGATCATGTGGGAACTGAAGAACTGGTGCACTGGAACATCAACAGTGCTGCTGACTGGGGTACCAGAGGAACTGATGAGCTGCTGGATCATAATGACTGGGAGCAATAACCTTGATGGCACACTGAGCTGGAACTGAAATGGGTACTCAAGGAAGCATATAACTGGATGGCTTCCAAATACAATCGCCAACGTAGCCCGAACATCCACGGGAACATATAAATGGGTGTTCCGAAGTGACCCACCAATGTGCTAGAGTCGGGGGAAATCCGGGGTCTTCGACAAAAAACTAAAGGGATATAACCCTATGCGATTCTCGACGATGCGATCAAGGTGCTAAAGTCGAGCATGTGAGAAACAAACACGCGGAGAGACAATGATGAATCCTCTCAGAATGGTCCGTAGGCACTTACCACAAATGGTGATGAGTCCAAGGCGTAGGGACCTCTGGGCCTATCCTCTGGAATAGAGGTGCTGTCATCGACAGAGGGAGACCTGCAACGATCAAGGCAATGATGTTTCCTTAACTGATGGCAGGACTGACAAACTGTGGGGGGACAACTGGGCAAGTAGAGTGGGTGGACTCAAACTTCCTTTGTTCAGAGTATGATAATGGGGATGATCTGGCAGCACATGAAACTGACTAAGGGGAAAGGGATCATAGCTGTAATGGATCTGGGAGGGTAAGTGGGCTGAGGGAAACTCAAGCTGGTATAAAATGGCAGGAGACTGCAGAATACTCTGAACAAAGGCGACCTGTTTGGGGGTGCTGCCGAGATGATCGATCATAGTGCCAGGAGGCACGGGAGGGGACTTCTTCATGGGTTAAGGAACTAGAAGAAGTGTGTGTAAAATGATACTGTCGTGTGGATTTATACGAGCCCAGGACAGTTCATGCTCGTGGTGGCTTTCAATTTTAAGGAGTCTGAAAGAAGACTCTGAAGTAATGGAATGGTATTGTCGTGTGGATTTATACGAGCCCAGGACAGTTCATGCTCGTGGTCGCTTTCAATTTTAAGGAGTCTGAAAGCGATAAGAAGACTCTGAAGTAATGGAATGGTACTGTCGTGTGGATTTATACGAGCCCAGGACAGTTCATGCTCGTGGTTGCTTTCAATTTTAGAGAGTCTGAAAGAAAATAAGAAGACTCCAGGGGGTTGCTTTTTCGTATGTTTAGTCTCCAAGGCCCAAAGAAGCATAAAAGGATGCAATGAAGAACTCTTCTAGCCGGTGTGACTAGAGTATTCCTTTTTCGTAATTAGTCTACCAGGTCCGAAAAAAGGTTAAACTTATACCAGATAGACGCCCTTTCAGGTACTTTAACAAGCATGAAAGGAAACAAGATTGCTCGACGATCTTTTCATTGTTTTAGGAGTCAGAAAAGAGCTTAACGGAAACTCCCTAAGTGCCTTTTTCGTAAAGGACTTGTCCGGCCAGAAAAAGAGATAAAATTATACCAAACAAAAGGAATGGCCAGGCAAGGAGGAAGTGTTCAATCAAGGATCAGTAATGATGACCAAGAACGAGGGTAGGGGGGAACATTGGTGGGCCTCCTTGCGGGGTGAATGAAATGGTGGCAAAATAACGAAACATTTGCAGTATGACAGGAGTGAATGGCTCATGTAAAAGTGTGGAACAATTCGATAGTGGTCGATGTGGTGCGCAAACCGAGGCAGCAAGGTGTCGGGACACAATGTTGAAATTGTACAAGGTGAGAGCGAGAAATGATCTCAAGCATCGTCACGAGCTCAAAAAAATGAATCCGACGATATAAAGAGTGTCAAAAATAGGTAACAGCCGATGTGGCACGTACACCGAGGCGACAGGGGCGTTCTGAAAAAATACCCAAAAAATCAGGGGGTGATAGTGAGAAATGATCTCAAGCATCATCACCGGCTCGAAAAAATGAATCCGATGATATAAAATATGTGAAAAATGGAGAACGGCCGACGTGGCACGCAAACTGAGGCGACTAGTGGTGTCTAAAAAATGGGCAAAAAAGGACATGGAAAAAATAATGCAATGAGGTGACCATCATGATGGTCGCATCGTGTTGATTCCAGTGGTGGAAACGGTTCAAAAAATGGACTCCGTATGGGGTCAGAATGGCCAAAACAAGAAAAAGTCAACTGACTATAAATAGTGAGTGGGTCCAACATGACATGTGTCATTTGTACTATTTGACTTTGACTTGTGATCAGAGTGGACCAGAGCTGAGGTGGCATTTCTGGACGATCCGACTGGCCGATTTTAGATTCGGGAGATACAGGAATTCCGTCAAACTCATACCTGCATGTTTTTTAGGGTCGGGGGTTGGGTAGTGGGTCCCAGGGTTACTTGTACGGTCCATGTGGGGTGGACCGCGGGTTAGGGGGACGAAACGGCGGTTGGCGACCGCGAGTTTCGGGGTGAACCACGTAGTTGGGTACCGCGTGTTTCTCAGCTGGATGCACGGTCTGGTACCGCGTGTTCCAGGGAGGAACACGCGGTGTCAAACCGCGAGGTTAGGTCAAACAGATGCGGTTAAGGACCGCGAGTGTAGGCCTGATAGCCGCGGTCGAAAACCGCGGCAGGAAGCCCTAAAGCCACGGTTTTGGGCCGAGCTATGAGGGTCTTCCGAGGGGAGGGGAAGGACTTATTTTTTGGACATGAGTCTGATGAGTCTACTTTGTGTGATTGACAGGATGCCACATGTGCTATGGAGAGAGTGGGAGATCCCTGATGAGATCGTGGCCATGATCCAAGGGGATCGCCATGTGCGATCTGTGCTGGGACTGTGCGAACTACTGAAGTTCGCACAGATACCCATGATACGGTCAGCAGTGTTGCTGCTGAACCGGCTGATTAGTTTCTGGGAGCCGGACATACAAGCTTTCCGAGTACAGGGTGAGAGGGTGGACCTCACCCTGACCGATGTATACTTTCTGATGGGGTTGCCCTGTCTAGGGAGGGTGGCAGACACACAGCCGCGGGTCGCCACGGACGTAGACATGGAGGACATGCTAGAGAGGTACTGTGGTCCAGAGGCACGGGTGCATAGGAATGCACTCCTAGTGAGGGACCTACATGAGCCATCAGTGCAGGCCATGGCGGCATGCGTGGTTCGGGTATTGGGGTCCCAGTCACCTAAGAAGGTGTCGGGGGGCCAGATGCAGATGGTAGAGCGCGTGCTGGATGGGGTGTATTACGCGTGGGGCCAGATATTCCTGACCTACGTTCAGTGGCAGCTGACGACAACGAAGGAATCTTGCAAGGGGTTCTGCTATGGTTCCTTCTCATGTGCTTTCTTTATGGAGAGGGTACCCACACTTCGGCCGCGGGTGCCGGTCAGAGCAGGAGGTTTGAGGGAGCCGCGGATGGTGTGGTGGGGCGAGATGATGCGTCGCCGTGGTGGTGGCTACGTGGGTAGGTATTTTACGCAGGAGTTGTACCTGCAGTGACTCCAGATACCATTAACACTGGACGACTTCCCGTATAGGGACATGGACTACACGGGAGATCCAGAGGTGCCACGAGCACCAGGACAGGCATGGGGACTCGATGGTACGTATGTTTTTGCTTGCATATTATGGATGTCAAGTTTTATATATATGATAGTAGATTGATATACTGTGACTGACATATGGGTGATCTACAGATGTGGGTCCGAGGCCGCCGCAAGGACATGTGGCACAGAGGGGGATTGTGGCCGTTCCAGCTCTGCCTGGGCGAGGGGAGGTCCGTCGCCGCGATACGGAGGGGACCCTGGAGTCGGTCCGGGCACTACTAGACCGTTTGCTAATAGGGGTGACCGACGAGGGATGGCGGGATGTCGATCCGGACGTGGTTCAGGATTGCATGAGGGCACCCCGAGAGTTCAGATCCATAGCGATCCGGGTGGCGATCTTGGTGGACAAGGCACGGGAACAGGAGCCCATAGGGGATGAGGACTTGTCGGAGGAGGAGCGAGGGGAGGACTCAGAGGCAGCTGATGCAGGCAGTGATGCAGGATACGACTCTCATTAGGGAGTGCAGGGGACTCCCCCCGAGTTTTGTAGCTATGGCATGTATTTTGATGAGGCTTTAGGGATGTATAGCCATTTTTTGTATAGCTGAGTACAGGGGTACTCAGGACATGTATAGCACTAAACATGTATTTTTTGATATATATATATATATATGCACGTGGATGCACCCTTTTTTTATGATGTTGTTTTAGTTGTACGCACGTGGATGCGCTTTATGATTTGTGATATGTTTACATTGCACGTGGATGCAAGTAGGCTAGGATGTTGGGCACGTGGATGCCCCTTGTGTATTTTATGTGATGCAACATAATATATGTATGATTAGGCACGTGGATGCCCCTATGGATATGAATGTGGTTTATGTACATGGATGCAAATGTTGATGCGATGCAATTGTTTTGGGTTTTTATGAGATGGTATGGGATGATGATGCATGATGTTACATGGTGTGATTGATATGCCAATCTAGGATGTTGTTTGCCATTTGATCTGCGACACTATTTTGAGCTCTTGGGACATGGGTGAATGTTATGGATTCAAACTGTCGGCTAAGTTGTTTTGCGCGCAAGAATTTTCTAAAAAGGCATGGATCACGCACCTGGTAGCAGTTGTTGAGCTGGGAGACAAGTAGCTGGGAGTCAAGGAACACATGAAGGTGACATATGCCCATCTGGAGGGCAGCAGTTAGGAGACCGGTCACAGCATCATACTCTGCCTGGTTATTGGTAGCATCGCCTATACATATTCCGTCAAGGTGAATCATCTCCTTGGAAGGGGAGTACAAGACCCATGCTGCAGAAGCCAGGTTGGGAGACCAGCGGCTTGCGCCATCAGCGAAGCCAGTGTAACAAGGTGGAAGGTGGTCCATCTGTGGTCATGCAAAAAATGATGAATGTGAGATGATGGTAAAAAAGGTGAAAAACAAAACGAGAGCAAACTGTACAATGCGGACCAATGAGGTTGCGGTTTCATTTATGGATAAAAACGCTTAAGATACAACCCATTACGGGGGTTGCGCAAAGGGTGACCTTCGGAGTCAGCTAAAATGTATGCCCCCTTGCCGAGGCAGGTCTGCACGATGTAAGGGCCTTGCCACATGGATTCAAACTTCCCTTTGCCAATTTTGTCGTGGGCTTGGTCATAGGCCAGGATGAGGTCCCCTTCATGGAAAGTTCGAGGGTGAACATGTTTGTCATAACCGGCTTTGGAGTGGTGCTTGGCAGCTTCGATGTTCTGGAGAGTGGCATGACGGTCTTCATCAGCTTCTTCGAGTGTTAGCAAACGCTGCTCGAGGGGGGAAGTGTCGGGGAGAAGCTCAACGGCGATATGTAAGGCAAGAATCTGACACTCGATGGGGAGGACAGACTCTACACCGTGAACTAAATGAAATGGGGTAAAACCAGTGGCGGTCTTAGTGGATGTATGGTAAGCCCATAAGGCAGGGAACAACATGTGGTGCCAATTGGACTTATGCTTGTCAACAGTTCGTTGAAGGATGGTTTTGAGGATTTTGTTAATGGCCTCTACTTGGTCGTTCCCTTGGGGGTAGTAAGCAGAGGAAAATTGGTGTTCAAATTTAAGGAGGGTGGATAACTCATGCCAGACGGCATCTTCGAAGTGTGAACCATGGTCTAAGACCAGTTGTTTAGGGACCCCGAATCGAGTGATAACATGGTTAAAAAAGAAATGGGCAGCAGTGTCAGCAGTACAATTGAAGGTAGGCATGGCTTCTGCCCATTTGGTGAAGTAATCAACGGCGACAATGATATACTTGTGACCGTTGGCAGACGGGGGTCTACACTCCATGAAGTCAATGGCCCACTTACAAAAGGGACCAACGGTGACTACTGGGTGTAACGGAGCAAGTGGTGTCCGGGCCTTTGGGGCAAAAAGTTGACAGTTATGGCAATGCTTGACCGCAGTGATGCAGTCGATGAAAAGTGTGGGCCAGAAGTATCCGACGCAGACAACCTTTTGGGCAGTGGCCATCCCTGAGAAATGGCCTCCGCAGGCACTGCTATGACAGTCATTAAGGATGTGTTCAGCTTCCTCGTGCATAAGGCAACGACGAAGAATTGTGTCAACCCCTCGCTGGTAAAGGACATCGCCTAAGAGGAGATATCGAGAGGCCTGGTGACGGATGCGACAGCGTCCATTACGGGTGACTTTGGGTCTGAACTTCTGCGTGTGCAGGTATAACAAAATATCACCGTACCATGGGTCATCAGATGAGATAGTGAATAGGTGATTGTCAAGTAACTCATCGGAGATTGGTTTGGCCGAGAGAAGGGAAGGGAGATCAGTAATGAGCTAGGCAAGCGCGAGGGCTTTAGTGCTCTTAGGTGTTCAAAAAGTAAGGTCATATTCCTGGAGGATAATGACCCATTTGGCAACACGACCTTGCAGGAGCCGCTGGTTTAGAAGATATACCATGGGGTTGGAGTCGGCGACGACTGTGGTATGACTCATTAAGATATAGTGTCGCAATTTTTGGACGAAAAAGACCACTGCTAGGGCTAGTCTCTCCTCATATGGGTAACGTAGGGGAGGACCAGACAAGGTCTGGCTGACGTAGTAAATGACATGTTCTTGGTGAGAGGCGTCTTCTTGAACCAAGACTCTGGACATGGCATGCTCGGATGCCGAGACGTAGAGGATGAAGTCCTGGGAGAAATCCGGAGGGGAGATCAGAGGGGCTTGTGTGAGAGCTTTCTTGAGGGCTTCGAATGCAGCTTCTGCTTGCTCATCCCAGACGAAGGGTATGTGGGTACGGAGTAGGCACAAGAAACCGTGAACAGTAGTGGCGTAATCAGGAACGAAGCATCGAAGGAAATTGGATCGCCCCTGCAGACTTTGGAGCTATCGGAGCGTGCGAGGAGAGGGAAGGTCTAAGATGGCTTGGAATTTCAGGGGATCAACAGTAATTCCTTTCTGGGAAACAATAAAACCCAACAATCGGCCTACTGGAATGCAAAAGACACACTTGTGTGGGTTCAAGCGGATTTGATATTTGCAACAACGCAGAAAAATTTGCCGAAGGTCGTTAAGGTGGTCCGATCGTTGCCGGGAACGAGCTGTAAGGTCATCTAGGTAGACTAGCAAGATATGGACCAAGTCGTGAAAGAAATAGGTCATGGCCCGCTGGAAGGTGGCACCAGCATTTTTGAGGTCGAAAGGCATGACGCGATAGGCAAAGGTGCCCCATGGGGTAGTAAAGGCAGTTTTGTACTGGTCTTCCTTACGGATCTGAATCTGGTTGTATCCGGAAAAACCATCCATGAAGGAGAGGACTTCATGCCCCGCACACGCATCGATGAGTTGGTCAATAAATGGCGTGGGGAAGTTGTCCTTGGGACAAGCATGGTTTAAATCATGGAATTCAGTGCATACTCGGATGGTGCCTTGTTTTTTGTTAACGGGAACGGGGTTTGAAACCCAAGTGGTATAGGCAATAGGATAAATGAACCCTGCCTTGCGCAGTTTCTCAATCTCGGCTTTAACAGCTGGGAGCTTTGAGGGATGAATGGGGCACTGTTTCTGACAAACGGGGGGTACATCAGGCCATGTGTCAATGTGGTGCTCTATAATGGCAGGGTCGAGACCGGGCATTTCGGTATAGGACCAGGCAAAGACATCATGGAATTCTCGGAAGAGTTTTCGGTACTCCTCAATCTCTTGTTCACTGCAGGAGGCTCCTAAGGCTATGCATTCATTGACGCCAGGTGGGTCAGAGATATCTATGTGGATGACGGGTGAGATGTTGGCCATGTTACCCTCATCGAAGGCATCAGGAGCAGGAATAGGGTCCTTGAACCAGTCGACCTTGGTGGGAAGGAAGTCTTTGGACTCAACCGTGAATTGTGTGGCTGTGCCAGAGGAGGATTCTTCTGGGATGAAATAGGAACGGTGGTGCATGTCATCCCAGGGGTAATCCGGGGCAGTGAGGGCCTCGAGAATCTCTTCATCAGTATGGAAAGTTTGCGTCGTCAAATCGGTTGACAAGGGGGTAGTGTTTAAAGAGATCATATAAATGGTATTAACCTCTCCTGAAGGGGAAGAGACCGGGGGGTAGATCTCCTCAATGGTGGGTGGTGTCGTCTCAAGATCCAAATTGTTCATCTCATAGAGAGCCGCTCTGTAATCCGGGAGATCGGGACAATGATGGGAGTAATGCCCGTAAACACCGCATATGGCACAGGGGTGGTTGGTACGTAGGGATTTGTATTTGGGCTTGGGGGTGGGGTTTAGTTCGACAATTGGGATGTTGGGGTCGTTGTCGAGCATATGCATGTGTTTCTGTAAGGCTGGTAACTGTGGACACTGATCTGTCACATGGCCAAACTCATCGCACAACGAGCATTTGGGAGGAGTGCGAAACACTGGAGGGTTTTTGACTGTCTTGGGAGGTGGTACAGCAGTGTAAGGTTGTGGCCCTCTGCCCCCAGTGGGTTTGGGAGTAGGAGGGGGAGTCGTGGAGGATGAAGGGGTAGAGACACTGGGGGGTGGCTGAGTGGTAGTAGCCATGGGTTGCACCGGTTGGAGGATGACACTTGGTGTCGGCAGGGGACTGGGAGGTGAAAGGTACCAGATGGGTAATCCCAAGGTTAACCCAGGGAGGCTAATGGTAGCCATGACCGGGGCGCTCACTACTCCCGATGGAGGGACTAGGAAGGGGATTGTATGGATAGGTGTAACACCAATGTGGCTAGGTACCAATGGTGGTTTAGGAAACAAGGGTGGTTGATTGTTAGGTGTTTGGTTATCGTGGGACAGGGTACATAAGTCAGACACTTCAGGCGTAGATGACGAGGGAGGAATGGATTGGAAGGTGGAGGTCATTGGTGCGTCTGAGTAAACTCCAGGTCCCGTAGAGGAAACGAACGAAGTGGTGGCACGAGAAACAGGTTGTTCAACCATAGGGAGAATGTTTTCGGGTGCCGCGGGAGCACTGGGATCATAGTAGGTGAGCTGGTCAACCTTGACCACGCGTCCCTCATGGGGGAACATCATGGTGCGAAAAACGGAAGAGGCAACCGCTCACATGGCATACATGTAGCTGCGACCAAGTAAAAGGTTATAATCCAATTGGGCATTGATTACCTCGATGTCGATGAGGACGATTTTGCCACCTAACTGGACGGGGACATTGGGTAGGAGGCCTTGGGGCTGGGTCGACCGACCGTCATAGGCGCGTAATGTAGTGCTGGACTGCTGGAGAGTAGGGGATCCCAACTTCTACCATACGAATGTAGACATAACGCATGTGGAGGCACCTTCATCGATGATGCATCGATGGATGACAAGATTCCGAATGGAAACAGAAACTTGGAATGCTAAGGAAGAAGGCAGGCGTGGTTCGGATTGGTCCAAATCAAGTGCCATCAAATTCGAATCATGTGGGTCAATCGCCCCAATGGCGGATAGTAGAGTCTTGCGCTGAGAAGGGCAGTTTTTCAAGACTTCTAATGCAGACATGGATGCGGGAGATTGGGCTAAGTCATCGACGATGTTGTAGTTTGACGCAGCCTGCGCATTGGGGTTATTGTTGATACGGCGAAGCGGGAAACGAGGTGCTTTGGGAGCGCCCTCTAGTGGAGGTGCTTGATCGGTGGGATGAGCGTTAGGGGTTTTCTCAGCAGGAGGGGCTTCAGTGGTGGAGCCATACTGGTTCCGACGGGTTTGGAGGTTAACGTCAGCGGATGACATCATTAACAAGTGATGGGTTCCCGAGTCAAACATGGGTTGATCGGGAGCAGCGTACGTGATCTGCTGTTGAGGCTACACATTGGCTTGAGGGGGAGCCCACGACTGAGTGTTCACGATGCCTTGGGTTGGTAAGGGGTTTTGCAGAACCAAAGGAGGCTGTTGAGGCTGAGGGGGGTTAGGTGGCGCCTGAGGAGCTGCATGCCCTTGGCGATGGGCATCATCAACCCAAAGTTGTTGAGCTCGCTCTAAGTGTGAGCAAGCATGTGTGTAGTGGCCATAGACCCCACAAATAGAACAAGGATGGTTTGTTCGCAGATTGGGGTTTTTAGCCTGCTTGGGCGGGCAATCAGGGTTTTGGTTAGCAGGGGCCGCATTATTGTTGTCGGGGGGATTCGTCGGTTGACCAGCCTGGTCTGCAGGTTGATTGTTCCCATGATTACGGCCCTTTGGCCCTAGTTGCGTTGGTTGTTCTGGTTTTGCTGCGGATTCTGTTGGGCGTAAACTTGCCCTTGGGCAGCAGGTGGATTCTGAGGTTGTGCAGGTGCGGGAGCAGGTTGCGGGGGATGATATGTAGGTGGAGGCTGTGCAGGTGCAACAACTTGAGGGGGTTGCTGATATGGCTGCGAAGCGGGTTGTGGGTTGGCCGCAGGGGCTGCCGGTGGCGGATAATAAGCGGGTTGTGCTTGTGAAGGCGCAGGAGCTGGTGCAGCCTGCTGATGGTAATAGGGCTGAGGTTCAACCAGGGGGGCGTAGGTAGGAGTCGCATGACCGAAGCACTGAGGTGGACATGAGGGTCCATGGGAATGGTGGTGATGTGTCATGGGAGCATACGAGTTGGTTGCTCCTGACTGTGAGGTAGCCCGTGAAAGGTCGGGGCCAGGGGTAGGACATGCTATAGAAAAAGGTTGGGGATGCAAAGAAACACGGCCAATGATACCGTCGGCAGCGTGGGATGCCCCCGGTGCATCATGCTGGGAGGAATCTCCACGAGGGGCGTCAGGTATAATGGTATAGAGGTAACCCGATTGGGCGTAAATGAGGTCGAACTGTTGGGCCTTAAGGATGGCCTCTTCTTCAGACTGGGGTCTTTCTGATGCCACATCCTTAGCAATGACAGGGAGAAGGGATTTGAGGAACCAATCTAGGAAGATACGGTCATCTAATTTGATCTTGCATAAGCTACGTCGTCAACGCCACTCATGGATGTGGTCTGTGATATGGGTAGCCGTGTTTTGTCTACAAGATAGGAGGATCTCAACGCCCGCATCATAGCGGACAGGTAACTGGAAGAACTGCAGGAAGGTCGAGGCAAGGGAAGCAAAGGTGGCATGGGTCCCATGGGGTTGCTCGATATACCACTTTCCTGCAGAGCCAGTGAAGGTGCGCTGTAAGAGACGGAGGCAAACAGAATCATCCACTATGGAGTTGGAGGAACACCATAAATGGAAGGACATGATGTGGTTTTGTGGGTCCTCACCTGCCTTGCCCTCGAACTTAGGGATGTCAGAGGGGAGCTTGGTAGGCATATGAGGCCACACAGGGTCGTGTCGAATAGGATCATTGGTCAATCTGGCCAGGTCAGGTAGGTTGAGGCTAGCCATGAATGGCAAACTGGAAGAAGGATGTGACACAGTAGTGGGTTGGACCAAGTTGGGGCCAATGCCCCCAAGTGGAGGGACAGGATTTGGGATGGTGCCCCCAAGTGGGGGAACGGAGGTAGTATAGGATGGGCCTGCACCACCATGGGTAGTGTGAGCCACTGATGGAGTGGGGATAGGTATTCCTGCTGCGGGAATAGGTGCCGTGAGGGGAACGGTAGATGGGGGCCCCATGGAGGGCATACCCAAAGCAGGTGTAGTAACTGGTGTAGTGGTGGATGTACCACCAATGGTCCCTATAACAAAAGGAGTGGAAGTCGTAGCAGCCATGGGGCTTGTAGGGGCAGTGTAAATGGGGTTCTTAGACTCTTCGTCAGAATCGGAGGTAAAGTAAGGGGCATCAATATCTGGTGACGGAGTCCTGTGCCGCTGACGAGTGGAGTCAAGTGACAAGGCTCTAGATCTGTGATAAGTGGTATCAAGTGATGATGATCTGTGGCGATGACGGGTGGTGTCAAGTGAACCGTGCTGTGGGGGATCGCCCCTAAGGCGCCAAGAATGTCTCGGGGACTCAATGGTGACAGATGGTGTCAAATCTCTGTGGGTTGAGGTGAGTAAAAAACACCTCAAAAAATCCTAATGCAACCGAGTGTGCAGAAGGAGAGCTAAAAAACAAGGCACTCAGGCCAACAACCAACTCAAAACACCTATTGTAACAGCTGTGCTACAATAAGTGGAGTATCAACAAAGATGGTCAGAATACCAACAAGCAGCAGGTTTCCTAGAAATAAAAAATGGTGGACTCACTAGACCAAAAGGAGGTAAGGGAGCATGCAAACACCTAACTTAAAGTATTCTGACTCAACTAAACATATCCTCTGCAAGGTGATGAAATCCAAGTCAGACAATATGAGTAGGAAAGCCAAGTGGCTAAGATATCCCCCTACCGGGAGGGACACCGGGTAGTCAATCCTAGAAGAATGGCAACTAAGATACCCCGTTCATGACACGTCCAAAAAGGTGAATCTGTTGTTTGGTCCTTTAACCGCAATAGCCCTATACAGGGATATCCCGAGAACTGCGAAAGGTAGCCCTTCGGTTACTGAATGGAGTGCGGTATTCCACTCAGGCCTCCGGAACCAGTCTCCCGACTTGAACCCTCCTAAGGGATAGGCCCTCTGATAAACTGGTCGTGACCGTGCCAAAAAGTACTAGGGGATTTTGGTTCCCTAATTGGACAACAACTATGTCTCAAGTGTAAGTAACCGAGGGGTGTTATTGGAAGCCTATCCCCCCGATCCTACCTAACTACAATGATTCTTTCGTGTTCCCCAAGTGGGGTTAGAATATTGGTTGAGTTAAGTATTTTTTAAGGCTCACTTGAATTATGTGACAGAGTGTGTGCTCGTGAGGTGATGAACCCAAAATAGAAGTGCCACAAGGGGGGCAACTCCTAACTATCAATAATACTGAATTTGAAACTTTAACTTGCAAAATTTTCTGAATTAAAAATACTGAAATTTTAAAAAGATTATGTAAAGGAAACAGAAATTATGTTGCAGAAAGGCTGTAGGGAAGTGGGGCTGTAGGTAGGACAGAGGGCTATTCAGATGCAGAAAATATGGCAGCAAAAGGGGCTGGGCTCAAATTAGGGAAAAAATGCAGAAATCAGACCGCGGGTCTGTGGCGAATCAGAACAGGCGGACCGTGGGTTTAAGGGAAACAGACGCGGACAGGTCGCGGCTATTGGGCCGACAGAGGCAGTCGGGACGCAGGAAACAGGGAAAAAGACACAGTCGGGTCGCGGGAAAAAGGCTGACAGACGCAGTCGGGACGCCGGAAAGGGGCTGAAAGCCGCAGTCGGGATGCGGGAAAATGGCCGACAGGCGCAGTCAGATCGCAGTAAACAGGCTTATTAGCCGCGGTCAGATCGCATGTAACATACTTGAATCCGCCGGCAGGGCGTCGGAAATAGTCTGAGAGCCGCGGTCGGGTCGCACGTAAAGGCCTGAAAGACGCGGTCGAGATGCGACTGCAGAGAGAAAATACGCGGTGTACGGCGGCCGAAAGGGACAGCCGAAAGGAAAAAAAATTTTAAACTGAAACCAGAAATTCAAATCTAGGGGAGTTGCCAAAACTGTAGCTAGGGTTTTACCCCTAGCTTGTGCAAATGAGCACCTACTAAGGAGAAGGGACTCCTTAGTAGCAGTTCAGTAAATGGAAATTATTATGCTAAAACAGAAATGTAAACTACTCTAAAACATGTGCATGAAACATAAACAACAAGGTGTAAATAATGATCTTTGTATTAATATTACCTCCAATGTGAAGGTTGGTGAAGCTCTTGCAATGTCCAAGAGGGTTGCTCCAAGCTCCAATGTGCTCCTTCTCTTTCTCCAATGGTGGAAAAGGGCCAAAAGGGGCTTTCAAGGTGAAATTGGCTCAAAGGTGAGCTAGGGTTTCAAGAGAGATTTTGGCAGAGTAAGGGTGCTTATGATTGTGGATATGAAATAAGGGATCTCCATCACATATTTATAGTTTTTTGGTGGTGGAGTGCCGACCCATGGTTTTGGGAACCATATGGTTTAGGGCAGCTGTATAGGGTTTTTTCCTCCTTTTCCTCATTATTTTATATTTTTTATTGCCTTTTTAGGGGGTTTTTGCTATTTTTAGAGGAATTTTGGATATTTTTGGAGGAAAAAGGGGTTTTTTTTAGCCTTTTTGAGGCTATTTTGATGGTTTTGTGGCCTTTTGGAGGCATTTTAGGCCTTTTGGAGGCTTTTTATTGGGATTTTTAGGGTTTTCAAGGGAAATATGGTAGAAAAATGGACAAATGAGCCATATAATGTGGTAGATGAGGTAGTGAACACTTTTTGGGTGTTAACAGTTCCTTCCTAGATATCTAGGATTATATGGTGGTGACCATCACCAACTCATCATTAGGAACACTGAAATTTGATGATTTGGTAGATTCTTTGATAGGAGAAGAGTTGAGGTGAAAATCATGTTTGGATCCCTCTACCAGTCAGTCAGTAAGGTAGATCGCAATCTAGATCGAATTTAGGAGGACACAATAAAAAGACGTGTAAGAATTGTGGGAAACTAGAGAACTCAAGGAAGGAATATTGGTATTTGAAGAAGGAAAAGAAGGATAAAAAGACATATCAGCCATCAATTGAACCTAGTACAATAGATTTAGAAGAGATGACAACATGTGAGGCATTTTGTTTCGATAACAAAAGATATCTATTATATGCTTGGGTTTTGGATTAGGTGCATCTTTCCATATGTCTCCACATAGAGTTTGGTTTTTCAAATACCATCCCTATAGTGGCGGCATGGTCTACTTGGGTGATTATAATCCTTTATAAATTGTGGGAATAGGGGATATTAATATCAAGCTAGTAAATGACAGAGAAAAGAATTTGTGTGATGTACGACATGTACCATATCTATGGAAGAATTTTCTCTCAATCAAGATAAGTAGGGGTGTTCTATTACTTTTGGTGACAATTGATGCAAAATTACCAAAGGAGCCCTTGTGGTAGAAAAAGGAGAATATTATGGGACCTTGTATTATTTATGTGGTGATACAAAGACAAATCATGTAGCAACAATAGACTCAAGGAATATTCTTGATGCAGTGATGTTGTGGCATCAACAACCTAGACATATGCATAAAAAATGTTTGAAAATTATGCATGATCGAGGTATTCTTTTTGGGATTAAGTCTTGTGATTTATACTTGTGTGAGCACTACATTTTTGGTAAACAGAAGAGAGTTAAGTTTATTGCAAGCTCTGGTAAAAGTTATGATATTTTGCAAGTTATTCATTTTGATATATTTGGACTAGTCCCCACTATATCCATAATTGGTGCTATATATTTTCTAACTTTTATGGACGATTAATCTAGAAGAGTGTGAGTGTATTTTCTAAAAAATAATGTATATTCATTCGATAAATTTAGAGAGTTCAGGGCACAAGTAGATAAAAGTTTGGTAAAGTCTATTTTATCTCTCAAATATGATAATGAAGGAGAATATTGCTCCAAAGAATTTGATAAATTTTGTACTTGGGAAGGAATTAAGCACCAGAAGACTACTCCAAATACACCATATCAAAATGGTGTGGATGAGTGGATAAATTGCACAATCATGGAATGTGCAATAAGCTTGCTCGACACATTTAGGTTGGATAATGGATTTTGGGTAGATGATGTTAATACAGTTGCATACCTAATTAACAAATCTCTCACAACTGCATTAGATGGAAATATTTCAGAGGAGGTTTGGTGTGGCAAGCAAGTTGATTATTCTCATTTGCATATTTTTGACTATGATGCATTTTCTCATGTAAAAAAAGAGGTCCAAGCTTGACCCAAAATCAAGGAAATATTTTTTTTATCGATTATGATAATACAATAAAGGGGTATATATTGAGGATCCTACTGACCACAACGTAAAAGAATAATAAACATTATATTACTCTAAAATGACATGACAATTACGAAATCTATAAAAGAATAATAAACATTATGTTACTTTAAAATGAAATGACAATTATAAAGTGTGTAACTCTGCTGGTTGGTCCCTTTATTGATCAAAGAAGGAAAATGGAAATTAAAAAAAGAAGAAAGAGATTCGTTCACTTGAATAAAGATGTCGGTGAAACATTAACAAATAAAATAGTAAAACAACACTTTATAATTGTAGAACAAAAACCAACACTAGTAGAACAAAAACCAACACTAAAGAAGTAATTAATTCAACACCACTAACTCATTGGTGAAGTAGATGCTTATTAAAACATTTGTAATCTATTTTCCCTAAGAATTATTTAAAACATCTAAACAAACAATTTCAAAGTAGAGGTTCCCATTGGATTTCTCCATGATAATTTTGCATTGCTATGAATATTGTTTACTTGCCCTAATTTTTAATATGTAATGAGTCAAGACTATCAACATCAATGGCATTAGACACATGCACAAATTTATCTGGACTCAAGTTAAATCATTACAAATAACATAAATATTAAAATATATATTCAACTTTATTTTATTATTATTAATTTTAATTATATTTAAATAATAACTATGATTATTACAGCAACCAATGACCCACCTTTTTTTTTTGCACACATTAGGTAAATCCGGCACTTTCTTCGTATCCCCCACCTATGTTTTTTTGCACACATTAGGTAAATCCAACACTTTCTTCGTATCCCTTAGCCTTTAGGGTTTTTGCCTTCTATAATTTGAGTGATCACACATGCCAAAATATACGGCACATTTCCCATTAAAAAGTTTTATTATTGTGGTGGGGAAGATGCCATTAATAATTATTCCCACTTGGTGCATTTGTTCCCCCTCGTACGTTGGAGGGTCAAAGATTCGTTGTTGAATAGAAATAACAACAGCTACATCACCACTTTTGCCAAGCCCGACACGTGACTAAGTTGTGAGAGGAGTGCTCATGATAGGAGGACGCAATGCTGAAATACCTTAATAAGTATGATTAGGGATTTTGTGTCATGTCCTCGTACAAGAAATGAAAAAATTATCTCCTAGGGAAGGAGACATTTATTTACATTCACCTAGTTGTTTAAGGAAGACATTTATTTACATTCACCAATTGGTTAGTTGTTTAAGGTATGAGAAATGGAGAATGAGTAAGAAATGCATAAGGAATAGAGAGAGATAGAGATATTGTGTAGATTCTCATTTGAAGGTGTAGGAGCAACTTGAGAAGAGCCAAGAGAAGTACGGATTTCACCATGATCAATATATGACTCACCACAAATTCTATGTTAGAGATAGAGTTTAGCTTTCAGCAAGCAAAGAGTGGTTGTAGGGAGCAACCAAGAAGTTGAAGCCATTGAGATATGGACCATTTGAAATCACTGTGACAATGTATTTAAGTTGAGCTTAACTCTATACATGAGATGCATTCTATGGTCCATGTGGAGAAAGTGCATTTGTATGGATTGTTCTTGTTAAATGAGGAAGAAGAGAAGGACTACTTTTAGTTGATGATTTCACACTAAATGCACTAGAAAAATTGGAGGAGGATATAATGTTGTAGAAGAAAGTTCAAACCGTTCATAACTTGGTCAACAAGAGCTATGGGAAATTGCACTAAAAGCACAATTACCAAGGAAAACAAAGTGGTATGAAAGTAACAAAATTCCTAAAGTGTTTCCTCATTACCTTCCAATGGGTTTTAGGGACCAAAAGCCTTCCATTGAGAAGGTGTGATCCAAATGGACCAATGAAAACAAAAAAAAAACATTTTAAGAAAAATGCTCCAATGCTCAAATAGTAGATCAATGTTTCGAGAAGAAATAAGGTGGCTATGCTCATTGTTGAGAGAGTAAGCTTGCATGGAAACACAAGGTTTTAGAAACAAGTTTGAAAGTACATTATAACGTTGCTCGTGTGGAGGACCCATGGTGATCCCAAACCAAACACATAGAGACCACATGACAAACTAGCAAAGTTTAGTTGAAGAAGACACGCTGAAATTCAACATTGGACACATGAATGGGTGTGTGATTCATTATGTGGAGGAGAGTCAAACTAATTCCAATTTCACCATTAAATCACTTTATAATTAATGGTGTATGCACATCATCAACATAGTCAAGGTTGTTAAACATTGAGTTGTCCCATTTGTCCAATCTAACTTAGATCGAAGGCTCTTGTTAATATGAAGGTATTGAGCAAGTTGTTTCATGCTTTAACGTTGAAATACCTTACATATGATCAAGAACTATATGCCCTCAGATAAGTATAAGAAATGACTAAATGGAAACAATAGTTGTCAGGGAAGGAAACATTGACTCTTACAACCCCAACCAATGTGGTTGCTTAAGGGTAGGAGTGTTAGGAACCCGTCTCAACCCTTCTCTTTACTTTGTTAGTATATTGTTGTTGGACACATATGCTTTGTAAGTTGTCCCGTAGAATTTGTTGATCCATAGTTTGTATTAGCCCATGGTATTGATCCATAGTTTGTATTTCTGATATCTCGTGTATTTTTATTAATTAATTGTTGCAAGTTCCTCACATCTGGTATCAAAGCACTTTCTTGGGCTCGTTGGATGGAATTTCTGCCAATTTTTTTTTTCGCATATGTTGCAGGTTCGGATCTGGGACTAATCCCTATCCGCTTAACTCTGGGAAGTACTTGGGAACAATCCCTAAAACTCATTGTGAAGAGTACCACAGGAACCCCGAAGTAGATGGCCCATTGAGAGGACCTGCCAGCAAAAAGGGCCACGACCCCTACCTGATTGACGAGTTCCCACCCGTGAGGTAAACCAAGAGCTGTCGTTTGTGGCAAAGCAGTTATCAGTTTTACCTGAGCCATTGAATGAGGGGTACTACCCCAATACGCAAGCCGTTAGATAGCATTGGTGGCCGAGTGAATCCCCCAAACCGTTAGGAAGCCGAGCATACCTGGGGTCCATATCTATTGCCAGCTGATCAAGAACAGATCACATCTATCCAGATCCATATCCAGATCTAGATCTATATCCATATCCAGATCCAAATCCATTGCAAATCCAGATCCATTGTAGATCCAGATCCAGATCCGTTGCGGATCCATGGCACATCTAGATCCAGATCTGTTACAAATCTAGATCCATTGCAGATCCATTTCTGTTGCCGATCACCTCCGCGCCGTTCCAAAAAAAAGTATAAAATTTTGTTTTTTCACCATATCTCCTTTGTTTTAACTCTGTTTCCCTTGAAACTTCACTGACATCCCTGCAATCCCATTCTTCATATTTCATTCTTGAGGACCCTATCCCAAATTCCACTTCACAAAGCCAGAACTCCCACATTTGTTTATTTTTAGGGTTTTCCATAACTTCTTCAATTTCACCCGATCGCCTTCAAATTTTGCCACCATGCTCATTTCCTATTTCTGCTTCTTTGTCCCTCTCTGACAAATTTTCACATTCTTTCACCCCGCTTCTGAAATCCGCATTTTCTGCTTCCTTGTCCATTCGAAAGTGTCCAAAACCTAGTCAAACCCCAATTACCAATCATAGTTTTTCCCAAATCCAAATTTCCCTTTACTAAATAAGCTTCTGTTTGTGTTTTTCTACGCACTCACAAAAAAAAAACTTTGGGTTATGGTTGTCACCTGCGCCAGAGCACAAATCATGGAGGAAGAACTTGCAACCCTCAAAACCAAAATCCAAGATTTGGATGAAAAATTTCTCAACCTCCATCTTCAATTTTGACACGACTTCAACTCACAAGTTATCTCCGATAGGTTCTGAATTCGACACAACTCTGACGAGTTTCAACTTCGACATGTTCAGCAACCTCACAGTTCGCGACATCGACAAGCAACGTCGACATGCGACTAATGACTGTCGAACTTCAACAGACTGTCTCTCTGTCTTCCAGTCGACTGTAACGATTGAACTGGTTAATCGTTCTAAATTCTTCTTTGTAACTGAACATAACGGGCAGACACCCAAGCATCTCACAAATCTATATAAGCATGTATAATATTGTAATATACAGGAATCAATTTTTTTATTGATCGCAGGCCACTTCGAGGGGGCAACCGCCTTTGAGAAAGCTGAATACAAATAACTTCACGGTCCCTTCTTTGGCCTCAACACACACTTATATACTAAGTCTATGGCCAATACTATGGGTTAATGTTGAGATATTGTAACTTTAAAGAATATTATATTTGTACTTTATTATTCCGGAGATGTTTCATTCCTCCGTGAAGATCTTATTGTATATCCGGAGATGTTTATTCCTCCGTCGGAATGTGGTAACTTGGGTTATTAGACTTCCCTAGTCGGGGTCGGCCCTGTATGTGTCATGTGGGTCAAAGGGTTATTAGACCACCCTAGAGGGGTCGGCCCAGTCAGTTGTAGTGGGGTATTTAACCCATTGGTTAAATACGAGCCTACGTGTACTTGTGTAAAAGATATGTCAGAGTAGTGTATAAATAGAGGAGGCGTGTTCCTCATTTGACACACACACTCACTTGAGAGAGAGGCACACTTGTGGAGGAGAGGTCTGCTATGGTGGAGTAGGAGATCATGTCTTTGGTTTGCATCTTTGTATATTGCTGGTCATCTATATTGAGGAAGCTTTACTGGGTTTTCTACCCCATGAGGGTTTCCCAGGATAAATCTGTGTCTCTTGTGTTTATGCTATGCTTGTTGTTTCTTCAGTGATCCTGTATATGCTATTATTGTGAAATGGAATGTAATGCTGCTATTTTCTATCTTAGCATATTAAATCTTAACATGGTATCAAAGCTAACCTGAAGGAAGGCAAGGTATGGCACTTACGACACTTGCTTTACTTACGACAATTTGAAGGTTAGGGTTTTACATAGCAAAAACCAGTCATCGTGGAACTTTCGCTATAAATCCATTTATGTGATGTTTCAGGGTCTGAAAATTTTACAGGTCGAAGATAACATCCCCAGGTACCTTGTGTCCAAAGGGCACCCTCAGATTCGTTGTACTTAATGATTTATGATCAGTACAAGTTAGGGTTTCTTCCTCTTACAGATCTCAGTCAAAATTAGGTAACCTTGGAAAAAAGGTCATAACTTGGGCTAGGAAGCTCCAAATGAAATTTCATAAAAAGTGACAGGTAGTACACAGACTGTACTATCTCAAGAAATGTTTTTTAGAGGCTGAAGGTGAACTAGTGACACGTGGCACGCAGTACAAGTTGTCTCTCCTGTTTTATCCCATAAACAGGTCACGTTGCGACACTTGGCATAAATCTCTCTCAGCGAGTCCAATTGAGGTCATACCTATCAGGATAGAAAGATAACAGGGCAATCTATCTCAGGAAAAGTTTTCATAGGCCGAAGTTCAAACAGTGACACGTGGCATTCCGTACAAGTTCGCTCTCCTGTTTTATCCCATAAACAGGTCACGTTGCGACACTTGACATAAATCTCTCTTAGAAAATCCAATTGAGGTCAGACCTGTCAGGATGGAAAGATGACAGGTCAGGCTACTGCAAAAAAAGTTTTCAGACCCTGTGGGGCAAAAATTTCAGAGTTATAGTAGAAACAATCAGGTGCATATTTCTGTCAAAACAGAATTATTTTTGGAGCACCTTTATTCATGGCTTCCGGAATTTAGGGTTTCGGAGAAAGTTAGAATTTTTGGAATCGGAGTCCACGGCTGAATGCTACTCAGGAAAATCGAAATTTAGAGACCAAGATCAAATTTTTTGGTTGGGTAGAATACCGGGCTTGATCAAACCCTAGTTCAGGATTTTGATCAGAAAGATGGAAAATTAGGGCTTCAGCAAAAGTTGGAATTTTTGAAGTCTGTAACCACGGCTGGAAGCTCCTCAGAAAAATAAGAGTTTAGAGCCTTGGATCGAACCTTTTGATTGGACAAAAGGTTGGGCTTCATCAAACCCTAGTTCGGGTTCCTGTCCAGAAGATCCAGAAGTTTCGAAGGAAATTTTGAGGGGTCAAATTTTGGAGATTTCAAAAGTGAAGTATGCTAGTTTGATCAGCTCAGCAAGACACATCCTTCCATCCATTCAGAAGCATGAAAGTCAAAGATTGAATTTTTAGGGTTTCTCTAGCAAGCCCTAATCAAGCTCCAAATCAAGTTTCAGGGGGAGTTGAGGCTAAGGCCTTACATAAGAAGACTACAAGAAGTCTCGACAGGTATGACTTAAGGAGGTTCAGGTATGTCTTGAAATATGATTCTTGATTAAGTTCATAATGTGTTTGTCTTCATATTATTTATTAGTACAATATTGATTATTGTTAGAATTGTCTTATCACCCTTGTAACAGTATGAATGCATGTGAATGATCGAAGACATTCATTGATTAGGGCTATATGATTGTACTAATGCATTATGGTGTTGTGTGAGGTTGATGTTGTCTGCTAACAAGATACAGGTACATCACAAAAGACAAATCAAGTTCCATGACCATGACAACATGAAGACAAAGACTCATCCATAATATTTGTTCTACTTACGAGGTATGTATGACTTTGCTATATTATGCTTAACCTATGAGACATGCAGGTTCTAGCTCAGGATCTCTAAATCATTGAAGAGATTGTTTAGGTATGTTGTACATAACTAATCCAGATATGTTTTCTTATGTCAAGTTAGAATCTTACCTTGTGTTAGGATCCCTTATATAAGTATACTTGGTATGATTGGTTATGCTTATTCATAAAGTTAGTAATCAAGGGTTTATGCATATTATGTCTCTTGTCTTGATGATTTAATTAACCAGAAGAGTACTATGATCAAACAAGAATATGCATGAGTAAAAGAAGACTTCCTTGAAACCCTGAATACTAATGATCATGACTATACATATTCAAGATTATTTAGAATTAGAATGTTTGGAGAATATACTATTGAACGTATGTTTGTGTATGAGATCATGAGGATGAAACTAGTGCACACTTGAGCATGCACAGTGGTACAGAATGAATACAAGTTCAAAAGACATATAGAAGATCAAGCGGGAGGCAACCACACAAACATAAAAGATAAGTATTTGAGTTGTTATTTGAAATAGTAAATGATATTGCTTGTATGCATATTTGTATTCCTAGAATATATCATGCTGAGTGTAAACATTCATAGAGCATTGAACAATATACTACTAATATGCATATGATTGGTAAGTTGGACAAACATTCCGTTGTTGCTTGTCTAGAATGAAACCTCTTTGCTGACATGCTGAGAGCTGTGCACACTCTCGATAGTATGTTCTGGTAGAGATGGAAGGAATCTAGATAGCCACTGTATGCATATAGGATATGGGAAAGTGTTGTGCCAAAGTATTGGTCAAAATAGTTGCATAACTATGTAAATGAAATCTGTATGCATAATAGGTTATCATGTCAATATGATTTGATGATTATGAAGTATTACTAATCATGCACTTAATTTTGATTTGTAGGAAAGATCATGATGAATGATGAACACTGAACAAGCGATGGATGTTAAACAAAAAAAAAAGATTTTTAAATCAAACACACTATCGAAGGCTTGTGGCTAGAAGATTCTCTTAGAAAGAAGAAGAGAATCATGATGAGATGTTTGCTCCAAGTGGCTAGATAAGACCATTCTCTTAATGGTGTAATTAAAGACGAAGTGTGAATCAGGTTCTGTATGGGTTCCCAGGATTGATAGTAATTGATGAGAATACATGTGAGGATTGTATCATCCTTGAACACAAGTTCTAAAGTGAGCTGTAGACAAGTGTCTCCGAGAAAGAAGAGGGATTGTATCATCCTTGAACACTTGTTCTAAAGAGAGCCATAGATGTATGTCTTCGAAAATGAAGTCCTTGGTGGACATGAGAGGATTGGATCATCCCTCGGACTTTAGTCCTATGAATTGAGCCGTAGACAAGATGTCTCTGAGAACAAAATCCTGAATGAACAGGTAAGGGGATTGTATCGTCCTCGGACCATAGTCCTGTGAAGTGAGCCGTAGACAAGATGTCTCCGAGAATAAAAATCCTGAATGAACAGGTAATGGGATTGTATCGTCCTCGGACCATAGACCTGTGAAGTGAGCCATAGACAAGATGTCTCCAAGAACAAAATCCTGAATGAACAGGTAAGGGGATTGTATCGTCCTCGGACCATAGTCCTATGAAGTGATCCGTAGACAAGATGTCGTCGAGAACAAAATCCTGAATGAACAGGTAAGGGGATTGTATCGTCCTTGGACCATAGTCCTGTGAAGTGAGCCGTAGACAAGATGTATCCGAGAACAAAATCCTGAATGAACAGGTAAGGGGATTGTATCGTCCTTGGACCATAGTCCTGTGAAGTGAGCCGTAGACAAGATGTCTCCGAGAACAAAATCCTGAATGAATAGGTAAGGGGATTGCATCGTCCTCGGACCATAGTCCTGTGAAGTGAGCCGTAGACAAGATGTCTCCGAGAACAAAATCCTGAATGAACAGGTAAGGGGATTGTATCGTCCTCGAACTTTAGTCTTGTGAAGTGAGCCGTAGACAAGAGGTCTCCGAGAATGGAATGATAGGACTGGATCGTCCTTGGACTTCAGTTCAAAAGGTACATGATAGGACTGGATCGTCCCTGGACCTCGGTTCAAAAGGTACATGATAGGACTGGATCGTCCCTGGACCTCGGTTCAAAAAGTACATGATAGGACTGGATCATCCCTGGACTTCGGTTCAAAAGGTACATGGTAGGACTGGATCGTCCTTGGACCTCGGTTCAAAAGGTACATGACAGGATTGCATCATCCATGGACCTATGTCCTAAAGAGAGTAGGATTGATCATCCTGTAATATGATCGTGTGTGTTGCAGGGTATGCTGCTATTGCGTGAATACTTGTATTAATGATGTGTATACTTGTATTGTGTGGATACTTGTATTGATGATGTGTATACTTGTATTGTGTGGATACTTGTATTGATGATGTGTATACTTGTATTGTGCGAATACTTGTATTGATGATGTATACTTGTATTGTGTGGATACTTGTATTGATTATGTGTATACTTGTATTGTGTGGATACTTGTATTGATGATGTGTATACTTGTATTGGTGTGGATACTAATACTGTTGATCTAGATGACGATGCTGCTGATCGTATTGATCTAGATGATGATGCTGCTGATTGTGTTGATCTAGATGATGATGATCCAAATGATGTAGATCGAGATGATCCAGATTTGTAGATCGAGATGGTCCCGATGTTGATGATCGTATGATGACGATGCTGATGATCGTGAGGATCCAGATGTTGATGTTGTTGTAGTCGTTCGAGTGCTGCAGAAGATGAAGACTCAGTACTGAAGATGTTGATGTTCCAGTATTGAAGATGTTCCAGTAACTGCTTGAGTTACTGATGATGTTGAGAAAGCTTCCAATGATTTACAGATGTATCATGTATGATGTTGATGACTCCTTGCTCGTGCAGATGCTATTATAATATCCTTCTTGTTAAGGGGGAGTGTTGAGATATTGTAACTTCAAAGAATATTATATTTGTACTTTATTATTCCGGAGATGTTTCATTCCTCCGTGAAGATCTTATTGTATATCCGGAGATGTTTATTCCTCCGTCGGAATGTGGTAACTCGGGTTATTAGACTTCCCTAGTGGGGGTCGGCCCTGTATGTGTCATGTGGGTCAAAGGGTTATTAGACCACCCTAGAGGGGTCGGCCCAGTCAGTTGTAGTGGGGTATTTAACCCATTGGTTAAATACGAGCCTACGTGTACTTGTGTCAAAGATATGTCAGAGTAGTGTATAAATAGAGGAGGTGTGTTCCTCATTTGACACACACACTCACTTGAGAGAGAGGCGCACTTGTGGAGGAGAGGTATGCTATGGTGGAGGAGGAGATCATGTCTTTGGTTTGCATCTTTGTATATTGCTGGTCATCTATATTGAGGAAGCTTTACTGGGTTTTCTACCCCATGAGTGTTTCCCAGGATAAATCTGTGTCTCTTGTGTTTATGCTATGCTTGTTGTTTCTTCAGTGATCCTGTATATGCTATTATTGTGAAATGGAATGTAATGCTGCTATTTTCTGTCTTAGCATATTAAATCTTAACAGTTAATACCACGGAACATATAATACTACGGGACGCCTTACAAAGCATATGCGTCCAATACTATGGTTCAATACCATGGGAGAATACGTGATCATGGATCAACAAATACTACGGGACAACTTACAAAGCATATGCGTCCAACAACAATATACTAACAAAGTAAAGAGAAGAGTTTACACAGGTTCCTAACATCCCCTCTCCCTTAGAAAAAGGTTTTTCCTCAAAGTTTTAGATGGGGAAATTGATGTGGAATCTGAAGGAGTGGTTCCCCTTTAGCATCCTCGGGTTTCATTCCGTGCCATTAAATTAATACCTTTGTGATAGATTGAGAGAGAAGCTGACGCCTTTTGAGTTTCAGGGAGGATTGCTTGGAAGGTTGCAGACGAAGAAGAACCATATGACCTGGTTGAAAAGTGTGCTCAGAACGGTGTTGATCGACTTGTTGTTTCATTCGAATTCTTGCCATGTGAAGATTGTCCTGCAAAATGAGAAGAATCTGATCGCGGTTTCGAAGAACCGAGTCAATTGCCTGAACTGGGGAATTGCTGAGGGTGTATGGAAGAAGAACTAGCGGTCCCTGTCCATATATTGCTTCATATGGTGTCATTTTAGATGTGGTATTGTACCACCAGAGCGCTTCAAGAAAATCCATAGAAATAGTTGTCCAAATCTGTGTAGGGATGGGAAAGGGTTCGAGCAGTCCCAAAAGGAGTGTCGTTTCACCCTTGTTGACCTGGAAAGTATCACACTCAGCCACCATCTATTGAATTTTCATTTTCAATCCCTACCAAAAGAAGTTACACTGTTTCCGGTCATATGTTTTGAGGAACCCATAATGCCCTGTCGATGGAGAAGCATGGAGTTCATAGAAGACATAGCCATGTTGAACAGATTGCAACTAATTTGGAACAAGCAGAGAAATAGATGAAAGAGAATATGGGTCATCTAATGTTTGAGAAGGAGCATCCGCCACCAGATTGTCCTTACCCTTCTTGTATGTGATCACATAGGCATAACCCATGAACTGGATAACCCATTTCAGGTGTGTTGGGGAGGAGACCCATTGTTCCAGGAAATTTTCCAGACTCTGGTGATCAGTCTTGATGCAAAAATAATTCCCTAATAGGTATGGATTCCACTTATGTACTACATGAAAAATGACATCATTTCCTTCTTAGATGTAGATGTGGTTAAATTCTTACTGGAAAGGTCTCTTGAAGGTGGTAATGCCAATGGTTCATCAAAGACACCTGCATATCTATCCAAGGAAATAGTGGATTCCATCGATGGGTGCATCTTAATGGAATGGAGCTGAGCGATGACACCTTGTGAATTGTTCGTAAGGATCTTTTCCAAGCAATGTGAACTGATTGTTGACACAAACCTAGTCGATAGGGTTTCCTCACTCTGTCGACACCCAAACCACCACTATCTCCCTGAG
The DNA here is from genome assembly GCA_027924585.1 of Larix kaempferi. Taxonomy (NCBI): domain Eukaryota; kingdom Viridiplantae; phylum Streptophyta; class Pinopsida; order Pinales; family Pinaceae; genus Larix; species Larix kaempferi. The sequence continues at coordinate 3,105,760 of BSBM01000077.1, forward strand.
CACCGGCCCAGACAGGTTTTACCCTGTCCAGCAACACCTGCGGAGCAAATGAAGTCTCACTCGAGATGTTCGAGGGAGAGTTAATGGAACCACAATTCCACCGAATGAAGAAGGACCATGTGTGGCTACTTATCGACTTAGAACAGCATTACATACCAAATCTGATTATTCAACTTATGCATTAAACAGAGTCACTGTTAAAATTCAATATGCTAAGACAGAAAATAGCAGCATTACATTCCATTTCACAATAATAGCATATACAGGATCACTGAAGAAACAACAAGCATAGCATAAACACAAGAGACACAGATTTATCCTGGGAAACCCTCATGGGGTAGAAAACCCAGCAAAGCTTCCTCAATATAGATGACCAGCAATATAAAAATATTCAAACCAAAGACATGATCTCCTCCTCCACCATAGCAGACCTCTCCTCCACAAGTGCGCCTCTCTCAAGTGAGTGAGTGTGTCAAATGAGGAACACACCTCCTTTATTTATACACTACTCTGACATATCTTTTACACAAGTACACGCAGGCTCGTATTTAACCAATGGGTTAAATACCCCACTACAACTGACTGGGCCGACCCCTCTAGGGTGGTCTAATAACCCTTTGACCCATATAACACATACAGGGCCGACTCCCACTAGGGAAGTCTAATAACCTGAGTTACCACATTCCGACAGAGGAATAAACATCTCCGGATATACAATAAGATCTTCACGGAGGAATGAAACATCTCCGGAATAATAAAGTACAAATATAATATTCTTTGAAGTTACAATATCTCAACACTCCCCCTTAATGAAAAGGATATTATAACAGCATCTGCACGAGCAAGGAGTCATCAACATCATACATGATACATCTATAAATCATTGGAAGATTTCTCAACATCATCAGTAACTCAAGCAGTTACTGGAACATCTTCAATACTGGAACATCAACATCTTCAGTACTGAGTCTTTATCTTCTGCAGCACTCGAACAGCTACAACAACATCAACATCTAGATCCTCACGATCATCAGCATCGTCATCACATGATCATCAGCATCGTCATCACACGATCATCAGCATCGTCAGCATCGTCATCACACGATCATCAGCATCGTCATCACACGATCATCAGCATCGTCATCACACGATCATCAGCATCTGGATCATCTCGATCTACAGCATCTGGATCATCTCGATCGACAGCATCTGGATCATCACGATCTACATCATCTGGGTCATCTGTATTAGTATCCACACCAATACATCTATCATCAAAACATGTATTCTTACTAATACATATATCATCAAAAACATGTATTCTCACTAATACATCTATTATCAAAAGCATGTATTCTCACTAATACATCCATCATCAAAAGCATGTATTCTCACTAATACATAGCAACATATCCTGCAACACACACAATCATATTACAGGATGATCAATCCCGCTCTCTTTAGGACATAGGTCCATGGATGATACAATCCAGTCATGTACCTTTTGAACCGAAGTCCAGGGACGATCCAGTCCTATCATGTACCTTTTGAACTGAAGTCCAGGGACGATCCAGTCCTAACATGTACCTTTTGAACCAAAGTCCAGGGACGATCCAGTCCTATCAATTCTCGGAGACCTCATGTCTACGACTTAGTTCACAGGACCAAAGTCCAAGGATGATCCAATCCTTACCGTACATTTAGGACTGCGTCCAAGGATGACTTAATCCTCAACCGTACATTTAGGACCACGTCCAAGGATGACTTAATCCTCAACCGTACATTTAGGACCACGTCCAAGGATGACTTAATCCTCCACCGTACATTTAGGACCACGTCCAAGGATGACTTAATCCTCCACCGTACATTTAGGACCACGTCCAAGGATGACTTAATCCTCCACCGTACATTTAGGACCACGTCCAAGGATGACTTAATCCTCCACCGTACATTTAGGACCACGTCCAAGGATGACTTAATCCTCCACCGTACATTTAGGACCACATCCAAGGATGACTTAATCCTCCACCATACATTTAGGACCACGTCCAAGGATGACTTAATCCTCCATCGTACATTTAGGACCACGTCCAAGGATGACTTAATCCTCCACCGTACATTTAGGACCACGTCCAAAGATGACTTAATCCTCCACCGTACATTTAGGACCACGTCCAAGGATGACTTAATCCTCCACCGTACATTTAGGACCTACGTCCAAGGATGACTTAATCCTCAACCGTCCACCAAGGACTTCATTCTCGAAGACATACGTCTACGGCTCTTCTTTAGGACTGAAGTCCAGGGATGATCCAATCCCCTCACATGTTCACCAAAAACTTCATTCTCGAAGACATACGTCTACGGCTCTTCTTTAGGACTGAAGTCCAGGGATGATCCAATCCCCTCACATGTTCACCAAGAACTTCATTCTCGAATACATACGTCTACGGCTCTTCTTTAGGACTGAAGTCCAGGGATGATCCAATCCCCTCACATGTTCACCAAAAACTTCATTCTCGAAGACATACGTCTACGGCTCTTCTTTAGGACTGAAGTCCAGGGATGATCCAATCCCCTCACATGTTCACCAAGAACTTCATTCTCGAAGACATACGTCTACGACTCTTCTTTAGGACTGAAGTCCAGGGATGATACAATCCCCTCACATGTTCACCAAGAACTTCATTCTCGAAGACATACGTCTACGGCTCTCTTGAGGATGATGCAATCCTATCATGTCCACCAAGGACTTCATTCTCGAAGACATACATATACGGCTCTCTTTAGAACATATGTTCAAGGATGATGCAATCCCCTTGTCACCTTTGACCCTGTCTAAGGACCATCCACCAACCTCTCTGTCGGCATCACTAATATAGGTATCCTCATCATCGACCTCACCGTCGATGCAGGCAATCTCATCATGAGTTATCACATCACTCCCCCTTTCGAGGAGGGTCCTTCTGAACTATATTAAGTTTGTCTCAGAAAACTTTATTTGAGGTAGAGGTTTGGTTAGTACATCGGATCGGTAGAAGTTTGGTTAGTACATTGGTAACTTGTTACAAATTCAAACTTTTGGTTCCTTTCTGCACCATATCTTGGAACACTAGATTCTCTGCCATCTTGATACAACTTTGTTTGTCGTATAGGATCATAGTTGGGTCTATCTCTAAGTCAAATAATCCTGAAGCCATACTGTTTCATAACTTAGCAGAGCAAGAAGCCATATATTCTGCTTGTGCTAAGAGCCACACTATATTGCTTCATGAGATCATCCTGTCAATGTGCTCTTCCTGTCTGATACAATTTCTGCCCAATCAACATCTGTGTAGCCATCTGAAGTCATGATCTCTAAGATAACATAGATCAAAAGCTATCGTATCCTTTAGGTATTTCAACACATGCTTTATAACTAACAGGTGAACACATCTGGTTTTCCACTAGATACTGACACAAGGTGTTCACAGCAAAGCATATATCTGACCTAGTATTTGTTAGACACATCAATGACTCAATATTTTGTCTGTACAGAGTTCTATCCACTAACTCTGATGAGTCATCTGATAACAACTTCAAGAGTGGCCATTCCAACACATCAAGTCCTTTTAAGATTTTTCAGAATGCTTTCCCTGGTTGAGGAAGATTCCTTCTGAGCCTTGTCATACTTCCAGACCTAGGAAGTAATACATTAATATGAGATCTTTCATTTTCTTTTATGCAGCCATCTATTTGTGCCATCTCCCATTAGATGGGTCTACTGATATGAACCTCAACATTATTCGAACTCTGAGGTGAGTTCCTTCTTGTATCCATGTCATCTGTGCATAGAATCCATATTCAATCTTGTAGCAAAGGTTGAGATCCACATCACCCATGATGATCATTAAGCTCATCAATTGATTATCGATCCTGGGTACCCATACAGAACCTGATTCACACTTCTTCTTTAATTACACCATTAAGAGAATGGTCTTATCTATCCACTTGGAGCAAACATCTTGTTATGATTCTCTTCCTCTTTCTAAGAGAATCTTCTAGCCATGAGCCTTCTATATTTTGTTTGATTTGTAAATCTTCTTGTTGAACATCCATCACTTGTTCGGTGTTCATTATTCTTCATGATCTTTCCTACAAAACAAAATTAAGTACATGATTAGTAATACTTCATAATCATGAAATCATGTTGACATGATAACCTATTATGCATACAGATATCATTTACATAGTTATGCAACTATCTTGACCAATACTTTGGCACAACACTTTCCCATATCCTGTATGCATATAGTGGCTATCTAGATTCCTTCCATCTCTACCAGAACATACTATCAAGAGTGTGCACAGCTCTCATCATGTCAGCAAAGAGGTTTCATTCTAGACAAGCAACAATGGAATGTTTGTCCAACTTACCAATCATATGCATATTAGTAGTATACTGTTCAATGTTCTATGAATGTTTGCACTCAGCATGATATGTTCTAGGAATACAAATATGCATACAAGAAATATCATTTACTATTTCAAATAACAACTCAAATACTTATCTTTTATGTTTGTGCCGTTGCCTCCCGCTTGATCTTCTATATGTCTTTTGAACTTCTATTCATTCTGTACCACTGTGCATGCTCAAGTGTGCACTAGTGTCATCCTCATGATCTCATACACAAACATTCATTCATTAGTATATTCTCAAAACATTCTGATTCTAAATAATCTTGAATATGTATAGTCATGATCATTAGTATTCAGGGTTTCAAGTAAGTCTTCTTTTACTCATGCATAAACCCTTGATTACTAACTTTATGAATAAGCATAACCAATCATATCAAGTATACTTATATAAGGGATCCTAACACAAGGTAAGATTCTAACTTGACATAAGAAAACATACCTGGATTAGTATACCTGCTTAGTTATGTACAACATACCTAAACAATCTCTTCAATGATTTAAAGATCCTGAGCTAGAACCTGCATGTCTCATAGGTTAAGCATAATATAACAAGGTCATACATACCTCATAAGTAGAACAAAGATTATGGATGAGTCTTTGTCTTCATGATGTCATGGTCATGGAGCTTGATTTGTCTTTTGTGATGTACCTGTATCTTGTTAGCAGACAACATCAATCTCACACAACACCATAATGCATACGTACAATCATATAGCCCTAATCAATGAATGTCTTCGATCATTCGCATGCATTCATACTGTTGCTAGGGTGATAAGACAATTCTAACATTAATCAAGATTGTACTAATAAATAACATGAAGACAAACACATTATGAACTTAATCAAGAATCAGATTTCAAGACATACCTGAACCTCCTTAAGTCATACCTATTGAGACTTCTTGTAGTCTTCTTATGTAAGGCCTTAGCCTCAACTCCCCCTGAAACTTGATCTGGAGCTTGATTAGGGTTTGCTAGAGAAACCCTAAAAATTCAATCTTTGAATTTCATACTTCTGAATGGAAGGAAGGATGTGTCTTGCTGAGCTGATCAAACTAGCATACTTCAATTTTGAAGTCTCCAAAATTTGACCCCTCAAAATTGCCTTTGAAACTTCTGGATCTTCTAGACAGGATCCCGAACTAGGGTTTGATGAAGCCCACCCTTCTGCTCAATCAAAAGGTTTGATCCAAGGCTCTAAACTCTTATTTTTCTGAGGAGCTTCCAGCCGTGGTTACAGACTTCAAAAAATTCCAACTTTTGCTGAAGCACTAATTTTCCATCTTTCCGATCAAAATCCCGAGCTAGGGTTTAATCAAGCCCGGTCTTCTACCCAACCAAAAAATTCGATCTTGGTCTCTAAATTTTGATTTTCCTGAGTAGCATTCAGCCGTGGATTCCGATTCCAAAAATTCTAACTTTCTCCGAAACCCTAAATTCCGGAAGCCATGAATAAAGGTGCTCCAAAAATAATTTTGTTTTGACAGAAATATGTACCTGATTGTTTCTGCTATAACTCCGAAATTTTCACTCCACAAGGTCTGAAAACTTTGTCTACAGTAGCCTGACCTGTCATCTTTCCATCCTGACAGGTCTGACCTCAATTGGATTTTCTGAGAGAGAGTTATGCCAAATGTCGCAACGTGACTTGTATTGGGACAATACAGGAGAGCGAACTTGTACGGTGTGACACGTGTCACTGTTTGAACTTCAGCCTTTGAAAACTTTTTCTGAGATATCTCACCCTGTTATATTTCCATCCTGATAGGTCGGACCTCAATTGGACTCTCTGAAAGAGATTTATGCCAAGTTTCACAATGTGACCTGTTTATGGGATAAAACATGAGAGCGAACTTGTACGGCGTGCCACGTGTCACTGGTTCAGCTTCGGCCCCTGAAAACATTTCCTGAGATAGTACAATCTGTGTACTACCTATCACCTTCTACGAAATTTCATTTGGAGCTTCCTAGCCCAAGTTATGACCTTTTTTCCTAGGTCACCTGATTTTTACTGAGATCTGGAAGAGGCAGAAACCCTAACTTGTACTGATCATAAATTACAAAGTACAATGAATATGAGGGTTCCCTTTGGACACAAGATACCTGGAGATGTTATCTACGACCTGTAAAGGTTTCAGATCCTGAACCTTCGCCAAAATGGATTTATAGCGAAAGTTCCACGATGACTGGTTTTTGCTATGTAAAACCCTAACCTTCAAATTGTCGTAAGTGAAGCAAGTGTCGTAAGTGCCATACATTGCCTTCCTTCAGGTTAGCTCTAATACCATGTTAAATTTCAATATGCTAAGACAGAAAATAGCAGCATTACATTCCATTTCACAATAATAGCATATACAGGATCACTGAAGAAACAACAAGCATAGCATAAACACAAGAGACACAGATTTATCCTGGGAAACCCTCATGGGGTAGAAAACCCAACAAAGCTTCCTCAATATAGATGACCAGCAATATACAAAGATTCAAACCAAATACATGATCTCGTCCTCCACCATAGCAGACCTCTCCTCCACAAGTACGCCTCTCTCAAGTGAGTGAGTGTGTCAAATGAGGAACACACCTCCTCTATTTATACACTACTCTGACATATCTTTTACACAAGTACACGTAGGCTCGTATTTAACCAATGGGTTAAATACCCCACTACAACTGACTGGGCCGACCCCTCTAGGGTGGTCTAATAACCCTTTGACCCACATAACACATACAGGGCCGACCCCCACTAGGGAAGTCTAATAACCCGAGTTACCACATTCCGACGGAGGAATAAACATCTCCGGATATACAATAAGATCTTCACGGAGGAATGAAACATCTCTGGAATAATAAAGTACAAATATAATATTCTTTGAAGTTACAATATCTCAACAGTCACGACATCATTCAACAGATCTCATTGTCAATAAAACCATCAATGCGCAAACAGATCTAACAACATAACATCATTTGAAACAGGAAAACATTGCATCATTTATAGATTCATATCACAGATCACATTCGTAACAGAAAACAGGAAAGGACACAATGGTTCTCCTCAAACTCCGTCATGTCATATCAATCTTTGCAGCAAATCACAGATACATCAACATAATTCTTCTATCGCATACCCGAATTCAACAAGACCAATATCCAAAACATATCGCAATAACAATTCTCCAGATCAAGGTTATCTATTACTTGCAATACTTCATCTATTTATAGGCTTGCGCCTTTACATTCATGGTCCACTTAGCCAACTGCCTAACTAATTCTTAACAAACTCTACAAAAAGGATGACCCTAACCTGCACAACGTAGTCCTAAATGACCCAAAAATACATGAAATACTATTATTTCCGACTTACACGCGGTTTCCCTCCTTGCGCGGTGTCTTTGACCTTTCGTAGCATCCACGATACTGCGCAACTGACTCATCCAAGCCACCTGCCAACACTGATGATGCAGAGAGACCTTGGCTATAAGCCCATAAATGTGTGTCGTTTCCCATTGACTGAAAACTGCATCCAAAGTTCATCAAAATCCCATAATATGGGGCCAACTGTGCGTAACTATTGAATTCCCAAAACCACATCACATCTGCATAAGGACAAGGCAAACATGATAGAGCACAGGCTATAATATTCCAGAGAGATATGCACATTGTGACACTTCCCCTTGTAAAGTAAGGTGCCCCTATTGGAAATCATGACTTTAAAGTTGGAGCAAGGATGGACAAAACAATCAGCCTGTTTGGCGATCCGATGGTCAATGAAATTATGAGTTCTCCCAGAATCAATGAGTATTATAAGAGGGATCTTATTGAAGTAACCCCTAACCCATTGTTTGTGGGGTGGTGACTCCGGCTAAAGCATGGAGAGATATATCTGGGTGGTCATCCAAAGATGGAGGAAAAACAAGCGGCTGTTGAATGTCGACCTGATCATCCAGTGTATGTGGAGCTTATGCACCAAGTTCAGAGGCAGGCGAAGAATCCACATCTAAGAGATAGATCTATTGCTCAACACATATATGTCCCCGAGTGAATTTCTCATCACAATTATAACAAAGCCCTTTTTCTCTACGTGCCTGCATCTTTGCTTCAGACAAATGCTTGATAGAAGAGGTGCGAGGAGCTAGCGTGATGGGACTTCGTTGGGAAACCATATTTCTGAATGGAACAAAAGTGGATTTGGAGCGTTGTTGGGCTGTGATCTTGTCTTCTGCCAACTTAGCCAACCCTAGGACTTCCATCATTGTGTTGGGACATAACATTTTAACCTATGAGCGGATTTCATCCTTAAGACCACTGATAAAATAACCCTTGTAGAATTCATCAGACAATCCTTCTATGCGATTGGCTAGTTTCTCAAACTCTGTCTGATACTCTCTCACAATGCCAAATTGGAGAAGTTTAGTGAATGCTCCTGTGAAGTCATCAAAAGAACTAGGACCAAATCATTGCAAAAGGAGTTGGAAAAAATCTATCCATTTTGGCTCGTCATGAGCCCTGATGTACCAACTATACCAATGAAGGGCTTCCTGTTCCAAATGATAGGATGCAAGTGGAACTTTTTGGACATCAAAAGTATTATGCAGACTGAAATATTGTTATGCCCGGTATATCCATCTAGTTGGCTCATTGCCATTGAAGCGAGGAAAATCAAGCTTCGACCCACAAAAATTATTGGAAGAAGAGAACCCAGTGTTCATGGCTGAATGCTGAAGATGGAGGCTGAGAATTTTTCATCTAGATCTTAGAGTTTGGTTTTGAGGGATACAAGTTCTTTCGCCATGATTTGTGCTCCTCCGTGGGTGACAACCATAACCAAGATTTTTTTTTTTTTTTTGTGAATGGGTAGAAAACACAAACATAAGCTTATTTAGTAAAGGGAAATTGGATGTGGGAAAATTTCTGATGGGTGGGTTTGACTAGGTTTTGGACACTTTCGAATGGACATGGAAGCAGAAAATGAGGATTTTAGAAGTGGGGTGGAAGAATGGGAAAATTTGTCAGAGAGGGACAAACAAGAAGAAATATGGAATGAACACGGTGGAAAAATATGAAGGCGATTAGGTGAAAATCGAAGAAGTTATGGAAAACGCTAAAAATAGACAAATGTGGGATTTCTGGTTTTGGGAAGTGGAATTTGGGATATGGTCCTTAGGAATGAAATATGCAGAATGGGATTGCAGGGGTGTAAGGGAAGTTTCAGGGGAAACAGAGTTAAAACAAAGGAGATATGGCGAAAAACAATTTTTTTTTAAGAATGGATCGGAAACGGCTTTCAGAATGTATCTGAAATGACGGGATCTGAAAAAGCTCGGAATGGATCCAAAATAGGATGGATCTGAAATGACTCGGAATGGATCTAAAACAGTTGGATATGAAACGTCTTTCGGAATGGATCCTAAATGGCTAGATCTGCAACAGCGTGGAAGTGATCGGCAACAGATGGATCTGCAATGGCTCGGAAGTGATTGACAACAGATAGATCTGCAAGGACGCTGAATTGATCGGCTACAGTTTAGCTAAAAATAGATATGGACCACATGTATGCTTGGCTTCATAACAATTCATGGGTTTCACTCGGCCACCAATGTTGTCTAATGGCTTGCCTATAGGGGCAGTACCTCTCACTCCACGGCTCAAGTAAAACTAATTATCGCTTTTCCACAAACGACAGCTCTTGGTTTACCTCACAGGTGGGAACTAGTCAATCAGGTAGGGGTCGTTTCCCTTTTCGCTGGAAGGTCCTCTCAATGGGCCAGTTACTTAGGGGTTCATGTGGTACTCCTCACAATGAATTTTAGGGCTTATGCCCAAGTACTTCCCACAGTTAAGTGGATAGGGATTATTCCTAGATTCGAACTTGCAACAGATGCGAAAAAATGTTTTTTGGCAGAAATTCCACCCAACGAGCCCAAGAAACTGCTATGATGCCATATGTGACGAACTTGTAACAATTAATTGATAAAATGTACAATATATGAGATCACGGAATATTTTTATTGATCGCAGGCCACTTTGAGGGGGAAACCTCCTTTGAGCAAGCTCAATACAAATAACTTCACGGTGCCTTCATTGGCATCAACACACACTTATATACTAAGTCTATGACCAATACTATGGTTCAATACCACAGAACATATAATACTACGGGACGACTTACAAAGCATATGTGTCCAATACTATGGGTCAATACCATGGGCTAATACAAACTATGGATCAACAAATTGTTATACCTCAATGTTTCACAGTGTCGCATCCCCATCACAAAACAAGTCGACGACACTTTCCCTACTGTTTTAAACCATCCAGAAGAGACAGATGATGAGTCAACCTTGAAGGTGAATCCACCCTGGCAAGTTTTGACCCACCTTGGACTTTATTTTTACACACTACCGCGCCTTGTCATCTTCCCAAAACGCGGTACTAGGCACTACCGCGTTCTGCTTTTTCCTCAAAGCGCGGCAGTGCCGCGTTCTGCAGACTTTGCAAAACGTGGTACCCTTTTAATAGCTTTTTGCCCTTGGCTTGTGGGATTTTGGATTTTCGAAGATAATGGAAGATTGGGTTCCTTGATTCGATCTCACCTCATCTCCTTCGATTAGAAACCCTGATCCACTTATCTCTCCTTAGATCCACCCATCTCTCTTGTTGGTTAACCTCACCATTCACTATAAAACAGAGGCATGCCATTGGAAAAAAAGAGGACTCTTGAGAGCATCAAACTTATGGTCTTGCAGCATTGTGGAGATAGCTAGAGGAGAAGACACTTGGAGTTGGAGGATTGGCTTGGACATCAAGCACCCTTTGTAAGTAATCTTCAAGTTGTAATGGAATAACTTGTCTTGTTTTCCCAAATCATTTGTGTTAATCTTGTTTTGATCATATGATTTGTGTCTTTCATAGATTTAGATCTTAACTCCTGTTTCAGGTTGCTAGAGAATAGTGCATACTTGTGTTTTGGTTCCATTTTAACAGGTTTACTTGTGAGGACTTGGAGCTTGGAGCAAATACCAAAAACAAGCGTTTGGATATAAGGTCAGTTAAACTCCTTCTATTCTCTTCAGCATTTTAATCCTAAGATATTTGTTAGATCTAGGGATTCAAGGTAGCATTTGTTTTGTCTGTTCTTAGCCTAGAGTTAGTTAGAGTCTACTTTAGCCTAAGGGAATTTTGACTTATCCGTAGGGCAGAATTCCACATAACAAGAATGGCGACTCCACTGGGTTTGATTACTGCTTGATTGGTTCAATTCACAGTCATTTATCTTTGAATTGTGAGTTTTTGTTGCACTTCAAACCAGTTCGAATCTTGGTCCTTTTTGACCATCATTCATCCCTCCTCGCAGGATTTATCTCCCTGTTTAATTACTGAGTCCCCTGGGTTAGCAACAACCCTGAAAACTTTATTTTTTCTTTTCCAGTTGCGCTTTTTTCATCTCTTGCCACAGTGCCACGCCCTCATAACCACTTCCAGCGCGGTAGTACCGCGCCCTAAGCATTACTACCAGAGCGGCAGTTACACAGTGCCGCGCTTCAGTCAGGCTATAGCCCGCGGTAGTGTCTGCAAGTGAGTAATTTTTTTAATTTTTGCTTGGTTTCCTGAGTTTCTCCCTGCCTCAGATAGTCTTTACTGTTGCCTGTTAACATCCTGGTTAATTTCCAGTCTGTATGGTCTTCTTATCACCTAGTTTGTGAGTTTGATTGATTGATTGAATTAAGTGGCACTTTTGACTTATTGGTCATTTTTCTATTTGATTGCATTTGACTTGACTTTTTCCCCACAACCAACTCAACACCACTGTCTTCTGTTACTGAACACTGTAGTTTTACAGTCATATTGTCATTATCATTTTCAGTAAATTAAAAAGATCATTGGTTGAGAACAAATTTTGTTGTTTAAATTGAAAAAGTCTAGTGGTATTTTGCATAGGAAAATGAACCATTAATTGTGCCATAGAAATTCTCATTATAGAAACATTGTAGATTGCAAAATCAGTGCATTGAAAAGAGTATTTACTTCAGTTTGGCTTTGTTTATAAATCGAAAAGAAAAGAAAAATCTTTTACTTTGATTGCTTGTGAAAATTGTTATGCATATTTGATCGAAGAACCTCTATCCTTACCTTAGCTAGATTTCATCGAAGACAAAGGCTTGATTGTGATTCATTCTCATTTTGCATGGTTTGAGTCGTCATAACACCATCAAGTTTCACGTCCACTACCCGATTGAGTAAAGACAGCCACTAAAATTAATCACCCTAATTAAACCAACTTTAACCTCACTTGAGGAAATCAAAAGAATTTGGTAGTTAGGTAGGACACCGGGGATAGGCATCAAAATAATTCCCCCTTGTCATTTTCATCTGAGACATAGTCGTTGTCTTTAGGGAACTAAAATCCTCTAGTACTTATTGACACGGTCACAGCTAGTTTGTGGAGGGGCCTCCTGACTGTTTCCAACTGTTCAGGGGTTAAACGGCCGCGAGATTGAGAACCGGACGGACTCTGTGGAATACCGCACTCCACTTAGCCCTAAGGCAACATCGATCGTTGTCTTCTTCGGAAGGCTGAAGTGCCCAAAACCTTTTCCGACGTGTCATGAACGAGGTGGCTTAGTATCTATTCTACTAGGGCTCTTTTACCCAGGATCCCTTTCGGTAGAGGGATATCCTTCTTATATCGGTCTCTCATGTTGTATTGTTCGACTTGGATTTCATCACCTTGCGAAGGATACAGCCTGTTGAGGTCTCCAGCTCTTAGTTAGGAGTTTTCTTGGCGTCTCATCTTTGTAGAGGGTCATTTTTTCTTTGTAGGGACTGCTTGTTGGCATTCTGGCCATTTTTGTTGATTAGCTCGCTTATTGAGACACCGGTCTCAGTATAGATTTTAGAGCTTGCTTTTTGGCCTCTGAGCCTTGCTTTTTCTAGCTCCTCTTCTGCACACTCGGCTGCATTAGAGTTTTTGAGTTCTTTGTTTACGGTACTGCCCCCGATTTTCATTTTCCTGTCATCATGTCAGATCAACAACGAAGATCACGAAGACAACAGGGCCTAAGCCCTCCACCACCACCACCGCCACGGACTCCTGGTCCGCCTGCATCACGCATTCCTGCTCCTCCTGGCCGCGGTGCTGGTCGAGGCAACATCCCACCGCCGATACGTACAACATCTTCAGTTACGCCCGTAACTGCCACACACAGCACAGTCTCAGAATCTATTGCAGCTTCTATGACCACTAGCATGTCTGAGGCTTCCACTGTCACCTCACCCACTGTCATTCCATATTTATCTGTAACAGTGGGCACAGTTACAGCAGTTGAACCTAGCATGACCCAGAGTACTAGACCAGAGGTCATCCTTCTACCGGATGCCGACACTTCTCGTCCATCAGACACTTTCCACGACGATATAGACGGATCTATTGGCACCACAGAAGGATCCGACCAGGACATACCTGGCCTAATTTCGGTCCCAGGCGGATACATTGAGATCATTGAAGATACTCGTCTACCTGACACACCTTTTGAACCTGATTATGGCTTCATTACTTCCCAGACGGAACTTCCGCCTGTTATTACTACGTCACCCAGTGTTCATCCTCAGGAGACAAGTTCTTCTAGCAACGTACCTCGCACTTTACATCTACCCAACATCCCACCGGGACACGAAATCATGGCTTCCATCCAGTCTAGCATGGTTAGCCTAGCGAACTCTCCGTTAGCATCGGCACAATTTAGACGCAACACAGAGCAAATGCTTTCGACAGCGTCTAGATACCCCCCTGTCTCTCGTCCTTCTGACTATAGGGATCCCAACGTCCCGTCTAGCACAGAATTTCATCACTCTTTTGCAGACGGCTCAGGACCTTCGGACTTTACTACACCTAGGTTCCTGCCGGATCCCCAAAATCTTTTTCAGGATATGAACTCGGACCCAGTTCTCGTTGGTCCTCCTATCATTGAACATGTTATGGACGACGCCGATACCCCTGGGCTAAATTCCCCACATTTGCTGTCATCACCAATGTTTGGTGCACATTCTATGAGGGATAACCCAGTTTTTTCTCCGTCCTCACCTGTCCAATACGGACGACCTCCTCCGCTAATCGGTACTTTTGGCGCCGTTGGCCAATCCATGCTATCATATTTGGCTAGCGGTGGAAGAACACCTAGTCATACTGCTGGATCTTCCGTTTCAACCGGAGGATCACCTTCAGCCACCATTTATACTATTTCAGGAGGTGGACAACCGACTGCAATGGTCCCTAACTCCAACATACAAACCCTCCCTGGTGGGCCATCAACCCAACCAGCTAGGGGACAACCTTTTGTTGGAAACCCCATTGTCAGTCAACAACCTCCAACTGGTGGGCCATCAACCCAACAAGTTGGAGGACAAACTTTTACTGGGAACCCAGTTCCTAGTCTACAGCCTCCTCATATAGGGCCATCCAACCCAACTGCTGGCGGACAACCTATTGGCTCGATCCAACAAACTTCCCAACCAGTAGCTTCTGCTCAGTACGGTATGTACAACACACCTGGCAGTGGGAAACCTTATGCCGGTATTCCAACCGGACTTTCTTCTCAACCTCCCCCGTCAGGCATGCTTCCTTCTTGGGATCATCAAATCCCACAGAGTGGGGGGTACTCACTTTTTGGAAACTGGAACCAAGCTGGGGGGCAATCTCAGATTCCCCCCAACTTGAATTCTGGTTTCCCTTACCCTTCGGCTGCTACAACTCCATGGAACCCGTCACTTCAATTTCCACTCGTTCCTCAAGCAGGAACGAGTCTTCCATGGACACCACCGTCGCAGCCACCCCCCAACCCTGCTATGGGAAATCCTCCACTTACACAGTATGGTGGCAACATCCCTGGAATACAACAATTCCAAGGAAATTTTTCCCAACAAGGAACAGCAACCATTCCTGGGTATCAACAGCCTCAGGGTACTCTACCCACTCAGCAGAACACTTACCAACCGGTCGCTTACAATCAACCGGTTAACCATATGGCTTACTATCCGCAGAACTTCCAGCAGTATCTCGCGGGAAACACATATGGGTATAACACACAGCAGCATGCTATGCAGGGCCCTCCAGGGTTCTCTGCACCACATGGTTATTACTCATACCCGCAGACCAACCGTCAACTTCCCTTCTTGGCCACACTTGACTTACCAGATTTGTCGAGGCTTATCAATGATCCTATATGGCACGAACCTCACTGGCCACCTATCCCAGCCAAACTACCATCGGACATTCCCAAGTTCGATGCCAAGCCCGGGGAAGACCCCAAGAACCACGTGATGACCTTCCATCTTTGGTGTTCATCAAACTCCTTGATGGATGATTCCATCCGACTTCGGCTCTTCCAACGTACGCTTACCGGAACGGCAGCAAAATGGTACATCGAGCTGCCACAGCACTCTTTTCGCGATTTCAACACTTTGGCTATGCAGTTTCTGACACATTTCCAGCTTCCTATCCGGTATGAGACTGGAACAGAACTGCTAACTTCACTGCGTCAAACCACTTCCACACACATCTCGGATCACATCCACGAGTGGCGAAGACGCCGTAGGCTAATAAAGGCACCTATTCCAGATCAGCTACTTGCTGATTGGTTTACAAAATCCTTTTTGCCTCCCATAGCCAGAGATATTGCTATGCGCGGACCAGTTATGGAAGAACAAGCCATCTCGGCAGCACAATACATGGATTTAGTATATACTCAATCCGGTACTTTACATGAACTTCTTCCACATGCCTCCCGCGTTCACACTGATCCTACAAAGCCTACCACTGAACCACCCATTGATGGTATTGTTGGTTCAGTCAAAGCTCAGCCTGCTACCAACTCGATGGGGCAACAAGCTTCTGCTTCCCCCGCTTTTACCCAGGCCGCTTCAAAAGCTTCCACCTCTCCTGCTGTCTCCTCCGAAGTGAATGCAGTCCAATCTACATCACAACCATCCGGAGGAAAGAAGAAAAACAATCGTGGTAAACCCAAGAAGAACCAGCAGGAGAACCCCAAACCACAACCTACCCAGAATGACCAAAAACCACGTTGGAAAGCTAAGTTTCCCTGCTTGATTTGTCAAGATGATCATTATACGCGTGACTGTCCCTACAAGGACGAGGTTCATAAGTTCGTTAAAGGATCCTCTTGACCGGCAGTGCTAACTGACCCTTTCCCCCAACAGCAACAGCAAATGGTTGCCCAAGAATCCCCACAAGGGGGCAACCCGACCAATCCTTCCCGTGGAGAGACGTCCACAAACCGTGAAATACTAATGACAAGTAATGAGGAGATTAATATCACCACTCGTTCAAAGACGTATGACAACCCTCCAGGTTCAAACAAACAATCGGAGACAGCCAAAGGCAAATCTCCTGTTGAAGATCCGATTCCTATTCCCCCCCCTAATGGTCATCTCCATATCGAGAGACCACTTATGGATACAGTGCTACGCCCACCCAAGGGCACCATACGAAAGGCGACATTCAATCCGAATGCGCGAGCTGCCCAAAACTACAACATTGTTGAAGATTTGGCTCAAGCACCTTGCGCTATGTCAACTCTCGAGGTTCTCCAACACTGCCCCACGCAGCGTAGAACCCTACTTTCAGCACTGGGGGCATTGGACCCAGATACTTCAAACTCCATCATGTTTAACTTGGAGCACGCTAAACCTAGGCTTTCTCACCAGTTAGCCTTCCAGGTGCATACGAAAATTCGTGGAAATGTTATCCACCGCACAGTGTTAGATGAGGGTGCTTCCACGTCAATTATGTCTTTGAACTGCTGGAGAGCCCTCGGCTCACCTGAGGTCACAACTTCTCCCACTACCCTTAGAGCGTTTGATGGACATGGGTTTCAACCATATGGACTCATCCCCTCAATCGGTGTTGAACTGGGGGGCAAAACAGTATCCGTACACATCGAAGTCGTAGATGCACCTTTGGATTACAACCTCCTACTTGGTCGGAACTGGTTCTATGCCATGACTGCCATAGCATCTACAGTCTTCCGGATTGTACAATTTCCTCATGAAGGGAAAATTGTCACTATTGATCAATTGGATTACTGTATCCCAGACTCCCATCCGAACTCCGCCAATACCGTTCCGTTATTGGATCAACCTCGGTACCGGTTCCAAGACATAGGTGTTGGTCTCATGAAGGATTCATCCCTCATTGGAGTTTTTCCAGAGCTGGGAACCCATCTTCAACCAGTCAACATGATTTCATCGCATGTCACCCCGTCCGATGATTCATGGGTGATCCCGAGTCCTACTCAGACTCAAGGCTATGGCAATTCCATGCCTTTGAACAGAAACCTTGCAGCATATGACGCGATCCAATCAGCCACAGATTGGGTCGACTGTTCTACTGATCACACAGTGGCACAGCTCTCGACTGAAACTCATACACACCCACCATTGTTTGATCCTCTCAACTTGATTTTTCCCACCGACGAATCAATCATAGAGGTTATGTGCGGTAATGAGCCACCATGGGGAGATTTTCATCATCGATCTTCATTCCCCACCATTCAGTCACTTGAGCCTGACACCAAATCCAGTGCTTCACTTGGGATGGTTCAAACCAAGTTCCCCACTTCCCTCGACGAAGTATTTTCTGAGGGCAACTTGGCCAATCTTATGGCAACCACTCCCATCGACATTTCAGTAAAGCCTGGTATCGTGGAAAATGTACACATTGGCAAAACATGTACTCCTCTCGAGACGGAGTTCTATAATGCCTACTTTAAAACTTTCCGCGATGTTTTCGCTTGGAGTTATGAAGAGATGCCAGGAATCGACCCGTCGATTGTGGTCCACGAAATTCCAACTTTCCCAGGCGCCCGACCTGTTCGGCAAAAGCTTCGACCCGTTCATCCTCGTAAGGCAGCCGCCATTAAAGCAGAAGTTGAAAAAATTTTGCGTGCTGGTTTTATCTATCCTGTCCCATTGACAGAATGGGTATCCAACATCGTCCCTGTAGCCAAGAAACAGGGAACGATCAGAGTCTGTGTTGATTACCGTGATTTGAACAAAGCTTGTCCCAAGGACAACTACCCAACTCCGTTTATCGACCAGATTATCGATAACTGTGCCGGAAGTGTTATTTTTTCATTTATGGATGGCTTTTCTGGCTATAATCAGATCGATATCCTCCCAGCCGACCAGCACAAAACGGCCTTTATCTGCCCTTGGGGGATCTTTGCATATCGGAAGTTACCTTTTGGCCTCAAAAATGCCGGGGCAACTTTCCAACGGGCGATGTCCTACGCATTTCATGACATCAAACATATCGTAGAGCCATATCTCGATGACCTTCCCGCTCATTCTCGAACTCGGGAAGAACATCCAGATCACTTGAGTGCCATTTTCGAAAGGTGCCGGCGCTACAATATACGTTTGAACCCGCATAAGTGCGTATTCTGTGTAGAAGCCGGAAAACTGTTAGGCTTCATAGTCTCCAAAGACGGGATACGTCTAGATCCCGCAAAGGTAGAAGCTATCATAGCCCTGCCTTCACCTACCAATATTCCAGAACTTCAATGTTTGCAAGGGCATGCAAACTTTCTACGCCATTTTATCTGTAATCTGTCCGAGATAACAAAAGGCTACATGCGGCTTCTCAAGAAGAATGTTCCCTTCATATGGGATGATGAAGCCCAACGCTCCTTTGATAATTTAAAGGCAGCCTTAACCAAAGATCCTGTGATTCAACCCCCCAATTACACACAGGACTACATCCTTTATCTCGCAGCCTCGATTTCCACCATTGGTATGGTGTTAGTCCAGGAAGATCACAACGGCATAGAACATGTGGTGTACTATCTCAGCAAGAGTCTTCTCGACTCTGAAACTCGCTACTCACATGTTGAAAAGCTGGCTCTGGCAACAGTATTTGCTGTCCAGAGGTTCCGTCACTACATCTTACTCCGCCGGACCACCGTTATCGCCGATTTCAATCCAATGTACTATATCCTCACACGACAAGTGCTTGGGGGCAAGTACTCCCGTTGGATTGTCATCCTTCAAGAGTTTGACTTGGAATTTGTCAAAGCCAAGTCTAAAAAATCTCTGGTCTTTGCTGAGTTAATTTGTCACCTGCCCCGTGCTACTGAGCAATCCGAGCCCATTGATTCTCTTCCCGACGAATCATTGTTCCTCATTAGCACGTCTGATCCATGGTATGGGGATATTCTCTTATATCTCCAAACCCAACGCTTCCGTCCTGATCTCACCCGCGATGAACGACGACGTATCAGACATCACGCAAAATATTACCTTATAGTGAACGATACTCTGTATCGACGTGGTGTCGACACTGTCCTTCGACGTTGTTTGACCTTAGATGAAGCGGAACGCGTTCTCAATGACTGCCACGCTGGAGCGTGTGGCGGTCATCTCTCTGGGATGGCTACGGCCCAGAAAATACTGCGAGCAGGATACTTCTGGCCCTCGATTTTCAAAGACTGCATTGAAACAGTCAAGAAGTGTCCGCCATGTCAATTCTTTCATAGTAAAGCACGCTCGCACCCTGCTCCACTCCATCCTGTCATTGCCGTCGGCCCCTTCTCCAAATGGGGCATTGATTTTATGCACTGTAAGCCCACTTCAGCCGGGGGGCATAGCTATGTCATAGTAGCTGTGGACTATTTTACAAAATGGGCTGAAGCGATGCCTACATATGCTGAAAATGGCAAAACAGCAGCGCAGTTCATATTCAATCATATCATAGCTAGATTCGGTGTCCCACAGTCTATTGTGACCGATCATGGTTCCCATTTTAGGAACCATATGATCGAAGAACTAAGTGCCAAACTGGGTTTTCGCCACGAAAACTCAACCCCGTATTACCCACAAGCTAATGGCCAAGTTGAAGCCATCAATAAGGTCCTGAAACGAATGATTCAGCGCATTGTGGGTACCCAAAAATCCAATTGGCACTCAGCTCTATTCTCAGCACTGTGGGCATACCGAACCTCAGTGAAAAGTGCGACTGGGTTTACACCATTTCAATTGGTGTACGGCCTGGAAGCCATTCTCCCGATTGAATGTGAAATTCCATCACTCAAGATAGCCATAGAGCTACTTCCACACACTACTTCCGAAGAAGAACGGTTTCTATACCTAGCCAAGCTAGATGAAACCCGCCGCGACGCCGCTTTGGCTAATGAAGCTCACAAAAAACGCGTCAAAGCTCAATACGACAAATCCGTTCAACCTCGGATCTTCGATGAGGGTGACCTCGTACTTACATATGATCAGATGCATGATAAGCTTGGTAAAGGTAAACTTGAATCTATGTGGTACGGCCCCTTCATTGTAAAATGTGTCTTAGAAAAAGGAGCCTATGAACTAGTCGATTGTGATGGTACGCCATTGGCACGGCCCCGCAACGGGCTATACCTCAAGCGTTTCTACGCGTAAGGTTACCCCACGCGGGTTACTTCTTGTACATAATGTACTTAGTTTGCTTTTTGCTTTATTTTTAGTGTGCGCGTGGATCTGATGTATCTACTCTTACTTTGACTCGTGCCTTTATGCGCAGATGTCTACCTACTTTGGATTCGCTGACGGTGCAAGCCGACATACCCGGAATCTCGCTTCCGCAGCATGGGTGATCTATTCCCCCACTGGCGAGTTGATTTCTTCAGGAGCCATTTGTTTAGGTCCCGCAACCAATAATATCGCAGAGTACCATGCAGTCATTGGTCTCTTGACAGAGGTTGCTTCACTCGGGATTGACTCCTTATCGGTCTTTTTAGACTCCCAACTCGTGGTTTCTCATTTAAACCGTGTTTACACAGTTCGCGATCCTACATTACTTCGTTTATTTCGAAGAGTACGCCTCTTGGAACGGTCATTTGATTTTATCACATATCAACACATACCGAGAGAATTCAATTGTATTGCCGATTCATTGGCTAATTACATTTTAGATTGGCATCTCGCCCATACATAAACACATCATAAAAAATGAAAATGCACAAGTCATTGTAAATATTTAGATCATAAATAGGTCCATATCACTGTATATAAAAGTGTTTTTTCCAAAATACATAAAGTTTGTGTCAAAGACAAAATTGGGGATCAAATCCCATATACAAAAATTGGCCCTCAAAGCCTACATATCGTGTACATGCCGCAAAAAGATCGAAAGACCATCTATGGAGATCTAGGAGACCTATCACGTCCCTCACCGGACTCCTCCCGCTGCTGGTGGTAACACATCACAGCTCGAACCACCTTGCGAAGAAGTCGACTGATACGACCAGGTACACCTATAGTATGACGCTGGAGGGGGTAAGGGACGTCATCCATCCGCATAGCAGGGATACCATGAGTCAATCCCTGCAGGTTCCTCTCAATGTCCCGGACACCTCCTGCCTCGTCTTCATCTTCTTCTTCGATAGGATCGGCTTGACGGTCTACACCGCCATGACGTAGTGGAGAGTATCCAGCTGGCCTCTGTGGTCCACGATCTGCAACATGCATGCGAATATACATTAGAAGTCTTTTACACATTCTAAAAAAGCATTAAAAATTAAATATTTAAAAGCAAAAAATACATATCCATGAAGGTCATACCAGAGTTGTCCCAGTCATCATCTTCTGGCAAAGCCAAGTCGATATCCTCACGGAAATCTACCCCTGAATAGGGATAGTCATCAATCATGACTATCTGCTCCTCTAGCCAAGAGAAGAAGTCCTCTCCAAAAGCTAGCCGCTGAGGTCCCCCGAGGCGTCCAGTGTAGTCACTCCATCGAGCCATCCATGGCTCAGTAGGCGGACGAGGACGCATAGATATCTGTGGACGCAGTAATGGCACTCTTGCCAGAAAGAAGGTAACCAGGATGCTCCCATACCCAAACTGGGTGTTTTTCCCAGTTCTACATTTGTGCACCTGTTCCTTCATGTTGGACAACACTGCATCACACCAGTTGAAAACTGTTCCTCCCATGCACTCTGCTGCGAGATTTACCTGTGTGCGGGTTGCCTGATGTGGACTCACGCTTCCTGCTGCACGTGTAATAGTGAATAGCAAAGTTTTGAAAGGAAGATTTGTGACCTCTTTTATGGCCACTTTCCCACTCTTCTTACTTGAACCCGCCTGACAATATCGAGCAATCAAATCATCCGTGCTTGATTCTGAAGCACTGTACCCGGTAAAATTCGGCCGGGCCCCTCTTTTCGAGAGACCCGTGAGGAAGTAGATGTCTTCGAGTTGGATTTCAAGCACATGCTCTCCCACTCGAAAAGCCTCAATATCGGGGTCCCACAATTGGACAAGGTGAGTAAGGAGTTTAGGTTGTTGTCGGATCCCTTTGGTCTTGAAAAACTTTAGCAAACCACATTCTCGCAATGCGGTCACGGTTGGTAGGTCATTTTCGGCTGCAAAATCATCCGCTTCATGCTCCCTCTCTTTCAAACTCACCATTTTGCTCCAAATAAGTTGCAAATCCCTGCAAAAGGGCAAACAAAGTAATTAGTAACTATTTAACATCTTACTTCCAGCAAAAAATTGAGGAAAATTTGATTTTTTGAACTCAAATTTCGCACGTGCCGCGCCTGGAGGGCACCCTGCCGCGCAGCAGTCCACAGTGCCGCGCCTCATTTTGAGGTTACAGCGCGGCACTGTTCAACAGTGCCGCGTTTTTCGATAGGGGACCCGCGCGGCAGTACGGCAGGCAATTTTTGCCCAAAAGGGCTTCCCAAAAAATTAATTTTCCCCTGGTGAAAGTAAACATTTCTTGCATGAATTGAAAGAGGGGCTCAAGCACTCTTACCTGGCGCAGACGGCGGTCGAAATGGTGTCCCAGAACTCTCGATATCGATCCTTGAAATTTTGCTCCAAAATGGGTAAAAATGCCTCCTTTGGGTAAAAAACACAAATGAATAGTAATTTCTATTTTTACCATGCCTTATATAGCATTTTTTCATATTTTTTAATTAATTAATTACTATTTCAAATTAATAAACCCTTATTCATATTGCTAATGCCCGATTTTTGAGCATTCATTGACAGGATCTGCGGTAGAAATGGGATGCATTCATACTGGTATTTGTTCGTAGTTTGACCTTCATATTGAGCCCACTTTATCTTTTTCGTGCTCTGGATTTAAAACTTGAAAAAGATTCCAAGCGCTTTCACACCCGTGTCGTGCTTGTCAAACTCAAGTAAACGGTGTCGAGTACGGTCAACTTTACTCATGCTCGTTAAACGATGAGGAAAGTATTATCCTAGTTGTATTTTATTCTTTTTTCGGACCAGAGTAATTTAAAATTTACGAAAAAGACCATAGGAGTCCATAGTTAAGCTCTTTTCAGACTCCTTAAAATTGAAAAGATTGCCAAGTGATCTTGACTCTTTCACACTTGTAAAAGTATTTGAAAGGTCGTCTATTCGGTGATAAGTTACCCCTTTTTCGGCCCGTCTAGACTATTTACGAGAAAGGTATACCTCAGTCAATCTCGGCTGGGAGAGTTCTCTCGGGAATTGTTTTACACTTTTTCGGGATCGAGGGACTAAATTTTATGAAAAAGTACATTATGGAGCTTCCTTTAAGTTTTTTAGGCTCTCTAAATATGAAAAACTATCGATTTTTCCTTCCTTGGGCTCGTTAAAATGTTAACATCGAAGGACCCACTTTGGGACGAACCCCTCCTTTCTCAGGTTCGTAAAACATGTGAGATTGGACTCATCCACAAGATGAGCTACACCGAGCATCTGTTATCCTCTTCAAGCTCGTAAAACAAGAAAGAGGTACTCGTCCATCATGTCGGGGAAATATGGGGAAACAAGTCAAGTTTATCTATGGCAGCTTGTCAGTCATTACCTTTGAACATGGCATGTGTCCATCTCTTGTCTATATTTGAGTATCCGTCTTTCATTGAGTCATAGTCATCATCATGGGTCGTCTCCCTGGCCACGAGTCCACTCATCCAGTGTCTATCCTCTATTTTTCAATAATCTCTGCTGCCAAGTCTTGTTACATGCCGTTATATGTTCAAACGGTTGCATTGTATCGAGTCGTTCATTGTGTCAGGCCTCCGCTGTGTCAGTACATACTCCATTGCTTCATCATCCTATCATATGTGCCGATTTCGTGTCGATGATGTGGGAATCATCATGGCCCACCTTCGACGAGTCTATTCCTGTCGACACCAAATCACTATCCGGGAATTAGACCTAGAGATCAACCATTAGTACCTTGGTACCTGCATGCCTCAATGGCAGGTTTCCTCGCGTTTGACAGTAGGTTCACATCATTGACCTCTGATCAAGCGATCTCTCGGATGCTCGACATCAACTCATTCATTCGCATTTCGTTGAGATGTACTACTGATACCTTGGGAATCATTGTCATTATTGGTGATCTCCCTCGCATTTGTTAACGGTCCACATTATTGACCGGTAATCAAATGGTTTCTTCCATGTTCGACTTCAACATCTTGTAATCACATGGTTAGATTCGTATCTTTATGCGATCGGGTAGAAGACCCTGGGCGCATCACTATATCTTGACTGCGTCCAGGTTGCGATGGAGATGTCTCTTGTATTGTCACACAGATCCACTTATTGTATTGGTCGTGGCTGTGTCGTTATTGTCTCATGGATCTACGATTGTTCATAGTAGCCATGATCTGTCCACAGTTTACATTATCTCAGTACTCATGGATCTGCAATGTATTGGTCGGCAGCCATGCTTTGAGTCATTTGTTTCCGAGCATGGGAATGCCCGCCTCGGTGGTATATCTAACACTTTGTTTCCATTTCAGCTCCGTGTCGCTCTCCTCGATGCTATCTCTGCACATTATATTCGTAAAGTCTTTCGGCCATCAGTCCCTTCTGACCTCACACTTTAGGGGGCATCTGTTATACCTCAATGTTTCACAGTGTCGCATCCCCATCACAAAACAAGTCGACGACACTTTCCCTACTGTTTTAAACCATCCAGAAGAGACAGATGATGAGTCAACCTTGAAGGTGAATCCACCCTGGCAAGTTTTGACCCACCTTGGACTTTATTTTTACACACTACCGCGCCTTGTCATCTTCCCAAAACGCGGTACTAGGCACTACCACGTTCTGCTTTTTCCTCAAAGCGCGGCAGTGCCGCGTTCTGCAGACTTTGCAAAACGCGGTACCCTTTTAATAGCTTTTTGCCCTTGGCTTGTGGGATTTTGGATTTTCGAAGATAATGAAAGATTGGGTTCCTTGATTCGATCTCACCTCATCTCCTTCGATTAGAAACCCTGATCCACTTATCTCTCCTTAGATCCACCCATCTCTCTTGTTGGTTAACCTCACCATTCACTATAAAAGAGAGGCATGCCATTGGAAAAAAAGAGGACTCTTGAGAGCATCAAACTTATGGTCTTGCAACATTGTGGAGATAGCTAGAGGAGAAGACACTTGGAGTTGGAGGATTGGCTTGGACATCAAGCACCCTTTGTAAGTAATCTTCAAGTTGTAATGGAATAACTTGTCTTGTTTTCCCAAATCATTTGTGTTAATCTTGTTTTGATCATATGATTTGTGTCTTTCATAGATTTAGATCTTAACTCCTGTTTCAGGTTGCTAGAGAATAGTGCATACTTGTGTTTTGGTTCCATTTTAACAGGTTTACTTGTGAGGACTTGGAGCTTGGAGCAAATACCAAAAACAAGTGTTTGGATATAAGGTCAGTTAAACTCCTTCTATTCTCTTCAGCATTTTAATCCTAAGATATTTGTTAGATCTAGGGATTCAAGGTAGCATTTGTTTTGTCTGTTCTTAGCCTAGAGTTAGTTAGAGTCTACTTTAGCCTAAGGGAATTTTGACTTATCCGTAGGGCAGAATTCCACATAACACAAATACTATGAGACGACTTACAAAGCATATGCATCCAACAACAATATGCTAACAAAGTAAAGATAAGGGTTGGCAAGGGTTCCTAACAATGAATCTACCTATTTACATCTAATAGAAGAACAGTTCGCATTCTTGCATATTGTCTACGCATATTGTGTTTATCTGTGTAGTGTAATCATGCTTTTCTCATTCTTCTTATTCTCATAGCTTCCTCCATAACAGAGCCGACTCCTTCAGTCGAACTATTTTCCCCCTCATGCTTCCTGGACATGACACGGATCAAATTGAATCAAGGATAATCATACACATGTCGATCAAGTTTTGATGACACATATGGATGTACTCGAAAGTCATATTTTTAAGGAGTCGGTTTTTGTTATCTTTAGAAAGTCCTTTATTTTGTAAACCTATTAAACAGATCCAAATCCTTAAATAATGGATCTGCTAAACTACTTTTTGAAATATCTTATGTAGTTATAAAAACGAGGAGGATAGTACTGGTAACTGGGGTAGTTTTATTTCTATAAAGGGTTATATGATATCAAGCTATAGCATCAAGACATATGACTGATTCTCTTTAAGTACATTGGAGACTGTAATTTTGGAATAACATATATAATATATAAGCCATGTTTGATCCATTATTTCAGTTAAATTTATTGATCAGTTGATCACCTTTCTCATCATTTCATTTTCCGATAAAAGTGTTTATCCTAAAGTACTTTTGAGTTCGTGAACTTTTCTAAAATTCATTTATGGAATTTTTTTCTGTATATGATCTTTGAAGTAGTAATTTCCAAATGGCTTATGTTTATATTTTGGACATGTTTCACCTTATCTCCAAGCCTATTTACTGATTTAGTCATCATATGTTATTTATACCTCACTGCCCTATTCTTGAATAATTCCTTCACAACCTATAAAATTCAACCTTCGGCATATTTTATTTTGGATGTTCTGGCTTTGCACTTCTGTAGTCTAAGTACAAATTCCAGTGCAAACATCTTTTGGTGTCGTTTCCGGGGACAGAGAGACGAAAGTATTAATATTTCTTGGGTATTGAGATCCTTAGGTCTGATTTTGAAGGTGAACAAAATCAGTATAGTTTCGTAGACTACATTTTCACCTATATTTCAAGAAGTAATTCTAGCTCCTAAGAGGGTTGGAACCAGGGGAAATCCGACATCTCCATTGCATTCAGGGATCCAGATCCATAACATATTTTGAGAGAAGCCAGAAACAAGATTGGTTCTTCATCATCAGCAATATTTCAGTATTCTTCAGTTCCAGAAGTTTCAAGTGAGTTCAAATAGAATATTTCTTCTTTAGATTTGCCAATTTTTTAAGAAGAAAAGAAGCAAGATCTCTCTATTTATATTCCTGAGTTTTAGCATTTAGTCCCTGCTATTCAAGTTGATAATTTTCAAGTCTATACCAATCCTTTGTCCTCTGAAAAAATTAAAGCTGAAATTTTAGACTCTAGACATTTTGGTTCTCTGAAATCTCAGTCATCACCTTATACTCCTCTTACAAGTAAGATCCCAATTACTCAATTTCAATCTAAGCTACCACCTCCTCCACAAAATCAGAATAACATAAATATGGCTGGTCAACCCCCTGATAGGATGGATCTTATAGTGGCTGGAAGATATGCACCATTTATTTTACCCCAGCCACTTAGTGCCTTTGCTGGAGGAGATTATCATAAATACCTTATGAGGCACCTGCAACAATTAATTAACAAGAATACACGAAATAGTAGAAATGACAAAACTCAGAATCACTTTTGTATTGATCACAGGCCACTTCGAGGGGGCAACCTCCTTTGAGCAAGCTCAATACAAATAACTTCACGGTGCCTTCATAGGTCTCAACACACACTTATATACTAATTCTAGGCGCCAATACTATGGGTCGAAACCATGGGCCGTTACAAACTATGGATCAACAATACTACGGGCGACTTACAAAGCATATGCGCCAACAACAATAACACAAACTATTGATCAACAAATACTACGGGACGACTTACAAAGCATATGCGTCCAACAACAACATACTAACAAAGTAAAGATATGGGTTCCTAACATCCCCTCCCCCTTAAAAAAAGCTTTGTCCTCAAAGCTTCAGATGTGGAAATTGTTGTTGAATCTGAAGGAGTGGTTCCCATGTAGCATCCTCTGGTTGCATGCTGTGCCACTGAATTAAGACCTCTGTGATAGAGCGAGAGCGAAGCTGACGTGTGCGCCAATTGAGGATGGCCTCTGGCTCCAAAAGGATGGATCCTTCATTATCCAGTTCGGGTAAAATCGTTTGGCCGCTGATGTTGGTGCCAAGAACTTTCTTCAAACAAGAGACATGAAAGACTGGATGAATGCGGGAAGAAGGAGGAAGTTCCAATTTATAAGCAACGGACCCAATCTTCTGAAGAATCCGATATGGCCCATAGAAATTTGGAGCAAGCTTATGACGCCCTTTGAGTTTCAAGGAGGATTGTTTGTATGGCTGGAGACGAAGAAAAACCATATCGCCGACTTGAAAAGTGCGCTCTGAACGGTGCTGATCCGCTTGTTGCTTCATGCGATTTCTTGCCATGTGAAGATTGTCCCGCAAAATGCGAAGAATCTGATCGCGGTTGCGAAGGACCGTGTCAACTTCCTGAACTGGTGAACTGGTGGGGGTGTATGGAAGAAGAGCTGGAGGTGCTTGACCATAGACTGCTTCATATGGGGTCATTTTAGAGGCAGTGTGGTAAGAGGTATTGTACCACCATTCAGCAAGAGGGAGCCACTTTGCCCACTGATGTTGTTGTTCTGAGGTGAAGCAACGAAGATAAGTTTCCAAGCATTTATTGACAATTTCAGTCTGACCATCTATTTGTGGGTGATACCCTGAACTCATCTTCAGTTTGGTGCCAGTGTGGCGAAATAGTTCTGTCCAAAAATGACTAGTGAAAGTCGCATCACGATCCGAGACAATGGAAGAAGGGATGCCATGAAGACGAAAGATCTGGTCCATAAAAATTTGAGCAACTGAGGAGGCTGTATAGGGATGACTGAGAGCACAAAAATGACTATATTTGGAGAGGCGATCAACCACAACGAGAATCACTGTCTTCCCGCCAGATTTAGGGAGCCCTTCAATGAAATCCATAGAAATATCTGTCCAAATCCGTGTAGATATGGGTAAGGGTTCAAGCAATCCTGGAACGAGTGTTGTTTCCCCCTTATTGCGCTGGCAGGTATCACATTCGGCCACCATCTGTTGAATTTTCCTTTTCATGCCTTGCCAAAAGAAGTTACGCCGTGCTCGTTCATATGTTTTGAGGAACCCAGAGTGCCCGGCCGATGGAGAAGCATGGAGTTCATAGAAGATAGCCTGTTGAAGATCTGTGCTCTGGGGAAGCACCAGACGACCCTTGTATCGCAGAGAAGCACCATCCCAAGAGTAATGTGGTACATCAGAAGGGTTGTTGGTCAAGCGTTGGATGATCTGAGATAAGGAAGAGTCATTGACATAACCCTGTTGAACAGATTGCAACCAATTTGGAATAGGCATAGAAATAGCTGAAAGAGAACCTTGGGCACCAAATGTGCGAGAAAGAGCATCTGCCACAATATTGTCTTTACCCTTCTTGTAAGTGATCTCATAGTCATAACCCATGAGTTTGCTAACCCTTTTCTGTTGTGCCGGGGAGGAGACACGCTGGTCCAAGAAATATTTCAGACTCTGGTGATCAGTCTTGATGCAGAAATGATTCCCTAATAGGTATGGACGCCACTTCTGTACTGCATGCAAAATAGCCATCATTTCCTTCTCATAGGTAGAGGCAGCTAAATTCTTACCTGAAAGGGCTTTGCTGGTGAACGCAATGGGGTGTTCATCTTGAAGGAGAACAACACCAAGTCCATTTCCGCAAGCATCACTCTCAATAGTGAAGGGCTTGGAAAAATCGGGCATAGCTAGCACAGGTGTAGTACACATAGCTTGTTTTAGTTTGTCAAATGCACACTGAGCAGCAGGTGTCCATGTAAAAGCATCCTTTTTCAATAGAGCGGTTAATGGAGCTGCAATCTTCCCATAATACTTGACAAACTTGCGGTTAATGTAGCCAGTCAACCCCAAAAAACCACGAAGGCTCTTGAGTGTCTGAGGACGTGGCCAATTGTTCATGGCGTCGATTTTGGAAGGATCCACGCGAACCCCTTGTGCTGAGATAATGTGCCCGAGATACTCAACTTCCTTTTGTCCAAAAACACATTTAGACTGCTTGGCATGGAGATGATGGTCAGAGAAAAGTTGCATGACAAGATCTAGATGCTGGAGATGTTCATCCCATGTTTTACTATAGATGAGGATATCATCAAAGAATACTAGAATGAATTTCCGCAAGTAGGGTCGAAATATTTTATTCATTAAGGCCTGGAATGTGGAAGGAGAATTAGTGAGGCCAAAGGGCATGACCAAAAACTCATAATGGCCATCATGTGTGCGGAAAGCTGTTTTAGGAATATCATCCTCATGAACCCGAATTTGATGATACCCAGAACGAAGATCCAACTTGGAGAAAAAGTGATCCCCATGAAGCTCGTCAAGAAGTTCATCAACAACAGGAATTGGAAACTTATCCTTGATGGTGAGGTGATTAAGTGCTCGGAAGTCAATGCAGAGGCACCATGACCCATCTTTTTTGCGGACGAGAATAACTGGAGAAGAAAAGGAACTAGTGCTTGGGCGAATAATACCTTGCTTCAATAAGTCCCGAACGAGCATTTCAATCTCCATTTTTTGGTGGAATGGGTAGCGATAGGGCCTGATGTTGGGAGGAGCGCTGCCAGGAAGGAGCTGAATACGATGGTATTCTGGCCTGGAAGGTGGTAATCCCACTGGTTCAGCAAAGACACCTGTATATCGATCCAGAATTTGTTGTAGATCTCAAGGAGTAGTGGAGACCGCTGATGGTTGCATCTGGATGGAATGGATCTGAGCGATGACACTATGTGAATTCTTCTTGAGGAGTTTTTCCATGCGATGTGAACTGATGATGCTGAGAGAACCTGGTTGTAATCCCGTCAATGTGTGTTTTTGTCCATTGAGGGAAACCTGCATCCAAAGTTTGGCAAAATCCCATAAGATAGGGCCGAGTGTGCGTAGGCATTGAGCGCCCAAAACCACATCACATCCGCCTAAGGGCAAGGAAAACATGTCAGAGCGCAAGGTATAATCTCCCATAGAGATACGCACATTTCGACACTTCCCTTTGCAAGGTAAGGTACCCCCCATTGGCAACCATGACTTCAAAGTTGGAGCAAGGATGGATAAAACAATCAGCTTGTTTGGCAATCCGAGGGTCAATGAAATTATGAGTGCTACCAGAATTAATGAGGATTGTAGGAGGAAGCTTCTTGAAGTAACCCCTGACCCGCATTGTTTGGGGGGTGGTGATTTTAGCTAAAGCATGGAGAGATATCTCTGGTTGGTCATCCTGAGACGGAGGGTCAATAGGCGGTTCCTGAATGTCGACTGGAGCATCCAGTGTTTCTGGATCTTCGTCACCCATTTCAGAGGCAGGCAGAGACTCCACATCCAGGAGATACAGCTTTTGCTGAACACATCTATGTCCCCGAGTGAATTTCTCATCACAATTATAGCAAAGACCCTTTTCTCTGCGTGCTTGCATCTCTGTTTCCGACAAACGCTTGATAGGAGTCGGTCGAGGAGCCTGCGGTATAGGAGGTCGCTGAGACCCCATATTTCGGAAGGGAACAAAAGTGGGCTTGGAGCGTTGTTGGGATGCAATCTTGTCTTCTGCCAATTTAGCCAACCCGAGTGCTTCCATCATTGTGTTGTGACAGAACGTTTTGACCTCAGAGCGGATGGCATCCTTTAGACCACTGATAAAACAACTCCGGTAAAATTCATCAGACAATCCTTCGGTGTGGTTGGCTAGATTCTCAAATTCGGTTTGATACTCTCTCACAGTGCCAGTTTGGCGAAGTTTAGTGAGGGATCCTGTGAAGTCATCAAAAGCACTAGGACCAAATCGTTGCAAAAGGAGCTGGCAAAATTCTGGCCAGTTGGGCTCTGGATGAGCCTTGATGTACCAACGGTACCATTGAAGAGCTTCCTGTTCCAAATGAAAGGATGCCAACGGAACTTTGTTGACATGAAAAGTATTATGCAGACTGAAATACTGTTCTGCACGATAGATCCATCCAGTTGGATCGGTACCATTGAAGCGAGGAAAATCAAGCTTCGGACCACGGAAATTGCTGGAAGAAGAGAACCCATTGTCTACTGAAGACTCGGATTGCCGTTTGTTGTTCATAGCTGAATGTTCAAGATGGAGACCAAGAAATTTTTCATCCAGATCCTGGAGTTTGGATTGGATGGCTGCAAGGGCTTCCTCCATGGTTTTTGCTCCTGCACGGGTGACAACCATAACCAGGGATTTTATTTTTATTTTTTTTAACTGGGTAGGAAAACAAAAACAGGAACTACTTCAGTAAAGGAAAATTTGGATTTGGGAAAAAATCAAAATGGTAATTGGGGTTTGACTCGTTTTTTGGAGACTGTTGGATAGACAGGGAAGCAAAAATGAGGATTTCAGCAGCGGGGGTGAAAGGATGGGAAAATTTGGCAGAGGGGAACAAAGAAGCAGAATTCAGAAAGGAACTCTGTGGTAAAAATTGAAGGTGATTGGGTGAAATCTGAGGAAGTTATGGCAAACCCTAAAAATAGACAAATGTGGGATTTTGGGCTGTAGGAAAGGGAATTGAGGATAGGGTCCTCAGGGATGAAATATGCAGAATGGAATGACAGGGGTTCCCTGAATTTTTTTTTTTTATTTTTTTTTTTTTTATTTTTTTTTTTTTACAGACTGGAGCGGCTACGGCTCTGCTTGCAGAATGGGATCTCCGGTTCGAAGGATTCTGGAACAACACCGAACGGCTGGATCTGGAACGGTTTGCAAAATGAATCTGAAACAGCGTAGCAGTGATCAACAATAGTTCAGCTGAAAGTAGATATGGACCCCAGGTATGTGCGGCTTCCTAACAGTTCAGGGTTTTCACTCGGCCACCAATGCTGTCTGACGGCTTGCGTATTGGGGCAGTACCCCTCACTCCACGGCTCAGGTAAAACTGATAACCGCTTTGCCACAAACGACAGCTCTTGGTTTACCTCACGGGTGGGAACTAGTCAATCAGGTAGGGGTCATTGCCCTTTTCGTCGGCAGGTCCTCTCAATGGGCCAGCTACTTCGGGGTTCCTGTGGTACTCCTCACAATGAGTTTTAGGGCTTATGCCCAAGTACTTCCCACAGTTAAGCGGATAGGGATTATTCCCAAATCCGAACCTGCAACAGATGTGAAAAACATTTTGGCAGAAATTTCACCCAGCGAGCCCAAGAAAGTGCTCTAATACCAGATGTGAGGCACCTGCAACAATTAATTAACAAGAATACGCGAAATAGCAGAAATGACAGAACTCAGAATCAATTTTGTATTGATCACAGGCCACTTCGAGGGGGCAACCTCCTTTGAGCAAGCTCAATACAAATAACTTCACGGTGCCTTCATAGGTCTCAACACACACTTATATACTAATTCTAGGCACCAATACTATGGGTCGAAACCATGGGCCGTTACAAACTATGGATCAACAATACTACGGGCGACTTACAAAGCATATGCACCAACAACAATAACACAAACTATTGATCAACAAATACTACGGGACGACTTACAAAGCATATGCGTCCAACAACAACATACTAACAAAGTAAAGATATGGGTTCCTAACATACCTTCCCAGGTTTAATGGTCAAGGTGAGGTTACAGCATAAGAACATTGGAATTCTTATTTTAGTTATGCTGATAACCAAAATATTGAACAAAAGGATGTTTGGATGCGAGTTTTTGTTCAAAGCCTAGATGGAGAGGTGAGAAAGTGGTTTAGGGAGTTTCCAGAAAATTCTATAGATGGGATTGAGGCCTTGGAAGAAGTATTTATGAGACAACGGGGACATACCAAAGATTATCTTTACTATATTACTGAGTTCGAAGCATTGAAAAGAAAACAAAATGAGCAATCACATATTTTTCCAAGCATTTTAACAAGATGTACAGTAAGATACCCGCAGAAATCAAGCCTTCCGAAACATCTGCCAAACTCACATATGCTAATTCTTTTGATGCCAAATTCTCTTTATTGTTAAGAGAGAGGAGATTTGTTTCTTTGGTAAACATGCAGGAGGCATCTTTGGAGGTTCAATCAAATTTGATGGCAACAAGCAAACTTAAGGTTAAATCAGAATATCATGAGGATGATAAGAAAAAGAAAAATGAAATAGTACCATCAACTTCTGGAGCAAAAACATTAGAAAGCAGAATGGATGAAATGACAAAGATAATCAAGAATTTGTCTTCCAAAATCAATTGATTGGAAATTGAAAATAAAACTCAAAACATACCTGTCCAAGAGGGAGATAAACAAAATCTAAATCAGTTCAGACGCCCCTTTGTTCCTAGGTTTTTACCTAGAGAAAGAAGGAATAATGATGATCAAAGAGAAAGGATAAATAATGAAGATCAACGAATACAACCTCCTTTCCAAAATAATTTATTGGATGAAGTAGAATAATTCGAGGAATTGGAATTTGAAGATTCAGATTAGAACATTAATCATCTTGGAGATAAATCATCTGAAGGTTTTCTTACTAAAACTCACTATCAAGATTCTATGTATTTTGATCTAGATTCTTATCAGTAGAATGATCTTAGTCCTATAGATTCAACTAATGTTTATCAAACAAACCCTAAGAAATCCTGCAATTTAAGATATGGTACTAAACAAGTTTCTCAAATTCATAAGAATAAATTAGTTGCTCCTGTCAAGTAGTTGCCTAATTCTTCTATGGAAAAGAAGCAGAATCAGCAGGTCAGTAAAGATAAGCTCGTAGAAGTCAAAGAAAGTAGTAAGACTATTCAAGGATTCAATTTTGAATATGAGCTTAGTAAAGTCAAAATTCCTATCCCATTAACAAAACTGATGAAAACACACTCATATAGGGATCCTGCTCTTAAAATATTGAATCCACAAATCACTCAAATCCCTTCCTATGTTGTTAAGTTGCAAGATGAACATCCCACTATTACTTTTGGTCCTTCATCGCTTGAGAAAAATGGAAATAAAACAGATTTTCCTCCACATTTCTACATTACTTTAACAGTCCATGAAAACATGTTACATAATTGCTTATTAGATTCCGATGCTTCCCACAATATCATGCCCAAAGCTGTCATGGAAGCCCTAGGTTTAAGCATTACCAAACCCTATCATGAATTGTTTGTCTTTGATTCAAGAGAAGTAAAATGTTTGGGAGTTATTAAAAATCTTGTTGTCAGTCTTATATAATTACCAATGAAAAGTATCATCATGGACGTAGTTGATTGCACCTAAATTTGGTATGCTGCTATCAAGACCCTGGGAAAAGAGAGTAGGAGGCACTTTGCAGATGGACCTTTCTTATGCTACTATCCCAATTTTTGGAGGAGAACATAGAAGGTTATACAGAGAAATGCAGTTGGATTATTTTGTAAGTGACAATGATAATCCAACAAATCATCCAAATTATGCTATTGAAGAAGATATAGGATCTTGTAAGCTACATTTGAATAATGATGATACAGGTGGTATTTTGCAAGTGGAAAAAGAAGTACCGGTTCAACACAATATTGAAAATCAGGGCAGTTTATGGTAGATGTATTTTGATGGCTCATCATCCAAACAAGGGGCAGGGGCAGGAATTGTTCTCATTTCTCCAGGAGGTTGAGATTATATGTTTGATGTATAAATTAGAGTTTCAAACAACCAAAAATACAACTGAATATGAAGCATTAATTATGGGACCAAGAGCTGCAAAAGATACGAGAATTCAACAGCTAGTTGTTTTTGGCGACACTGAGTTAGTGGTTCAATAGGTGAAGAATATTTATCAAGTAAAACAGGAGTTGTTGAAAGTTTACAGAAATGCGGTATGGGATCTAGTGGATAATTTCTTTCTAGATTTTAATATATCATTCATTCCTAGAGATCATAACCAAACAACAGACTCTTTGGCCTTGGAAGCCACTTATTTTAGAATTCCCAAAAAAACTTATCTAAAATATCCCATCGAAGTTAAATACAGACCTTCAGTTCCAGAAAACATCAAGCAATGGAAAGTGTTTCATGATGATCAAGAAATTAGGATTTTTTTGGAATTGACTGGTGAGTTTTCCACTTCATTAATTGATCAATATCAGGATGATGAGTTTGATGGTAATGCTCCATATTCCAAAAATTCAATTGTTGATCACAAAATAATTGAATTAAAAGGGAATTTTATTCCAAAAGGCCTTGTTCCCCTTGAAATATTGTTTTCTAAAGATGACACTTTATTGAAGCCTACTATACAATCCTCATAAGAGAATGTCTTAATCTATAATATTCGTACTGTGGATCAATCTAAAATGGTTAAAATCTCTAAAGCACTTTCAGATGAAGAAAGGAACAGGGATATAAAGTTGTTGAAGGAATTTGTTGATATTTTTACTTGGTCTTATGAATATTTGAAGATGTATGCCACTAGAATAATCTAACACAAGGTTCCATTGAAGCCAAATACTAAACCCTTTAGAAAAAAACTAAGAAGAATCAATCCAGCATTGCTACCAGTTATTGAAAAGGAGGTAAAAAAGTTGTTAGATGCAAATATTATAGTACCTCAGATATTCCTCTTGGATAGCTAATTTAGTACTAATACGTAAGAAAAATGGTGAAATCAAGTTGTGTGTGGATTTCCGTAATCTGAATATGCCTTCACTTAAAGATAATTACCGATTTCCCAAGATTGAACAAATTTTACAAAAAGTGGTGGGTGCCCAAAGAATATTGATGATTGATGGATTTTCATGGTATAACCAAATTGTCGTGCTTCCAGATGATAGGGAAAAAACAACTTTTACTACTCCATGGGGAACTTTCATGTATGACAAAATGCCATTTGGTCTTATGAATGCAGGTGCAACTTTTCAGAGAGCTATGGATATAGCTTTTGTTGGAGAAAGAGAAAAAATTGTGGTGATTTATTTGGATAATATTACAGTTTTTTCTAACTCTGATGAACCCCATCTTAAACATCTTAAGCAAACATTCTTGAAATGAAAAAATAGGGTTTGTCCTTAATCCCTAAGAAATCTCACTTTGTTGTACAAGAAGGAATACTTTTACACCATATAGTTTCAATAGATGGAATCAAGATAGATCCCGAACGTGTCAAAGCAATTCTTAAAATCAGTATTCCAAGAAGTAAAAAGGATGTTCAGTCTTTTGTTGGAAATATAAACTTCTTAAGGTGGTTCATTCCTAATTTTACAGAGACCATAAAGCAGATAACAACAATGTTGAAAAAATATCAGGAAGTAAAATGGACAGCTGAATCCAGATCGTCATTTGAAAAAATTAAACTAGCTCTCACGGAAGCTTCAGTGTTGGTAAGTCCATATTTCTCAAAAGACTTTTTGACCTTTTCTTTTGCCTCTCAAGACACCATAGCAGCTAATATTTTACAAAAAAACTTAGAAGGACTAGAACAACCCATTGCTTTCTTTAGTAATACTTTGAGAGATTCTGAATTGAAGTACAGTATATTAAAAAAAAACAGGCTTATGCATTGGTCAAATCTTTGAAATTCTTTAGAATTTATATTTTGCATTCTAAAATCATAGCTTATGTACCTAACGTTGCAATAAAAGATATTTTGGTGCAGCCTGACAGTGAAGGAAAAAGGGGACAGTGGATAGATGGAGTATGATGTTGAAATCAGGCCTACTAAACTGTTGAAAGGACAAGGTTTGGCAAGAATTCTGGCTGATTCTAATTGTGATGCTTTGGGACTGCATTTAGTAGCAAACCAGTCAACACAAGATGAGTTGCAGACAGAGAAAAATAAAGAACACATTCTAGATAAATATGTTGAATCTTGTTGGTATGTTGATATAGTGTATTTTCTCCTATATATGCAATGTCCTTCTCATCTAAATAAAAAAGAATGCGGATCATTAAAACTCAAAGCTACTAAATATTGTCTTGTTAATCAACTGTAGTATTGGATATATCCAGGAGGGATATTTATTAGTTGTTCGGAAAAGTCTAAAACAGATTAGGTTATTTCAGAATCACATGAAGGTGCTTGTGGGGGTCATGAGTATTGGAAAGATACAGCCTTTAAGATCTTAAGAGCAGGTTATTATTGGCCTACCTTGTTCTCAGATGTCTATACTCAGGTCAAGGCTTGTATGAAATGTCAAAAGTTTGCAGGTAAAAAAAAACTCTAGTCCTTACCATTAAAACCTATTGCAATAGATGCTCCATTTCAACAATGGGGATTAGATTTCATAGGAGAAATTAATCCCCCTTCAAGTGGACAACATAAATGGATATTAATAGCCACTGATTTCTTCACTAAGTGAGTAGAGGCAATTCCCACTAGAAATGCAATCGATAAGGTTATGATCAATTTCATAAAAGAAAATATTTTAAGCAGATTTGGTTGTCCAAGAAAACTATTGACTTATAACGCTCAAGCCTTTAAATCAAAAGCTATGATTAATTTTTGTGAGAAAAATGGTATTATACTTAAACATTCTATGCCCTATTATCCTCAAGGAAATGGGCTAGAAGAATCGAAAAAATAAGAATATCATTAACAGTATTAAGATGTTATCTCAGAATAAAAAATCTTGGGACACCATGTTGAAATATGCTCTTTGGGAAGATCAAATAACCACTAAAAAAGCAATAGGATTGTCTCCTTTTCAGATTGGTTATGGAACTAATATTTTTTTTCCTATTCAGTTGGGTATTCCAGTAATGAAATTCTTTTAGGATAGTGAAGAGGAGCCAAATGAAATTCAGAGGATAATTTTTCTACTGATTGAATTACAACAAGAAAGAGAAGCTTTGGAAGAAAGAGCACAAACATACAGGAATAAATTAAAGGAAAAGTTTGGCAGAAGAGTTAAAGAATATACCTTTCTTCTAGGTGATATGGTACTCAGATGGGATGCCAACATAGACGAAAAAGGAAAACATGGGAAATTGATAATTTGTGGTTGGGACCCTCCAAGATTTCAAAATTTTTGGGAAATAATACTTTTATGCTGCAAAACCTAGAAGGTGTGGAACTTTCAACCCCAGCCAATGGGCGGTTTCTTAAACATTGTTATATCTACTGAATATGTTAGTCCTCTCATTCATTGTATATATCGGTGAGTATTGGTTTTTATTAAATAAGACTCCATCCCAATGGAATGATATATAGTTTCAGTTTCAAGTTCATAATGATAACAAAATGATTTCAGTTCTGATTTCAGAAGGAACAAGTTTGTGTGTTCTTGGAGCCTCACGAGGAGGAATCCATTTCCCAGCTGGAGCCAAATGTTATTACTGGAATTGTACCCCTGGTTTTATTCTTTATTTCTTGTTTTCCTTTCTATTTTTGTTCACTCTTTCTCATTTTAGCCATACTATTTAAACCCTTTTATTTGTATATTTTCATTTAATAAAACCTAAACATTGGCTTATAATTATTAAATCTTCCTTTTCAGTCTCCAAATGTATGCTTTAATATTATTTCTAACCTTTTAATAAATATTTATACATGTTTCGTTGGTTAGTGTGATTTGTTGTATTCCGACAGCATAATCAATGAAGCTTCACATACTGGCACTACCAGAATGTTGAATCATTGAAGTTGGTGGTTTGACACCTGTCTAAAATCATACATGATTTTTAATGAAATATCTGCCTGAGATTTGAGTCAGGAATGATGGAACATCTGTCAAGATCATAATTCAACACCATATGCATTGAAATCAAAGATCAAGGGTTTTCCCTAATTTCAAAATTTCATTGGCATAGAAGAATCGATACATATGTTCATCAGGTGGTAAGAGTTCATTTCAGAAGAGTGGTAAGCTATGCAGGTTCGAACCGGTCAACACCGAATGGGAAGAATAATTCCTTGAATGTGCAAAGCTTTTCAAAAGATTCGGTTGGTTTTCTTTCTTTGAAAGAATTAAATATTATAACATTGAAGTTACTCGATCGTTTTCACAAAATTACTCAAACTCCTTCATTCAGTTCCAAACCCTAAAGTTCGAATTTCCCGAGGACCTAATCGTTGAAGTAACAGGACTACCTGTTGAAGGAGATCGTTGGTTTAAAAAACATCCATTCGAATTTGATTTTATGTTATATATGCTTCTTGGGTTCGAATCCTTGTACTGGAGTAAGGGTATTCATCTTAACAATGTCAAGTAGTAGTGGAGATAAGTTTTGGGGATAGTGCAACGTTATATTACCTGCGAAGGAATATTTGCTACAGTATACAGATATCATTCCAGATTCCTTTTACATATAAATGGACAGTCAAAATTGAATTTTCCCTTCTACTTGCTAAAGAGCCTTATCAAAAGGGAAACCAAAGTGAAAATTCACATTGATCATATAAGCCAATCCATTTTCCATCACAGGTTGGTCAAATTACTGGTGTCAACAATACTCAAGAAGAAGAATCATGCTTGGAAACATTTCCTTTTTTGGTCAGGTTTCGAACCTGAGAAGATTGAAAATCAAGAAGAAACATAAACCTATGTTAGCAAATAAAAGAACTCTCAAGGAAGACGTTGAATTCAGAATGAACCAGGCATTTCAAAAAGACCTAAGAGAAAGATGGATGAAGAAGCTAATTCAGCATAAATGTTTGATTTAAAAGAGGAACCAGTTCGAGAGCATCCATAGGAAGAAAGGCCCCTAGTTTCACAAAATGAATACATTACATCTACTCCAGACACTCCTAATGTCACCAAGGAAAGACTAATGGAAGTAGGTATGGATCCTTCTTATAATATTGAAGCTCCTGTCAAGTATTTTTCCGAAACTCAAAATTCAAAGTGAAGACCTAAAACCATAGACATAAATAGGTTAAGAATGAATATGAGAAGGAATCTTGATCCTAAATTTGAAAAAGAAGAGATAACTACAATTGAAGACTCTTCAAGTGAAGAAGACCCTAAGATTAGAAAAGTGGAACAAAATTTAGAACAAATTTTTGAATATATAGAGAAGAATGACAAAAGTTTTCCAGAACTAATTGAGAAGAGTTATGAGGTTCATGAAGAAGAAAGAATTCAAAATTTTGAGATTGGGTCAAGCTCAAGAACTGTTCAGGTAGAAGTTCAAGCAGAAGATGCAAATATTAAACGTATAGAAGAGTTATTTGAAACTCAAGAAGATGTTCTTATTAAAGATCTTGATGTTTCTCCAGATTTGGATGTTGAGGAAAATCTTGTGCATCAGGAGCCAATGAAAACAGGATCGTAGGTTGAATTTATTAAGAAATCTCTACAACATTATAAGACACAGAATGAATGCCTAAATGATTCAAATGACAAGATGATGCAAGATAATAGAAGATTAAGGGGAGACTTGTAAGAGGTAAATGGCCACTATTAGGAGTTAATAGCAGCTGCAAAAGAAGTATTAAAAAGAAAGAAGAATGTACAAAGGAAGAATGAAGAGTTAGCAAAGCAAAACACATAATTATTAAACAAAGTTCGGGTGATGGAGGCAGAACATGCTCGACTTCTGAAAAGATCACAAGCATTAGATGGAATTACAATACTGGTAGAAGCAATTCATCAGATTTGAATCAAGGATAATCATACACCTATCGATCAAGTTTTGATGACACATCTGGATGTACTCGAAAGTCATATTTTTAAGGAGTCAGTTTTTGTTATCTTTAGAACGTCCTTTATTTTGTAAACCTCTTAAACATATCTGAATCCTTAAATAATGGATCTGTTAAACTAATTTTTGTAATCTCTTATGTAATTATAAAAAGGAGGAGGATAGTGCTGGTAAGTGGGGTGGTTTTATT
Source organism: Larix kaempferi (assembly GCA_027924585.1). Classification (NCBI taxonomy): domain Eukaryota; kingdom Viridiplantae; phylum Streptophyta; class Pinopsida; order Pinales; family Pinaceae; genus Larix; species Larix kaempferi. Next base: position 3,148,090 of record BSBM01000077.1, read on the forward strand.
TCTAGAAAGGGTTAGATGATATCAAGTTGTTGCATTAGGACATATGACTGGTTCTCTATAAGTACATTGGAGACTGTAATTTTGGAATGACATATATAATATATAATCCATGTTTGATCCATTATTTTCGTTAAAATTATTGATTAGTTGATCACCTTGCTCATCATTTCATTTTCTGATAAAAGTTTTATCCTAAAGTGCTTTTGAGTTTGTTAAATTTTCTAAAATTCATTTATGGAATGTTTTTCTGTATATGATCTTTGAAGTAGTAATTTCCAAATGGTTTATGTTTATATTTTGGAGATGTTTCACCTAATCTCCAAACCTATTTATTGATTTAGTCATCATATATTATTTATACCTCACTTCCCTATTCTTGAATAATTTCTTCACAACCTATAAAAGTCAACCTTTGGCATATTTTATTTTGGATGTTCTGGCTTTGCACTTATGTAGTCTAAGTACAAATTCTAGTGCAAACAGGTGGTGTGGAGGAACCCATGGTCCTAAACCAAACCCATAGAGACCACATACCAAACTAGCAAATTTTAGTTGAACAAGCCACATGAAAATTCAACATTGGACACATGAATGGGTGTGTGATTCATTATGTGGAGGAGATTCAAACTAAATCCAATCTCACCATTAAATCACTTCATAATTAATGGTGTATGCACATCATCAACATAGTCAAGGTTGTTAAACATTGAGTTATCCCATTTGTCCAATCTAACTTAGATCGAAGGTGGTTGTTTTTTTTGTAACTAGAGGAGTCAACAACTAGGATGTGGATGGTACTCATGTGACACAGGGTCCAGGGGTCCAATCCTATACACTACCACTATACTCCAAGATGCACCCACACAACCTGCAAGCATGGGGCAGAGGTAAGGCGGGGTGATTTGAACTCATGACCTCTATTTACATATAATCAAGAACTATATGCCCTCAAACAAGTATAAGAAACAAATAAACGAAAACAATACTTGTCAAGGAAGGACACATTGATTCATGCAACACCAACCAATGTGATTGCTTAAGGGTAGGAGAACAAGAATAATCAAGAAATGCATGAGGAAAATAGAACAAATCAATTCATATATAAGAATGTGCAAATTTGTTTGGTGTAGGAGCAATTCAAGAGGATTCAAGAGAAGTAATAACTTCAGCATGACCAACATAGGACAGACCACAAATTCTATGATGGAGATCAAGTTTGTCTCTTAGTATGCAGTGATTATTAGGGGAAACCAAGAAGTTGATGTTGTTGAGATATGGACCATTTCAAATAATTATGTAGGTAAGTGACAACACATTCATGTTGAACTTACCTCCGTATTGGAGATATATTCATGGTCAATATGAAGAACCGACACTTGTACGAATCATCATTGTTAGATGGAGAAGAAGAAAAAATTGAAAATTTCACATCAAATACTCTTGAAGAATTAGAAGAATTAGAGGATATAATGTTGTAAAATAAGTTTTGAACTACTCCTAAAAGTTAGTAGGAACTACAAGAAATTGTACTAAAAAGCACAATTATCAAAATACACAATAATATGAGTAACAAAATTTCTAAAATATTGCCCCATTCCTTCTAGTAAGGTTCCTTCCAATAAAGTTGGGATCAAAAGCCTTCCATTTAAGATATGTGATTTGAAAGGACAAATGAATAAAATGACATTGTAACAAGTTCCAATAGTCTGATAATATTGAATTATATTAAATTATTATTACTATTTGAATCCAATGGTTTTAATATTAAATTATATTAAAATTAATGTTGGTTTTGTCAAGTGTCGGAAATCGAATCTTTTTAGTGCAAACCCTTACAAGTTTAAATGTAAAGAAAAAACCTTAAATTATTATTATCATAATTTAAATTAAATTAAATCATTTTAAATGTACCTCCACAAGCAAACTTAAAAAGTAAATTTGAAATTTTAGTCCTTTTAATTTATAATCATATGACCCATCTCGTCAATGCACACATTGTATTAAATCCTATGCTTTTATTACTCATAATCCATTGTAATTAAAAGATTTGCACTCACATTGAGTCTGATAATAATTGTTTTTGAGGGATCCAATTTCTTGAGGTGTATTTCTTTTTTTAAATTTAAACTTAAGAAATTTGATCTCTGTAGATTCATATTTAAGTTTTAAGTTTTTATTTTATAAACGAACATGATTTTTTAATTACTTTTCATAATATTTTATTTTATGAGTTAACATGGATTTTTTTTTAAATACTTTCCATAATTTTTTAATTTTATGAGTAGACATGAATTCCTAAATATGTGTCTATCGTGCAGAACAATATTTCGGTCTACATAATACTTTTGATGTCAACAAAGTTCCGCTTGCATCCTTTCATTTGGAACAGGAAGCTCTTCAATGGTACCGTTGGTACATCAAGGCTCATGCAGAGCCAAAATGGCCAGACTTTTGCCAGCTCCTTTTGCAATGATTTGGTCCTAGTGCTTTTGATGACTTCACAGGAGCCCTCACTAAACATCGCCAAATTGGCACTGTGAGAGAGTATCAAACCGAATTTGAGAAACTAGCCAACCACACCACAGGATTGTCTGATGACTTTTATCGGAGTTGTTTTATCAGTGATCTAAAGGATGCCATCCACTCTGAGGTCAAAATGTTCTGTCCCAACACAATGATGGAATCCCTAGGGTTGGCTAAGTTGGCAGAAGACAAGATTGCAACCCAACAACGCTCCAAGCCCACTTTTATTCCCTTCCGAAATATGGGTTCTCAACGACCACCTATACCACAGGATCCTCGACCAACTCCTATCAAGCATTTGTCTGAAACAGAGATGCAAGCACGCAGAGAAAAGGGGCTTTGCTATAATTTTGATGAGAAATTCACTCGGGGACATAGATGTGTTCAGCAAAAGCTCTATCTCTTGGATGTGGATTCTCCGCTTGCCTCTGAAATTGGTGACGAAGATCCAGAAACACTGGATGCTCCGGTCGACATTTAGGAACCGCCTATTGACCCTCCGTCTCAGGATGACCAGCCAGAGATATCTCTCCATGCTTTAGCTGGAATCACCACCCCCCAAACAATGTGGGTCAGGGGTTACTTCAAGAAGCTTCCTCTTACAATACTCATTGATTCTGGTAGCACTCATAATTTCATTGACCCTCGGATCGCCAAACAAGCTGATTGTTTTATCCATCCTTGCTCCAACTTTGAAGTCATGGTTTCCAATGGGGGCACCTTACCTTGCAAAGGGAAGTGTCGAAATGTGCGTATCTCTATGGGATATTATACCTTGCACTCTGACATGTTTGCCTTGACCTTAGGCGGATGTGATGTGGTTTTGGGCACTCAATGGCTATGCACACTTGGCCCTATCTTATGGGATTTTGCTGAACTTTGGATGCAGTTTTCCCTCAATGGACAAAAACACACATTGACAGGATTACAACCAGGTTCTCTCAGCATCATCAGTTCACATCGCATGGAAAAAATCCTCAAGAAGAATTCACATGGTGTCATCTCTCAACTCCATTCCATTCAGATGCAACCTTCAGTGGTCTCCACTACTCCTTTGGATCTAAAACAAATTTTGGATCGATATATTAGTGTCTTTGTTGAACCAGTGGGATTGCCACCTTCCAGGCCAGAAGACCATCATATTCAGCTCCTTCCTGGCAGCGTTCCTCCCAACATCAAGCCCTATCGCTACCCATTTCACCAAAAAATGGAGATTGAAATGCTCGTTCGGGACTTATTGAAGCAAGGTATTATTCGCCCAAGCACTAGTTCCTTTTCTTCTCCAGTTATTCTTGTCCGCAAAAGAGATGGGTCATGGCGCCTCTGCATTGACTTTCGAGCACTTAATCACCTCACCATCAAGGATAAGTTTCCAATTCCTGTTGTTGATGAGCTTCTTGATGAGCTTCATGGGGCTCACTTTTTCTCCAAGTTGGATCTTCGTTCTGGGTATCATCAAATTCGGGTTCGTGAGGATGATATCCCTAAAACAGCTTTCCACACACATGATGGCCATTATGAGTTTTTGGTCATGCCCTTTGGCCTCACTAATGCTCCTTCCACATTCCAGGCCTTAATGAATAAAATATTTCGACCCTACTTGCGGAAATTCATTCTGGTATTCTTTGATGATATCCTCATCTACAGTAAAACATGGGATGAACATATCCAGCATCTGGATCTTGTCATGCAACTTTTCTGTGACCATCATCTCCATGCTAAGCAGTCTAAATGTGTTTTTGGACAGAAGGAAGTTGAGTATCTCGGGCACATTATCTCAGCACAAGCGGTTCGCGTGGATCCTGCCAAAATCGATGCCATGAACAATTGGCCGCATCCTCAGGCACTCAAGAGCCTTCGTGGTTTTTTGGGGTTGACTGGCTACTACCGCAAGTTTGTCAAGGATTATGGGAAGATTGCAGCTCCATTAACTGCTCTATTGAAAAAGGATGCTTTTACATGGACACATGCTGCTCAGTGTGCATTTGACAAACTAAAACAAGCTATGTGTACTACACCTATTCTAGCTATGCCCAATTTTACCAAGCCCTTCACTATTGAGAGTGATGCTTGCGGCAATGGACTTGGTGCAGTTCTCCTTCAAGATGAACACCCCATTGTGTTCACCAGCAAAGCCCTTTCAAGTAAGAATTTAGCTACCTCTACCTATGAGAAGGAAATGATGGCTATTTTACATGCAGTACAGAAGTAGCGCCCATACCTATTAGGGAACCATTTCTTCATCAAGACTGATCACCAGAGTCTGAAATATTTCTTAGAATAGCGTGTCTCCTCCTCGGCACAACAGAAATGGGTTAGCAAACTCATGGGTTATGACTATGAGATCACTTACAAGAAGGGTAAAGACAATATTGTGGCAGATGCTCTTTCTCACACATTTGATGCCCAAGGTTCTCTTTCAGCTATTTCTATGCTTGTTCCAAATTGGTTGCAATCTGTTCAACAGGGTTATGTCAATGACTCTTCTTTATCTCAAATCATCCAACGCTTGACCAACAACCCTTCTGTTGTACCACATTACTCTTTGGATGGTGCTTCTTTGAGATACAAGGGTCATCTGGTGCTTCCCCAGAGCACAGATCTTCAACAGGCTGTCTTCTATGAACTCCATGCTTCTCCATCGACAGGGCACTCTGGGTTCCTCAAAACATATGAACGGGCACGGCGTAACTTCTTTTGGCAGGGCATGAAAAGGACAATTCAACAGATGGTGGCCGAATGTGATACATGTCAGCGCAATAAGGGTGAAACAACACTCCTCCCAGGATTGCTCGAACCCTTGCCCATACCTACGCGGATTTGGATAGATATTTCTATGGATTTCATTGAAGGGCTCCCTAAATCTACCGGGAAGACAATGATTCTCGTTGTGGTTGATCACGTCTCCAAATATAGTCATTTTTGTGCTCTCAGCCATCCCTATACAACCTCCTCAGTCGCTCAAATTTTCCTGGACCAGATCTTTCATCTTCATGGCATCCCTTCTTCCATTGTCTCGGATCGTGATGCGACTTTCACCAGTCATTTTTGGACAGAACTACTTCACCACACTGGCACCAACTGAAGATGAGTTCAGGGTATCACCCACAAACAGATGGTCAGACTGAAATTATCAATAAATGCTTGGAAACTTATCTTCGTTGCTTCACCTCTAAACAACAACATCAGTGGGAAAAATGGCTCCCTCTCGCTGAATGGTGGTACAATACCTCTTACCACACTGCCTCTAAAATGACCCCATATGAAGCAGTCTATGGTTAGGCACCTCCAGTTCTTCTTCCATACACCCCCACCAGTTCACCAGTTCAGGAAGTTGACACGGTGCTTCGAAACCGCGATCAGATTCTTTGCATTTTGCGGGACAATCTTCACATGGCAAGAAATCGCATGAAGCAACAAGCTGATCAGCACCATTCTGAGCACACTTTTCAAGTTGGCGATATGGTTTTTCTTCGTCTCCAACCGTACAAGCAGTCCTCCCTGAAACTCAAAGGGCGTCATAAGCTCACTCCAAAGTTCTATGGGCCATATCGGATTCTTCAGAATATTGGGTCCATTGCTTATAAATTGGAACTTCCTCCTTCTTCCCACATTCATCTAGTCTTTCATGTCTCTTGTCTGAAGAAAGTTCTTGGCACCAACATCAGTGGACAAACAATTTTACCCGAACTGGATAATGAAGGATCCATCCTTTTGGAGCCGGAGGCCATTCTCAATCGGCGCACTCGTCAACTTCTCTCTCGGTCTATCACAGAGGTCTTAATTCATTGGCACAGCATGCAACCAGAGGATGCTACATGGGAACCACTCCTTCAGATTCAACAACAATTTCCACATCTAAAGCTTTGAGGACAAAGCTTTTTTTTAAGGGGGAGGGGATGTTAGGAACCCATGTCTTTACTTTTTTAGTATATTGTTGTTGGACGCATAAGCTTTGTAAGTCGTCCCGTAGTATTTGTTGATCAATATTTTATGTTATTGTTGTTGGCGCATATGCTTTGTAAGTCGCCCGTAGTATTGTTGATCCATAGTTTGTAGCGGCCCATGGTTTTGAACCATAGTATTGGTGCCTAGACTTAGTATATAAGTGTGTGTTGAGACCTATGAAGGCACAGTGAAGTTATTTGTATTGAGCTTGGTCATAGGAGGTTGCCCCCTCGAAGTGGCCTGTGATCAATATAAAAGTGATTCTGAGTTCTGTCATTTCTGCTATTTCACATATTCTTATTAATTAATTGTTGCAGGTGCATCACAAGTCTTGCAACTCGCTACATGTTTGATTCTCAACAATCTACCTTTTAAATTGAACCAGAACAACAAAAGAAGTTTGTTAATGGCTTGATTTACGAATATTCTAGATACATGAGTAATTAAGAGCTCGAGGCTCTAAAATTTGAGGTGTTTTTTACCAATACACGATTCGGTGAATTCATAGTCATTGGCATGAAATTTAAGTTCTTTAATGAAATAATTAATGTATTTACTGTTGACTCAACACCCTTCGATAGGGGTTCACTCTGTCGTCAACAACACCACAATCCCTTATACACCGGCCCGGAAAGGAGTTACCCTTCCCAGCAACACCTGCAAAGCAAGTGAGGTCTCACCTGAGGCAGATAAGGGTGTTGTAGGAACCAAGCTTCCGTAGTAATGAGGAGGATATGCTATCAAACACACTTTCAATTCCTATCACACTATCCAGAGATATTTAACCATTAAATCATCTATTTACTTATCATTCGCACCATAAGCACTTTACAATTTCAACATAACCATTTAAATGATGTTCAACACTATAATTTCTACCGCATCATAACACAATATTTCATCATTGCAATAGATAGAAGATAGACATTGTATCATTAACCAAACATCTCCATGCATTCGTTAAGTCTGCGGAAAACCCGTTGCAGAAACTGTCAGAACATTATACCGTGGAAACAAAATACATCAAAAATCAGGATTAACATCCAAAACTTCTCTGCCCTTAGGATTACAATTGACTTCTACTTATATGCTTCTATCTATTACAACTTTGGTCCATATGACTGATTTAATAATTAATTATTCAAAACTACTCTTGCACTTCCTTGGACGTCGCGCTTCTTCCTTCTTTCGCGGAATTATCCTTTCGCACATGTCAGCTTCCGCACTTCCTACAAAACTATCCTGTGACAACACGCCCCCAACACAAACTTGTGGCTCGTCCTTGAGCCACCGTAACTGGGTACCTCTAGTTTGTACTTTGTCACCGCTGGGTCATCCTTCTGAACCTGTTCTTGGCGTTTGGAGCGCACTATTAATTTCTGGCTTGTTGTTTTGTAGTTCTCGGCCTCGTCCTCCAGTCTCTTGAAACCTTGATCATCTACCTCTTGAGTGGATACCTCCTCATCTTATGCTCGGTCCTAACCGAGGGAGGGTTCTTCCACTTCACCAGGATGGGGAACTGGCCGGCTATTTCAGTGCAGCTATTCCTCACCCTGGGTAATCTACTAGCGACGTTGTCGGGCCTCTCCTTCTAGCATGCTGGTGGTCCCCAGGAACACAAATCTTTGTACTCCCACCCTACACCTAGACATCCTGGATGATACCTCAACAGTATTTGCTATGAGTCTCGGCGTTGCCCCCCTTGTTGGTCGTTCATGGACACTCGTTGTCCTAGCTCTCAATGCACCTGATGTGCTGCCGCGTGAAATGAAATGAACCATTTCCACAACCTCCTTGGAACTCCTTACTAAGTTAATTATCGGATCACTTTGCTGCATAAATTCTCCTAAACTTGCTCTTCCTACTCATTGACACTTATGTTGGTCGAATAGCCTCCAGTGCTGGTTTTAATGCTTGCACTTCAGGTCGTTGGGTTGTGGTAGCGTCATCATGACATTGATTCTCACTATACTTCTGTGATCCATTCATCATTTCCCTCCGTTGTCTGCTGACGATGCTTGTCCGCAGTCACCTACTTCGGACTTGAGTCTTGCATGCGGGATGTCCCTGGGTTGATCTGGTTGTATCTTCGTACATAGCTAAGAGAGGTTTCACACTCATTTTCCTCTCCATCATACGATAGTCTAACTGGGCCCGATCTTTACTCACGATTCATTGAAGTCTTTCATCAAATCATTTTTTTTTTTATTGCGGTGTCAGATCGCAATGATAGGGTTTGAGCCTATTTCCATTTACCATGCGAGGAAACAAGTCCCCATCTAATGTCTGTAACTGTACTTCCCCACCTGTAGTGACAAAATTAATGATGTAAGGTCCTAATCAGTGCATTTGTAACTTACCTAGGTGTTTCACGAATTTGCTATCGTATAGCAAAACTGTGTCGCCTAGCTGAAAATATTTTTGTTTGATATGACGATCGTGCCATGCTTTCTGACGGTCCTTTTCAACCTTTTGATGAAATCCTGCGATGAACCAATATTCTTCTAACCGTATCAATTGAGCTAGTCATTCCTCTAGAGCACTGTCATCACTCATTTATGTGGCTACTACGATACGCAAACTGGGAACGATATATTCCATTGGCATAACTGCTTCTTGACCATAGACAAGCCTAAAGGGAGTTTGGCCAATTAACCGTTTGCATGTGGTGCGATAAGCCCAGAGGATCTCTGGAATTTTGATGTCCCAATCATCTCGACTCGTGTTACATACCTTCGTGAGTGCATTCTCCATTACCTTGTTGAATGCTTCGACTGTCCCATTCGCTTGAGGATGGTAAGGGGTGCTTTTCTTGTGTTGAACCTGAAATTCCTCTATTAGTGCGGAAATTGTTTTGTTCACAAAGTGCGCTCCTTGGTCGCTCAGCAAAATCTTTGGACATCCAAATCTAGTGACCACATTGTCGAATAGGAACCTGGCGGCTGTCGATGCACTACAATCTTTGACCGGCGCGGCTTCTGCCCAGCGCGTCAAGTATTATGTTACCATGATGATGTAGCGGGATCCTGTTCGTTTCGCTGGGGGGTTAATGGGGCCCACAAAGTCAACCGCCCACTTGTCGAAGGCTTGTAGCGTAACCTAGGGTATCAAAGGCATCTCATCCCGTCTTGATGGTTTTCCTGTACGTTGGCATACATCACATGTCTTGGCATAGTTGTTAGAAAAACAGGATCGCAGAGCAATAACAATAAACAAAAATGAAAATATAATCACACATACACATTACAAGAGAGAGACAGATATATCGTGGTTCACCCCAACTTGGGCTACATCCACACTGAATTTTCCGGTCCTTATTATTATCACTGTCCAGCAAGGTGAAGGGATACAACCTACAACACAGCCGCTGCACTTCCTCTTCACTGTCTCACAGTCTCTCTCCTAATCTCAGAGATCTTTACAATGAATAAAACCTAATACATCTTACCCTAGTTGTATTACAATGTCTTTCTTTTATAAGGGAGATACAATTGGAAAATACCACGGGTTATCCAAAACCATGGGCCCGTAAAACAACCCCAAAAATTTCCTTCAAGGGCTTCGCCCCCGGACCCCCCTCGCTGGGGTGAGTGTACAGTCCACCTAAATATCATATAAAACTAGGGTACAAACATGGATGAATAATAATATCTCTGGATCTGGAGATCAGGCTCCACAACCAACAATAGTCAGTGGATTCACTGTGTACGGTTGGCCATCATAACCCAACGAGTAATATTTTCTTCGTAGTGGCCCGACCTCCATAATGCCCCCTAACCACTCCATCGTGTGCTTCCGCTAGAATCCTGCTCTGCTCATGTGGAAGGACATAGTGTCGTAATATTTCATCTGGGCCCATTTTGTATAACTGTCCCACGATCAATTGGAAGTCTGCTGCTTTGACGACTAACTGCTTCTTCTGACTGGTGGTGAACTCATCTGGTGATGTTCTTGTTGCTAGGAACTGAATTATTGGTTCGTAGTAGTCATCGACCATTTCTACTCGGAATAATTGGGCATATGGTAATCCTTCGTCAATGCTTCGTGGTTCCTCCTCTGATTTGATCCTTGATAAATGGTCTGGGCCTGCAGTCAACCGGCCTGGTTTTACAATAATCTCAAAATCAAACTCCTGAAAAAGTAGTAACCACTGGAAAAATTTCCCCCCCAACATAGGCTTGTTCACCAAATATTTCAATGTGGAGTGGCCGGTGAACATTTTGAAGTGGCCCCTAAGAGATAATGTCAAAATTTTTGTAAGGTGTAGACCATCGCTAATCCTTCTTGTTCGGTGGTTGTGTAGTTCTTTTCTGCGGTTGACAACTTCCTACTTGCAAAATCTATGGTATGGTCAAGGTCTCCTTCACCTGGTTGGGACAATATGACACCTAATGCAACAGATGACGCATCAACGTGAACATGGAACTCCTTCTTCCAATCTGGGAAGGCAAGGATGGGATCTGCCACCATTTTTTTCTTTAACACATCTAAGCTCTTCCGACATTCTTCATTCCACTCATACTTCACGTCCTTCTTGAGTAGTTTTTCCATGGGTGTTGTGATGGCAGCGTAGCCTTTGATAAAATTGCGGTAATATCCTGTATGTCCCAGTGTCGCTCTAAGCTGCTTAACTGTCGTTGGTGGTGGTAGGTCGATGATTATTGCAATCTTTACTGGATCAACTAACATACCTTCTTTGCAAACAATATGTCCCAACAAAATTCCAAATGGGGCACAAAAGATACATTTCTTCAGGTTAAGGGAGATTTGGTGGTGCGAACATCGTTCCAACATCAACCTGAGGTTCGCAATGTGGTCCTTGACTAGTCCATAAACTATCCAATCATCCATATATACCGCAAGAAACTTGTGGATGTAGTCCTTGAATGCTGCGACTACCAATCATGAGAATATTGCGGGAGCGTTTTTCAAACCAAACGGCATTAGTGTACATTGGTAGCAACCCAATTCCGTGACAAATGTGGTTTTGTGCCGATCTTCTTTCACAATCTTGATTTGGTGATAACCTGAGAACCCATCTGTAAACGAATAAATCTCCTGACCACCCACTCCTTCGAGCACTTCATCTGTGAATGGTGTTGGAAATGGGTCATGTAGACAGGCATCATTCAGTTTTCTTAAGTCAACACAAATACTTACTTCACCAGTTTTTTTATCTTGAACAACCATAAGACTAATCCATTCTGACTCTTCAACAGGTTCGATAATGCCAGCCTATAGCATCCTATCGAGCTCAGTTTTGACACGTTCCTTATGGCACAAGTTCAAGAGATATGGTCTTTGTTTGACTGGCTTCGCACCAGGTTTTAGGGGAATCTTCATTTTGCCAAGATCCCCGGAAATTCCCTTCATCTCTGAGAACTTTGTTGGGAACAAATATTGAAACTCATGCAACAAATCTGTCATCTTTGCGATAGTCGACTCATCCCAGTAATCTTCGGTGTTCACTAATTTAGGGTTTTCCTCCAACCCAATGTTTACCTTTGTAATCTGTAATGGTTGGTCGTACTTGTTGGATGATGGGTTCGGAGCCTTCACATTGCGAATGCCTTCTGATTCTAGCACATATGTGGCTCTTGGGTCGTCGTTGTCATTCGGCTCTCCGGAAACGTTGTAGCAATCCATCATCATTTCGGGTGTCATAGTCCATCGTAGTATGTTGGTTGTGCTATTGTTTTGGTCTCGAAAATCTTCTTCTTGATTACCTAAAGTGCATTATGGATGAAGGGATTTTCATCTGAAAAGGAGAATGTTTGGCTAAAGCCAATTGTTAACTGATCCCAAGAAAGTGTACCAAGTCGCAGTTCCGTTGCGACATACCAACTCCGTGGTACTTCATCTAATGTATGCATAAAGGCCTGTACCTACTCCTGCTTCGGTCGCGTGGCCCATTGATGCTGACAAGCTTTCACATGTTCGTTCGGGTTACTTTGACCATCATACTTCTATCCATTACATTCCACAGTGTTGCCGAAACGTACCTCCAGGAGGCGTCAACATATTGGCCAGTCTAATATCCTTGATTTGTGCGCTACCCACCAGCGCGCAAGGGAAGCTTTCAAAGCTTCCTCCAAGGCAAGAGTCACTATGGTTCTGCTACCTGTTCTTCAAATTCATCAAGAATGGCGTTGAATTTTGGTAGTCCTGCATATGTTTGTAGTTTATGTTCCTCAGTAGATACCCAACGTACCAACTGTGTGATTTTCGCACATCTGCGGAATGATACCTCGTGAAGTCGGTTCTTCCAATTTTCCAAGGCTTCGTCTGAGTCTGAGGATGTTGAAATGGAGCTGCGCCATCCTAGCTCCCCCTCATCAGTTGGTTTTACATAATCCTCAGAGATATTCTACAGGTTATCCCATCCTTTCGTATCTTCACCCCTCATGGGTTCTACATATCGTTGTCCTTCCGCAAGATCTAGGGGTGCAACGACTCGTATCTCCTAATCTTCGAACGACATGATCCATTTTTTGAAGTTAATGATCGCCTGATTTTCCAAAGCCCAATAAATCCCTAAGAGCATTGGATATGGACATGTATTGTCTATTATCTCGATGACATCAAAATCCGCATATGTTCGGAGTCCTTCGATTTCAACGGGAAGTTGACATATCCGGCCAAGACAGGTGACTTTGCTCTGATTTGCCAATCGCAGCTATACTAGTGACCAAGTCATCCGTGCCTTCCCCATTGTCTCCCACATTTGTTTGGTCAAAATATTCACATCTGTAATACCCCCAATTCGACCCCTAGGATATATGAGCCTTTAATGTAAATCAGTGTACATGTGATGTATGTTTTCCTAGCGTGGAGCTCAAGGCCAAGGCCCCGCTAGTGAAAGCCGAATTTTATTTAAAGGGCAAGTATTTGATATTTTGATACCATGTGCTCTTAAGCCATGGAAATTGTAATAGGATGTAAATTAGACATCATGCAATATAAAATACCAAAGCTGGCTACGGAGGCAACGAATGAGAAGGGGCCACGTGTATCCACTAGGGAGTGGTGAGGGGGCTATGGGAGTGACCCATAGGTTGCCATGTGTCATTATGTGAACCCATTGACTTCCTTAGGTGACATTAATGCCAATTGTAAGGAAGTGGTTGAGATTTCAGCCCATGACTTTGATGGAGTATGGGCAGCCCTGAAATTCGTATGGGAAGGTATGGGCTCTTTTGACTTGTCCCACAAGTCACTCTACATCTTGGGGGTTGCTCCATCCTTATCCCCATTCCATGGTGGAAGTATGGGACATCTTTCTCCACCCAAAAACGAGCTCCCAACAGTGAGAAAACCAGAAATCGCGACTGTGAGAGAACCCACGTTTTGGGAAGCCAAAAACGTCCCGATTTGGTATTGGACAGTGAAATCCAATGGGGGATCCATTGGTAGGAACCTTGGGGTGAATTTGGGAGCAATAGCTACCCCAAAAGCCATGGGAAAACCCATTTTTAATGGCCCAGAGAATCAGTGACGGATTTGGGGATTGTTTGTGACAGAGTTGTGAGAAATCTAGTTGTGGGTGTATGAACAGAGGATGGGATGGCTGAGTCTAGCTGGAAGTGTATGTGGCTCTGGGATTGAGCTTAGGGGACTAGCATCCTCCTCCATCTCCTATTGCATGCTTGAGAAACCCAACCGTGTGTTGGCTTAGCATGGTTGTTTGAGTGAAACCCTGACTGTGAGTGAGCCATCTAGTTCCTCCTTAGTGGATACACAGCCCAGCTCGGGGGTGATCTCTCAGCTGAAAGAATACAGGCTAGACAGAGATCTATGGTTGGGTGGAACGTTGCTCTCACGTAGCCAGTCGTTTGGACCATTACAATTCAAGATAAGTATTCCTGTGGTTGAGTTATGATTAATCTTATGCCCTGCAAGCAATTTAAATAATGACTGTTGTTTATATGTTGAATGCATGATGAAACTGTGTGCATATGTATTGTTTAATTCCGCTGTGTTTATATTGAAACGAATCTGCATACATAAGTTTTAAAATGTTAGTCATTTATGTGCAAACATATTGGGGCTAAGCTACCCAAAAGCCCGGTATGTTGTTAATGTCTCCTTCCCTGTTGTGCTATGGGAAAGGGGACGTCACAACATCTGACCCCAAGTCTAAAATGATCAAGTCGACATCAAACTCCCCAATTTGTGCTGACATTCACATCTCTCGGCCTGTCTTCCTTTTCTTATGTATGTGATTGACCCTTGATTGTTGGCATCCACCCTCTAGTCGATGCAGTAAGTTGGAGATTTCCTCCAATGCTTTCGTGTCTTTTGCTAACTCTACACAACTCCCAACGAAGGCCTTTAAAGTAGTGGCCTTGCTCCATGATTTTGTTCTATCAAATGTCAGTGGCATATCATGAATTTCTTCCTGAAAAGGGGTGTTTCTTTGTTGTCATATCATCTCCTGCTGTGCTTACGAGAAAACATCTTTGTCTTCCTGCTTCTTCTCCATCGGTCGAACAACAAACCGTGGTTGGTCAACTCCTCTTTCTTGCGTCACTATTCCTACTGTCGCAGAGTGCTTCCTTGCTTCTGCCGATATCTTTTGTACCGTTGGTTGGTTTTGGTTTTGATTCTGGTTCTGATTTTGGTTCGGCGGGGGTGGCAGGTTCTTCATCTGCCACCTGTTGATGAGCTATGCGCATTCCTCGATGTTGTGATATGCTCCATTGCAGTATATGCATTGTGGGGTTGGTTTGAGGTAGTCCCTCGTGAAATGGCCCTGTTGTCCACATTTATAACATGTAGAAGGCCCTCGACCACGTCCTCCTTGTCCTACACCACATCCTCCCCGAAATCCTCCCCCAAAACCTCCTCGCGGTGGTCCATACTGCGCTTGTTGGTACCGCAATTGCTGATACTGCGGGTATGGTTGTTGCTAGTACTGTGGCTGCGGATATTGATACTGCGGCACACCATATTGCGGTTGTCTATATGGTCTTTGATCAAACTGCATTGGCTCTTGTTCTTCTCCTTTTACCAAATACGCATCCATATGTCTTTCTTGCAATAGCTCCTGGGCCCTACAGTCTTTCTCATCACGTCCTACTGATCGACAGAATTTACAATAGAAACTTGTTGGTTTCGACACTATCTTTTGTAAGTATATGCAATCATCTGGTCGGTGCCCAGTATATTAAGTTATGTCCCCATTTTTCATTTTTTAATTCTATAACTATTGAGGCACATGGCCCATCATCCACCGAACAACAACATTAGTATTCCATACTACCTGCTCCAATCTCTAGTAGAAATGAGCAAGAAAGTGATTAAAGGAAAGGAGGATGCCTTAGCCCATCATGGGCTGATCAAATTAATCATTTGTGAGGAATTAAAAGCGTAGATACTAGAGATTTCTTGGGAAGGATTCGTGTTGGTATCTGCTGAAGATGTTCAAAGAATGAAGGGTACACCCACAATTGGCGTACCCCTACCACCAGGATCAATGAACAAAGCCGCCTCTACATCAGGGGCGAAGAGGAAAATTGACCTGGACAGTGTGGCTGATACCCTGGTGAAAATAAAGCATTCACGAGATGACTCCCCCAAAACGAACCCAGGGATTCCTACCAGTAATCAAGGGTCGAAGAGAAGAAGTAAAAGATTCACACAAGCATCCAAAATCTGAATTACCAAGGAAGAGAGTAGGGAACCCAGTCCCATAGTTCAAAATGTGTTGGATGAGGATGATGATCTTTGGGTAGATCAGGAGGATCCCACTGCAGAAGAGGAGTAGGATGAACAAGAAATGTAGGATCAACAAGAAGAACATGAGGCAGAAGAAGAACAGAATGAACAAGAAATGCAGGATGAACAAGAAATGCAGGATGAACAAGAAGAATAGGAGGCAGAAGAAGAATAGAATGAACAAGAAGAGCAATACAACCTCCAGGGGGACCCTCCTGAGCACAATGAAAACCATGGGGTCGTCAACCAACTCACTGAGGCACAGGAGGAATTAGAAAAGCTCAGAAAGGAACTGGAAACATTGAGAATTGAATCAGGAAGCCATCCCACATCACCCCCGTTTTCATTTGAAAAGACACAAATCCTGAAAATGCATCATGCAAGAGAATTAACACTGGCGGAACAGAGAAATTCAACACTTATAGAGAAGTTGGCTGAGGCACAAGGGGAGCTAGCCAAAAAGGACCAGGAAATTGTTGACTAAGGGACGTTTTGGCTACTACCACTAAAATCTATGGTACACTACTAGACCTTAGGCCGCCATCAACAATTTATGCAGTTTATCTACAGGAGAAGTGGGGCAAATTTCAGCTCCAAAGGTTAAAATAAGGATTCCCGATAGAGATCAGCAACCCCAAAGAATTTATGGATGCATCTCTAAATGCCACAGAGTTGGAGAAGGACCAGTTAAGCAAATTTTTCTTGCACAATTTTGTAGTCCCTAGCTCACCCAACTCGTTGCCAAACCCTTACATGGGTGATTTCCAATTGAGGGCACTATGTTCATGGATGAATCACGAAATTGAGAGAGATCAGTACCACCATATTTACGTTGCAGCAAAATCGCAAACCCCATTAATGGTCAGGGCAGAGGAAACTCACCCTGAAAGAATAATTTACAACCATAGGATCCTCACCCAGGATGAAGTGTTGATCCCTATACTCCTTGCAAAGCAGCAGGATTTTGTGGCTCATTTTTATGTTACTCTCCAAGGCACACACAAAGAGGTTCATGAGTCCATTAAGGAAAGATGGTGCAGAGTAGAAAACGACCTAAAAAGAAGAGAGCTCTACTCCCCTCTCAGACTTGAAGACGCTCTTTTCAAAGCCAAGCTCTACAGGGAATCCCTGATAAAGAACCAACTTAGATGGATTGGAATGAGGCTGAATCCCCCATTCTTCCTTCCCCTGGTTATTAAGGAACAGATCAATGAAGAAGAAGAGAAGAGAGAATGGGTCAAGGAGTATCAGACCTTGGGCTATCACAGGCAGGAAAGGACCCCCAGGGTAATAGCATGGAACATCAGAGAGGTCATCGACGAGCTGAATCTATCACCCAAGGATGGGTGAATCTTTCAAGTATGGGGGAGAATGATGAGTCCAAGATACAGGTATCTGATAGCCCTTCCCCACAGCAAAAACAAAAGAAAGGGTGAATAAATACACTTGTTTTGTGGGAAAAATGATTTACCTTGATTATTTAATGAAGTTGTTATAAAGATTATTCTTGTATGTTTAAATGCGTGTTCAATGAACTAATTATGTAAAAATAGAGTATGATTAAGCAGGTCCAGGTACACTAAAGGACACCCACGCATATCAAGCAATGGACTGGAAATCTCATGCAAAACTCAACGCCTTTTTCCTGATTTCTAGGGAGAACACCTATTCAAACAGAATCGGCAATTAGACATAGAAGTTAGGTTAATCATTAGAGAGATATATATATACGGGCTTCTCGGCTAGTGAGGGGAGCCTGTTGACATTTTTGAGAACCATTACTTTACATTTTTAGACTGTTAAGATATGTCACGTCCCCATTTTGACCCCCTTTTTGTAAATGATGTAAATACTGATATTTAATCATGGTGAGGAGCTCAAGGCCAAGGCTCCACCATTGATTTAGCGTTTATGTATCGGCAATTAAAATAGATGCCTATGGTTCTTGTGCGAGATGGGCACAATGTATATAAGACATCATGTAATTTTGAATTTTTAATGAAAAACCCACAACCGGCTATGCAATGCAACAAAAGAGATGGGGCATGGTTCTACAAGGAATAGGGAGGGAAATTATTCAAACCCTTGAGCCAATAGTATCAATCCATGTGACAGAAGGGAAACCCATAAACCACCAACTACCCATTTTGTCTCATGTACCCAATCATTTAATTTTTTCCAAGAAATTGGTTAAGGCAGTTAATGCCTAGGGAATGAAAGAGTATGGGCAAGCCATTTTCGTGCAGGGGCAAGCCATCAACTTGGAAAATCGTGTTTTTGCTTGAGAGGCAAGAAACCACCCACGAAATGGTGCCCAAAGCCATGGGGAATGGGCAGTCTTCAGGGATTCACGCAGTGGGAGCTATCTGGGTCATTCCCTTCACGTTTTTCAGCAAAAATCTTGCATTTTTCCATGCCTGGGAGTTCGTTTTTGCATATGCAATAGCCTGGGAGTGAAGGGCCACGTTTTGGGGACTGTAGGGAGGTCGTTTTTGCCCCTGAATGTCCAGGGACGTTTTTCTAAAAACGGATTTGGCTTCCTGGGTCATTTCCCAACTTTCCATTTTCGTTTTTGTGGGTTTCCACGTTTTTCTAAGTCAGCTGAAACCCCATCTCATGCCTCTCTCTGTAAAAACGTTTTATCTTGCCCCATAATTGGGTTCTGCTGTTATGTGCATCCTCGTTTTTGGTTTGAACCTGGGAATTGAAGTTTTGGAGTGGTAGTGGACAGAAGTAGCTTGATAAACCTAGTGGGGGAGACAACCTCTCAAGAAGATCAAGAGGGCCTTGGTCACTCTTCTATGCATACCCTGAGAGCACTAGATAGGGAAGGTATGACTTGAGGGACTGTATAGCAGAGAAAAGAATACTTCCTTGTGCTGGGTGTGTAGGTATTGTGGGTGCCAGGCTAGATAGATCTTGCAAGGTTATCCCTGGCTCTGTGCTGGAGCTCACTAGCTTAGCAACTCTTCCCTTCCATGTCCTAGCAGCCTGATAAACCCAATTGCAGATTGGCTTGGCTCATCTTGGTGTATGCTTGGCTATGTGTGAGTCTGCTGTTCCCTGGTTCCTTGTAGAGATCATGCCCAGCTCGGGGGTGGCAGTGGTGCTGAGAGATTGAGGAGCACACTGGCCTACGGTTGGGTGGAACGTTGCAGTTGCATAGCCAGTTGCGTGGGATTACTTTTGTATAAGATAAGTATTCTCTTGTGTTAAATTGCATTTGATGATTTGATGAACATCTTAAATGTATGATGGATGTGAAATTCTTAATATTCCGCTGTGATTTTCTTAAAACCATACAGTCCATCTATCTCTGTTATATTATGTTCATGCTTATGATTAAACGTTTCATAGGGCTAGCCGCCCAGTTTAATATCGCATCTGTTATGCATTTGTATATGTATACATTCTTTTTGCCTTGAATGCTTGTTGAACGTGAATGGGGCTGGATGCCCGGATCTTCCATCACGATCCTCGGCTGGATGCCCGGATCTTCCGTCACGATCCTCTCCATCTAGCTGGTTGGATGGGAGGGGACGTGACAGAATGGTATCAGAGCTGCGTTGCAGCATTGGGCCTCTATGGGCCAAATCTGATAAGCAATTACAAGAAAATTGTTGTCTTATGAGTCTTTGAAAATTTTGTTTTAAAGACTGTTTTTGAAAAAAATTTGGTTTAAGTCCGTTTTTGAAAAATTGTGTTTTAAGCCGTTTCGGGAAGACGTTCCGAAATTTCGGAAAGGTTTCGCGAACCTTCCCGCAATTGCGGAAGAGTTCGGCGAACCTTCCCGAAATTACGGAAGGATTCCGCGAACCTTCCCGAAACTGCGGAAGAATTCAGCCAATGGCTCCGAAACAGCGGAGAAAAATTTTGTTTAAATGAAAAATTTTCTAAGTGTCGGCGTGAAAACGAATTTTCGGAAGGAAATCTCTTCCGAAATTGCGGAAGGAATTCTCTTCCGAAATTTCGGAAGGATTCCGTGAATCGTTCCGCAACGCGGAAGAGTTCGGCGAGTCGTTTCGCAGTCGCGGAAGAGTTCGGCGAGTCGTTCCGAAACGCGGAAGAGTTCGGCGAGTCGTTCCGAAGTTGCGGAAGACTTCGGCGAATCGTTCCGCAATTGCGGAAGACTTCGCCGAATCGTTCCGCAACTGCGGAAGAATTCGGCGAATCGTTCCGCAACTGCGGAAGACTTCGCCGAATCATTCCGAAAAATCACCCGAAATCGAGGAAGCATTGTGGCGGAAGCATTCCGCGAACGGCTCCGGTACTGCGGAAGCCTTCATCGAATGGCTCCGCAATTGCGGGAGCATTCGCCGAATGGCTCCGCAACTGCGGAAGCCTTCGCCGAATGGCTCCGCTCGGCAAATCGCCCCGCCGTTGCGGAAGCGTTCGGCGAACTGCTCCGCAACTGCGGAAGCGTTCGGCGAACTGCTCCGCAATTGCGGAAGCCGTCGCCGAACCGCCCCGCAATTGCGGCAGCATTCAGCCAACCTCTCCGCAGTTGCGGGAGCATATAATGAACCTCCCCGCAGTTGCGGGAGCAGTGTGTGAACCGCCCATCGCGGCAGGATTCAGCGAACTGCCCGTTGCGGCAGGAATTCGCGAACCGCTCGATGCGGCGTGATTCCTAAAAAAAAAAAAAAAAAAAAAAAAAAAAAAAAAACGAGGGCGCTGCCCTCGACCCGCCCTGCTGTGGCGCCACAAGGGGGCAAGCCCCCTTGACCCCCTTTTTCTTTTTCCCCTCATATTTTCATTGTTGTGATTTGACGAATTATCGGTATGGCATTTTTCCACATGCATGAAGTAAATTGTGAATTTCTGAGAATGTAATGCAGCTAACAATTGTGTTGATGAACACATTTCAGAGAGTCACAGTTACAGCAGGATAACACTCTAGATAATACAGTGGAAAAATTTTGGATCTTGGTTGGGCCAAGAAAATGCACATCATGAATGATGCACAGGATCCCTATGAACCTGAGACAGATGCCATGGGGGAGAACATACAGGTTGAGAATGCTGAGACAGAATCTAATGGGAGAAGAAATCAAGAGACCCCTCCAGATGTTGCAGCCACCATGAGAAGCCTAAGGGTGGAGTTGCAAAGCTGTAGGGAAGATAATGAAAGGATGATTAAAGCGCAGGAAGAACAGAATCAGCTGAATGAAGCCATGCTTCAGAGTTTAACAGACATCCAAAGGCAAATAAACTCTGGGCATCAGATATCAAATCCAGAAAAGGGTGGGAGTAGCTCTAGAAGAAATTCCCGTAAGAGGGCCAGTAGCCCAAGAAGAATTTCTACAGACAACACATATAGTCCAGAAATGTCTTCTAATGAATCATCTGACTCTGAGGAATCCATTGAGGGTTCAAGTTCTTCATCTCACAGGAGCAAGAGGAAGAAGCACTACAAGAACAATTCACATGGGGAATTTAAGAAGGAAAAACCTCCTACATTTGACGGAGAGGTAAAATCTGGTCAAGAAGCTGAAGCTTGGCTTCTTGGGATGAGAAAATATTTTCAAGTCCAAGATTACTCGGGAAATATGAAGGCAAGGGTAGCCATCTTCAACTTGAACGGAAGAGCATCTATATGGTGGGAACACACCAGGCAGGTGAAGAAGATCAATGAGAGGAAAATTGTGTGGAAACAGTTCAAGAAATACTTCCAGCAGAAGTACCTCTCTGATAGGTACTATGATGATAAGATCAAAGAGTTCCATGAGCTGAGATTGGGACAATTGACCATGGAAGAATATGCAAACAAGTTCTTGGAGCTGCTAAGGTATGTTAAGTATATTCGAGATGATAAGGTCAAAATTCAGCGTTTCCTAAGTGGACTGCCCC
Organism: Larix kaempferi; assembly: GCA_027924585.1. NCBI lineage: Eukaryota > Viridiplantae > Streptophyta > Pinopsida > Pinales > Pinaceae > Larix > Larix kaempferi. The sequence goes on from BSBM01000077.1 coordinate 3,170,128, forward strand.
AGTCATATAAAGACAGAATTGAGTTTGATGAACCTCGAACTCTAGAGGAGGCCATAAGAAAGGCCAAGTATTGCTTTGATCAAAACAGAAGCAAACCAGAATTCCATAAGGCGTGGAAGGATAAGAAAAATGAGAAGTTTGATCAAAGGAAGAAGGGGTTCAAGCCTCCTCAATTCCGGAATCAGCAAAGGCAGCCATCACAGGTTGTGACTAAGCCAACCAGGACGATGGGAGACAAGCCGAGAGATCCAAAAGAGCCAAGAGAACCACTTCAATGTTGGGGTTGTGGAGGAGACCACATGCTTAGGAACTGTCCACATCGGAATGGGAATGCAAATCAAGTTCACAACATCCAAGGAGCTGGAACTGTGGGACAAGTGGCGAAGACAATCCCTAGAATCTATGCAGCAGTAGAAGACCGCCAGGCAGATCATCAGTCAACGGTGGTTGAAGTTGAAGGTAAGATTGCTAAGCAATCTGTTTCTATTTTGATTGACCCTGGATCTACTCACAGTTATGTCACTCCTAGAATTGTCGAGGTTTGTGCTTTCAAGAAATTAAAGCATAGTAAATCATGGTTAGTTCAACTAGCCACTGGAACCAAGAGAAAAGTTAGCGAAATAGTAGAGAAATGTCCATTAGAGATGGATGGGCTATTCACTTATGCAGATCTGAATATTTTGCCACTTGGTTCCTATGATATTCTCATTGGAATGGATTGGTTAGAAGCACACAAGGTTAAACTTGACTGCTACAATAAGACATTTGAATGCATGGACGAAGAAGGAAACCCGAGGGTTGTAAAAGGCATTCCAAAGGTGACTTCTGTTAGACAGGTTTCAGCCATGCAGCTGAACAAGTTCTGTAGGAAGGGATGTCAACTGTATGCAGCCCACGTTTTAGAGGCAGCAGAGAATGAAACTCTTAGATTGGAGGACTATCGTGTATTGCAAGAATTTAGAGATGTTTTTCCCGATGAGATTCCAGGACTCCCTCCAAAGAGAGACATTGACTTTACAATTGAACTTGTGCCAAGAGCGGCACCAGTGTCTAAGACACCGTACAGGATGAGCACACCGGAATTGCTAGAATTGAAGATGCAATTGCAAGAGTTGCTGGAAAAGAAATATATTAGGCCAAGTGTATCCCCGTGGGGAGCACCCGTTCTATTTGTGAAAAAGAAAGATGGAACACTCAGGTTATGTATCGACTACAGGCAGTTGAACAAAGTTACTGTGAAGAACAAATACCCATTGCCTCGAATTGATGACCTTTTTGATCAAATGAGAGGAGCAAAGGTATTTTCAAAGATTGACTTGAGGTCTGGTTACCATCAGGTAAGAATCAAAGAAGAAGATATCCATAAGACAACCTTTAGAACGAGGTATGGACACTATGAATTTGTAGTGGTACCATTCGGTCTCACAAATGCACCAGCTACATTCATGTGTCTCATGAATAATGTTTTTAGCAAGTATTTGGACAAGTTTGTTCTTGTATTCCTAGACGACATTCTCATCTATTCTAAGAATGAAGAAGAACATGAAGAACATCTGAGAATGACAATGCAACTACTAAGGGAGCATAAGCTGTATGCAAAATTGAGCAAATGTGACTTTTATAAAGATAGAATTCATTATTTGGGTCACATCATCTCCGACGAAGGAATATCTGTAGACCCTGAGAAGATTGAAGCCATTATGAATTGGCCAACTCCAAGGAATGTGACTGATGTGAGATCTTTTATGGGCCTTGCTGGTTACTACAGGAGGTTTATCGAAGGATTCTCCAAGGTTGCTAACCCGATCACTTCTTTGCAAAAGAAGGGGATAAAGTTTGAATGGTCACCAAGATGTGAGGAAAGTTTTCAACGGTTGAAGAATCTTCTTACAAGTGCACCTATTTTGAAGATTGCAGATCCGGAAAAAGACTTTGTGGTGTGTACCGATGCATGCAATCAAGGACTTGGAGGAGTTCTTATGCAAGACAACCACGTGATATGCTATGAGTCAAGAAAGTTGAAGGATCATGAGAAGAACTATGCTACTCATGATATAGAACTTGCAGCCATAGTACATGCCTTGAAGATGTGGAGGCATTACTTAATGGGAAGAAAATTCGAGTTAAGGACAGACCATTGTGGTCTGAAATACTTGTTTGATCAGCCAATGTTAAATGCTAGGCAAGCTAGATGGTTGGAATTTTTGTGTAAATTTGATTTTGAAATCAAACACATAAAAGGGAAAGAAAACAAGGTGGCTGATGCACTCAGCAGGAAGGTACATGAAATGTATGTGGCAGCGCTTAGTACTTGCCAACCAGATTTGAAGCAGCAGATTGTTAACCATATGGTTGAGGATGAAGTGTATGAGCAGATAAAGGGCAAATTGCAGCGGCAAGACCTTGGCAAGAAGAATGAAGGCTATCACTTGGAAGAAGGCGGACTTCTTACTTATAGGAATAGAGTCTATATTCCAAATGCAGCAGATTTAAGGAGAATGGTTATGGATGAGATCCATAAAGCTCCATACTCTGGTCACCCAGGATATCAGAAAACAATTGCTACAGCAAGAAAATATTATTTCTGGCCAGGTATGAAGAAGGATGTTGCTGAATACATATCTAAGTGCATGGAATGTCAGCAGGTGAAGGTTGAACACCAACACCCAGCAGGTTTATTGCACCCAGTGCAAATTCCAGAATGGAAATGGGAAGTAATATCCATGGATTTTATTACAGGATTGCTAATGACTAAGAGACAGCATGATTCCATCATGGTTGTGGTGGACAAGTTAACGAAGGCAGCACATTTTATACCGGTTAAGTCCACACATAAAGCCGATGCCATTGCAAATATTTTCATGAAGGAAATTTTCAGATTACATGGGTTGCCTAAGGCAATAATTTCTGATAGGGATACCAAGTTCACTTCAAATTTTTGGAAAGCTCTCTTTGCAGATTTGGGTACACAGTTGAACTTTAGCACCGCGTACCATCCTCAAACAGACGGGCAAACAGAAAGAGTAAATCAGGTACTTGAAGACATGCTCCGCATGTATGTAATGGACAAGCCATCCAAGTGGGAGGATTATTTACACCTGGTAGAGTTTGCATATAATAATGGGCAGCAAGAATCATTGGGAATGAGTCCATATGAGGCTTTGTACGGAAGAAGGTGTAGGACACCAGTGACTTGGGACAATTCAGTGAACAGAATTGTACTTGGGCCAGAATTGCTTAAGGAAATGGAACAAGAGGTTGCAAAGATCTGGCAAAATTTAAAAGCAGCCCAGGATAGACACAAAAGCTATGCAGATAAACACAGAATGCATAGGGAATTCAATGTTGGGGATCATGTGTATCTTAGAGTAAGATCAAGGAAGAGTTCCTTGAAGCTTGGGAGCTGTGCCAAGCTATCACCTAGATATTGTGGGCCATTTGAAGTGCTTGAAAGAATAGGGCCAGTTGCATATAGACTTGCATTGCCTGCTAGCACTAAAGCTCATAATGTTTTTCATGTCTCTTTGCTTAAGAAATATGTACATGATCCTAACCATGTGATTAATTGGGATGTGATCCAGGTGGAACCCGAGGGAGAATTCCAAACCGATCCATTGCGCATCCTAGACAAGAAAGTAACATTGCTCCGGAACCGAGCCATCGGACAGGTAAAGGTGCAATGGAAGCACTACGGTCCCGATAAGGCTACATGGGAGCTGGAGGATGCCATGAGGATGGCATATCCATTTTTGTTCGATTCTGATGAGCACTGAGGACAGTGCTAATGTAAGGGGAGGGGTATGTCACGTCCCCATTTTGACCCCCTTTTTGTAAATGATGTAAATACTGATATTTAATCATGGTGAGGAGCTCAAGGCCAAGGCTCCACCATTGATTTAGCGTTTATGTATCGGCAATTAAAATAGATTCCTATGGTTCTTGTGCGAGATGGGCACAATGTATATAAGACATCATGTAATTTTGAATTTTTAATGAAAAACCCACAACCGGCTATGCAATGCAACAAAAGAGATGGGGCATGGTTCTACAAGGAATAGGGAGGGAAATTATTCAAACCCTTGAGCCAATAGTATCAATCCATGTGACAGAAGGGAAACCCATAAACCACCAACTACCCATTTTGTCTCATGTACCCAATCATTTAATTTTTTCCAAGAAATTGGTTAAGGCAGTTAATGCCTAGGGAATGAAAGAGTATGGGCAAGCCATTTTCGTGCAGGGGCAAGCCATCAACTTGGAAAATCGTGTTTTTGCTTGAGAGGCAAGAAACCACCCACGAAATGGTGCCCAAAGCCATGGGGAATGGGCAGTCTTCAGGGATTCACGCAGTGGGAGCTATCTGGGTCATTCCCTTCACGTTTTTCAGCAAAAATCTTGCATTTTTCCATGCCTAGGAGTTCGTTTTTGCATATGCAGTAGCCTGGGAGTGAAGGGCCACGTTTTGGGGAGTGTAGGGAGGTCGTTTTTGCCCCTGAATGTCCAGGGACGTTTTTCTAAAAACGGATTTGGCTTCCTGGGTCATTTCCCAACTTTCCATTTTCGTTTTTGTGGGTTTCCACGTTTTTCTAAGTCAGCTGAAACCCCATCTCATGCCTCTCTCTGTAAAAACGTTTTATCTTGCCCCATAATTGGGTTCTGCTGTTATGTGCATCCTCGTTTTTGGTTTGAACCTGGGAATTGAAGTTTTGGAGTGGTAGTGGACAGAAGTAGCTTGATAAACCTAGTGGGGGAGACAACCTCTCAAGAAGATCAAGAGGGCCTTGGTCACTCTTCTATGCATACCCTGAGAGCACTAGATAGGGAAGGTATGACTTGAGGGACTGTATAGCAGAGAAAAGAATACTTCCTTGTGCTGGGTGTGTAGGTATTGTGGGTGCCAGGCTAGATAGATCTTGCAAGGTTATCCCTGGCTCTGTGCTGGAGCTCACTAGCTTAGCAACTCTTCCCTTCCATGTCCTAGCAGCCTGATAAACCCAATTGCAGATTGGCTTGGCTCATCTTGGTGTATGCTTGGCTATGTGTGAGTCTGCTGTTCCCTGGTTCCTTGTAGAGATCATGCCCAGCTCGGGGGTGGCAGTGGTGCTGAGAGATTGAGGAGCACACTGGCCTACGGTTGGGTGGAACGTTGCAGTTGCATAGCCAGTTGCGTGGGATTACTTTTGTATAAGATAAGTATTCTCTTGTGTTAAATTGCATTTGATGATTTGATGAACATCTTAAATGTATGATGGATGTGAAATTCTTAATATTCCGCTGTGATTTTCTTAAAACCATACAGTCCATCTATCTCTGTTATATTATGTTCATGCTTATGATTAAACGTTTCATAGGGCTAGCCGCCCAGTTTAATATCGCATCTGTTATGCATTTGTATATGTATACATTCTTTTTGCCTTGAATGCTTGTTGAACGTGAATGGGGCTGGATGCCCGGATCTTCCGTCACGATCCTCGGCTGGATGCCCGGATCTTCCGTCACGATCCTCTCCATCTAGCTGGTTGGATGGGAGGGGACGTGACAAGATACTTTGAGTTACAGACTTTTGTTAAACTATGGAGCTGCTATTTTGAATAAAAGACTTGATGTTTCTTTCGATTCAGCATATATAAGTTTTTCCACTCCTGAGTACGAGTTGGCGAGGGCCCCTCCAACACGTAATTCAGGAGATCTTACTATTCAGGTATTTCTTCGTTATGTGCTTTACATTGACTGAAATCTATACTTCATATGGAAGCATTTGAATGGTGTTAGTTAGTATGATTTTATTTCTGTAGTAAAGCAACCAGTTGATTCCGTAGTAGTTTATAATGCATTCTGTAGTTCGGTAATACTGTTTTAGTAGTCCTGTAGCAGCATTATTTCAAGGCATATTTTCATGTCCCAAATTTGGAATTGGGTCACAATGGCCTAATCACATTAGCCATATTCATTAGAGTTTGTAAAATTGATGTTAAGGGTCAAATAATTGCCAAGGAGGAAAATTACTAGTTTCCTAGGTTTGGGGTGGAAGCTTTGGGATTTGGAATAAGGGGGATAATAAATGATGTTTAGACATTAGAAGGGTTCAATTATTTAATAAATAGAGTGAATAAAGAAATTCAAATGAAATCCTAGGTGACAAATGGTTTTGGAGACATATGGAGGATGTGGGACCCACACTAGCTTGATTTTTCATAATACATGGTATCTCTCTTTTGCAAATTCGAATTAATGGGAATGTGAAAACTCTTAGGTGAGTTGGTAAGTCATAACACATTTCATTGAGCATCTTAGGTCTAATTGGGAAGGATTGGTAACCTCCATGGAAGATAAAGAGTCAAAGTGGAATTTTGTGGACACTTGGGCTAGATTCCCTAGCCCCTATGACACCAATGATGGAGCATCTATGACAACTTTGACAAATTACAGACCTGAACTCTGACATCTGACCACTATGACATGTCAGCCCCAAAAATAGGCTCAAATAAGGCGAATTTGGGAGTTGGAGAAGCCAAAGAGACTCAAAATCGAATTTGGGAGAAGATGGAAGGTTGGAACTAGGAGACAAGTGGCAAATGTGGAATATTTCCTAAATGGAAATCTATTGAATCTATTGAATCTATTGAGAGGATTTCGACCCTTAGAAGTCTAATGTTGGTTATAAAATGTAGAAATGAAGTATGAGAATAGATTTTGATCATTTGTAGAATTTGCAATTGCATTTGTGAAGAGGGAGAGCTAGTGGATGATTAGTTTCTTGCCTTAGCCAATTTCGAGGGTGAAAGATTCCCATCCAAGTTGGTAATTGGAAAGGCCATTCAGAACTTTCATTTGGAGCTTTAATGTAGTCTTTATTTGCAGGTGTAAGCTATAGGGCAGCTCATGTTTTCTTCTATTGCGGCTCACTCCTTCAACCATTTCCAGTTTTGATGGCATATTCTTGATACTTGAGGGAGGGTGTTTTTGGTGAGCTATTGTACTCTTTGGGAGAGATTTTAATGCCCCATTTATTTTTTAATATGAAGTAAATACTCTGTTCTTCATCTCAAAAAAAATTCAGGTCGAAATTCCAAGTATAAATGTATAAATCGCATTTTTAATGGAAGAGCAATGCCATTTCCCCACTACCTTGTTGTGAATCAATGTATTGATGATGATTTCGAATGAATGGATGATTCTCTGATATATTTGTGATCAATATACTGCCATGGATGTCTTCTACAAGTTTCATGTACTGTACTTGAGCATTTGAATCATTTTTACTCAGTTTAGTTGTATTGGGAGGTGAAATAGTGCCATTTCCCCAGGGGTCGAATTGGGGATTTTTGCAGTTGAATGGGAGAGGGTGAGAACAGTTGTAATAATCCATTAATGGTGCATATGAGACTTTAATAAAATAATTAACACATTACATACCTTTGTTCATAAATTTGAGTGGGTTTGGGGGCATTTGGGAAGCCATTTTCAGTACTTACCCCAGGGGGATTTGAACCCCAAATTACTAGTAAAATTGCATAATTGGTCCAGAATATTAAGAGAGTTTGCAGAGGTATTTTGGTGGAAATATTTAATCCATAAACATCATATTCAAGTTCTAATATCATTCATACACATTCCTTGAATATTTGAAGGCATTTGGAGTCAATTTGAGACCTGGAGACCAATACTAGTCAAAGGAAAATCACTAGTGAAGTTACCTACATTGATCAGAATTGAAAGAGGATTTGCAGAAGTATTTTAAAGGTCCAAAGGCATCCCTGAAACACATATTTATGTTATAATATCATTCATATACCTTCTCAGAATATTTGGGATCATTTGGGGCAAATTTGGGACTTAGAGATCAAAACTAGTCAAAGGTCGAACTAGGAAAAAAAAGTGGAAAATTGTAATTTTAATAAAATTCCTAATAAGGGACATTACAGTGGTATCAGATCATGGAACTTGCACCCGTGTATTAGGTACATAAATTCAATAATAATTGGCATCCATGTCTTACTATTATGATGAATCCTATGAGTACAATTCTTATGAGGAATATGCAGATGCTTATGAGCAATATGAAGCAGAATGTGAATGGTACGAGGAAGAGGTGCCATCATGCAACACTTCTTACAATTTCAAGAGTAATGAAGATTATTCTTATGACTTTAAATCTGATGAATATGAGTGTGTCACACCAACCAAGGATAATTCTATGAGTCAGTTCCAAAGATGGAAAGCAAAATATAAAACCTTGCCCCAACAATATCAAAAATATCAAGAATATCTTGCTTTTAGCAAAAATACACAAAATGCCATGTCTTTTGAGTACTTTGCTGAACATGTTTTTGAAAATAGGCCCAAAAATGAAGATGTGGAGTTAATAAAGAAAGGTTTATGCCCTTCTTGTAAAGAACCTTGGAGTGAGTATCATACATGTGTGCATGAAATTATGTCCCACTTGAGGAGAGCTTTTGGGAATTCTTCAAAAAGAGATTCCAAAGATATTGATCATAAGGAAAACAAGGGGAAAAATGCATCATCTTGCTTGAAGGATAAAAATGAAGAGACTTCACAAGAGCATGCAGAAGATTCTATTGAAAATATGGAAGATCATTTCAAGACACCTTCTAGCTTAGACATGAACCAAAGAGCATCTACTGATGGATGCTTAAACTATGAAGGAGTACCTACTGATGGGTGCTCACAACTCTATGTTGGTGACATAGAGATCACTTTTGAAAGTGTTGTTGCAAGCCCAAGTTCCATTAAGCATGATAATGAAGACCTTGTAGCAATTGAAGAAGAACCAAGATCAACTTCCCCATCACCACTTGAGCTTCATGAAGTTGGTCCAATCAAAATTGAAGAAGATGAGGAGGTTCATTTGCAAGAGCCTCATTTTCTTGAAGGGTCCTTAAAGATGAATGAAAATAAGATCCAAGAGTCCCTCAGCATTCTCCATGACACTCAAGCATTGGTGTCAAATTCTTGTTGGAGAGCTACTTCATTGGAGGAAACATCCTTCCTTGAAGACATGGAGAAGATTCAAAGAGCAATGTGCCACATCAAAGGTAATTTCATGTCTTTGCTTTTTGATAGAAACCATTTGTTTGAGCTTAATGAATTGTTACATGATGCATACTTGAAGAATAATTAGGATATTCATAAGCTCACAATTCAAAATGAGCAACTTCTTGAAAAGTTGCAAGATACTTGTTTTTCCTCCTATGTTTCAGATTGTCAAATGGTAGATTGTTTGGAGGATTCTCATGACATGGTGGATCATAAGAAATGTGGGAATTTGAATGTGCTTAATGTGTTTGAAGATTAACTTGAAGAGATCCAAACACTTGATGTGGTGGAAGAGGAACTTGAATTGTCTCTTGATGAAGCTTATGCAATTTTTAAAGAAGAGCATGATTCCTCTACATTGGAACCAATCTATGACAAAGGTTTCCCACTTTTGAAGGAGCTGCATGATACTACCCACATGGATCCTTCCCATGATGAAACTTCTGAACTTTTTGATCATTTGGGTGAGTTAGTACATTCTCCTACATCCTACAATTCCATGTTTTGCAGTATTAGTCTCATTGAAGTATGGGTGAAAGGGTTCTTTTTGATGGTGCCACATGAGGAGTATGGAACTCCTAGATTTAACTTTTATGATGACATGGTTGGAGCACATTCTTATTCACATTTGCAGCAGCATAATTTGTCACTTTATGATGATTCACATCTACATGGATGCACCTATGATATGGATTTGAGTCACTTGAAGACTCATGGTTTTTCTTGCTCAACACTGGGTTCATTTGATGTTAGAGGAACTTCATCCAACACTTGGGTGAATAGATTTATGATGGGAGAATATTTTTGTTGGCAGCCACATACTTTGTTACATCTTTATGATTCTCACATTCATGGATGTATGGGTGAGACTTCTTTGAGTCATTTGAAGTCTCCTTTTTTTTTCTGCTCATTATTTGGTTCAGATTTTAGTGGAGATTCTTCATTCACTTCTTGGATGAAAGAATACATGGTTGAATATTTTGATGCATATCACATCCTTTTGGAGCAGCATTATAGGACATGGGATCCTCACCTATGTCATTGGAGCAGATTTGATTGGTCACTTGAAGCTTGTATGCACTTGGAAAATCGTGGTCTACTTGCTTGGAGGTACAAGCACTTTCATGATTCTTTGATGAAGCACCTCCTTGATGTACATTTTCATTATGTAGTTATGTACTTTGATGATATATATTTTGTACTCATGATGTTTGGAAGAATGCATACAATAAAATGGGATCCAGGAATCATCTTATCTGATGGTATGGGTTGGAGAGCACTCTTCATTGTTGGGGTGCAATACAAGCAATGGGACCCTGGAATAATTTTTATCTCATTGGTTTCAATTTTTTGGGGGAAACAAAAAGTATGGGAGATGGATTTTCCACTTAATAAAGTGATTTTTATCAGAGTAGTGCAGCAGCAAGCATGGTGGTTCCTCTCTAAAATCTTCATGGAAACTCAAAGACTCAAGGTTTCGCAATTCAATGGCAACTTCAAAAAATTATACAGAAAGCAGGTTCTTCAACACCCATGTTTGAAATTGCTTGTGGAAAAGCAATATTGGGAAGGGAGGATTTGTCATGTCCCAAATTTGGAATTGGGTCACAATGGCCTAATCACATTAGCCATATTCATTAGAGTTTGTAAAACTGATGTTAAGGATCAAATAATTGCCAAGGAGGAAAATTACTAGTTTCCTAGGTTTGGGGTGGAAGCTTTGGGATTTGGAATAAGGGGGATAATAAATGATGTTTAGACATTGGAAGGGTTCAATTATTTAATAAATAGAGTGAATAAATAAATTCAAGAGAAATCCTAGGTGACAAATGGTTTTGGAGACATATGGAGGATGTGGGACCCACACTAGCTTGATTTTTCATAATACATGGTATCTCTCTTTTGCAAATTCGAATTAATGGGAATGTGAAAAATTTTGGGTGAGTTGGTAAGTCATAACACATTTCATTGAGCATCTTAGGTCGAATTGGGAAGGATTGGTAACCTCCATGGAATATAAAGAGTCAAAGTGGAATTTTGTGGACACTTGGGCTAGATTCCCTAGCCCCTATGACACCAATGATGGAGCATCTATGACAACTATGACAAATTGCAGACCTGACCTCTGACATCTGACCACTAGGACATGTCAGCCCCAAAAATAGGCTCAAAGAAGGCGAATTTGGGAGTTGGAGAAGCCAAAGAGACTCAAAATCGAATTTGGGAGAAGATGGAAGGTTGGAACTAGGAGACAAGTGGCAAATGTGGAATATTTCCTAAATGGAAATCTATTGAATCTATTGAGAGGATTTCGACCCTTAGAAGGATAATGTTGGTTATAAAATGTAGAAATGAAGTATGAGAATAGCTTTTGAGCATTTGTAGAATTTGCAATTGCATTTGTGAAGAGGGAGAGCTAGTGGATGACTAGTTTCTTGCCTTAGCCAATTTCGAGGGTGAAAGATTCCCATCCAAGTTGGTAATTGGAAAGGCCATTCAGACCTTTCATTTGGAGATTTAATGGAGTCTTTATTTGCAGGTGTAATCTACAGGGAAGCTCATGGTTTCTTCTATTGCAGCTCACTCCTTCAACCATTTCCAGTTTTGATGGCATATTCTTGATCCTTGAGGGAGGGCGTTTTTGGTGAGCTATTGTACTCTTTGGGGGAGATTTTAATGCCCCATTTATTTTGTAATATGAATTAAATACTCTTTTATTCATCTCCAAAAATTTTCAGGTCGAAATTCCAAGTATAAATGTATAAATCTCATTTTTAATGGAAGAACAATGCCATTTCCCCACTACCTTGTTGTGAGCCAATGTATTGATGATGATTTCAAATGAATGGATGATTCTATGATATATTTGTGATAAATATACTTCCATGTATGTATTCTACAAGTTTCATGTACTGTACATGAGCATTTGAATAATTTTTACTCAGTTTAGTTGTATTGGGAGGTGAAATAGTGTCATTTCCCCAAGGGTCGAATTGGGGATTTTTGCAGTTGAATGGGAGAGGGTGAGAACAGTTGTAATAATCCATTAATGGTGCATATGAGACTTTAATAAAATAATTAACACATTACATACCTCTGTTCATAAATTTGAGTGGGTTTGGAGGCATTTGGGAAGCCATTTTCAGTACTTACCCCAGGGGGATTTGAACCCCAAATTACTAGTAAAATTGCATAATTGGTCCAGAATCTTAAGAGAGTTTGAAGAGGTATTTTGGTGGACATATTTCATCCATAAACATCATATTCAAGTTCTAATATCATTCATACACCTTCCTTGAATATTTGAAGGCATTTGGAGTCAATTTGAGACCTGGAGACCAATACTAGTCAAAGGAAAATCACTAGTAAAGTTACCTACATTGATCAGAATTGAAAGAGGATTTGCATAATTATTTTAAAGGTCCAAAGGAATCCATGAAACACATATTTATGTTATAATATCATTCATATACCTTCTCAGAATATTTGGGATCATTTGGGGCAAATTTGGGACCTAGAGATCAAAACTAGTCAAAGGTCGAACTAAGGAAAAAAAGTGGAAAATTGCAATTTTAATAAAATTCCTAATAAGGGACATTACACATATTTTCAGCATCTATTTCCCTATGTGCTCACATTGCTTTTGAACAGTGATTTAAATCTTAAAGCTTATGCACTCTCTCATTACTCTGATTGTTCGTTAAGATTGCTTACTTTCAATACTGTGGTTCATTAATGATATTTACTTCCTGAAATTCTGATTAATTCTTAGCATTAGATGATGGTATACCAAACTTGGTTTCGGAAATTAAATATGTTATACCAGACTTACAGTTTATGAATTTGATTTACTTAAATAGGTTAGACCAGACTTATAGTTTCTGCATTTGATTTATAGTAATTGTTTCTTAAATAAAAGATCCATCTTTCATTATTCTCGAATAGATCTGCTATGTTTTAGTATTCACTTCCATAGAACATATTGACGATTTTCAACACTTAGATTCTTTAATATAGATTATTGTCTTCAGTACTTGAACTTCTTAGCATAGGTATTTTTCAGCCATAGATTAAGCAACCCTTTTCCATCTTATTTGATTTCTTTTAGGAAACCCTTAAACACTGATACCAACACCCAACCACGATCAAGATTATCCTATAAGAGCACATATAGTGCTTGCACATCTGAAGTTTGTACATCCCCTGGGTTGATAATTAAAGTAGGCTCTTAGTCTAGCTGCTCTCATTAGGAATCCATCCTGAGATCTCACCACTTTTTGACGTCGTTGCCGGGGAGGTGCTAAGTCGTTTAGGAGACATCTTCGAAAACAACACAAAAAGAAACATAAAGATTTTTACCAATGAAGGCCTCGTCGGCAAAGGGATAGGTTTGGACGCTTTCTGCCTAAGCGTCCCATGAGAAACAACGGTAACAACAGTTCTAACCATTCTCATTTTGAATTTCTAAACTCTGAAAATGAAACTGACTCCACATACGATCCAAACAGAGACAACTTCTCTACTAGTTCCAGCTCAAACAACACTATGGCAGGCGAAGAAGAGAAACCTAGGGAGCTATTAACCTTCCCCATTAGCATACCTCTTGGAGATGCTAGGATGAAGAATATCAACCCTAACAATTTGCCAAACTTCCATGGATTGACTTCAGAAGATCCCAACACATTCCTGTTTGAATTTGAGGTAATTTGCAGATCCATTGATTACACTACGGATGCACAAAAGCTGAAACTTTTTCCCTCCACACTGAAATATTTATCACATAGGTGGTTCATGAGTTTAGAGGGAAATAGTATTTTTAGTTGGGATTAGATGAAACATGCATTCCTAGAAAAATATAGGGACTATTGCAAAGCAAAGGATACAAGGGATGAAATATTTAGGATGCAGCAGGGAGACCGTGAATCCTTAGAAGACTATGCCCAGTGTTTTCAGCTTAGCTACAAATGAGCTAACCATTGCACCCTAGACCCTGAATCACTGAATCTTGTCCTTATTAGAGGGATCAAAGAAGAGAATTTTGAGATCTTAAACCTCTTAGGAGATGGAGACATATTTCAGAAGACGTATCACCAGATACTCCAGATCTTCAAGAACCATTCTAGGTCTAGGAAAAGCAAGAATGGGACTATTAGGAACCCATGTCTTTACTTTGTTAGTATATTGTTGTTGGACGCATATGCTTTGTAAGTCGTCCCGTAGTATTTGTTGATCAATATTTTGTGTTATTGTTGTTGGCGCATATGCTTTGTAAGTCGCCCGTAGTATTGTTGATCCATAGTTTGTAGTGGCCCATGGTTTTGACCCATGGTATTGGCACCTAGACTTAGTATATAAGTGTGTGTTGAGACCTATGAAGGACCGTGAAGTTATTTGTATTGAGCTTGCTCATAGCAGGTTGCCCCCTCGAAGTGGCCTGTGATCAATATAAAAGTGATTATGAGTTCTATCATTTCTGCTATTTCGCATATTCTTATTAATTAATTGTTGCAGGTGCTTTACATCTGGTATCAGAGCACTTTCTTGGGCTCGCTGGGTGAAATTTTTGCCAAATTTTTTTTTGCATCTATTGCAGGTTCGTATTTGGGAGTAATACCTATCCGCTTAACTATGGGAAGTACTTGGGCATAAGCCCTAAAACTAATTGTGAGGAGTACCACAGGAACCCCGAAGTAGCTGGCCCATTGAGAGAACCTTCCAGCGAAAAGGACAACGACCCCTACCAGATTGACTAGTTCCCACCCATGAGGTAAATCAAGAGCTATCATTTGTGGCAAAGCGGTTATAAGTTTTACCTGAGCCGTGGAGTGAGGGGTACTGCCCCAATACGCAAGCCATCAGACAGCATTGGTGGCCGAGTGAAACCCCTGAACTATTAGGAAGCCGCACATACCTGGGGTCCATATCTATTTTCAGCTGAACTGTTGTCGATCACTGTTGCGTCGTTTCAGATCCAGTCATTCAGATCCATTCGGAAAGCCGTTCCAGATCCAACCGTTTTCAATCCATTCGGCGTCGCTTCAGATCCCTCTATTTCCGCTCACTTCTGTAAATCTGTTCCAGTTCCCTTCCGAACCATAGCCGTTTCAGATATCTCCCTTGTTTTCACTATGTTTCCCTTGAAATTTTCAGGGAACCCCTGTCATCCCATTCTGCATATTTCATTCCTGAGGACCCTATCCCCAATTCCCCTTCCCAAAGCCCGAAATCCCACATTTGTCTATTTTTAGGGTTTGCCAGAACTTCGTCAGATTTCACCCCATCACCTTCAAATTTTACCACAGAGTTCCTTTCTGAATTCTGCTTCTTTGTCCCCCTCTGCCAAATTTTCCCATTCTTTCACCCCGCTTCTGAAATCCTCATTTTTGCTTCCCTGTCTATCCGACAGTGTCCAAAACCTAGTCAAACCCCAATTACCCTTCAAATTTGTTCCCAAGTCCATATTTTCCTTTACTGAAGCAGTTTCTGTTTTTGTTTTCCTACCCAGTCAACAAACAAACAAAAAAAACTCCTGGTTATGGTTGTCACCCGTGCAGGAGCAAAAACCATGGAAGACGCACTTGCAGCCATCCAAGCCAAACTTCAGGATCTGGATGAAAAATTTCTCGGCCTCCATCTTGAACATTCAGCTCTGAACAACAAACGGCAGTCCGAGTCTTCATCAAACAATGCGTTCTCTTCTTCCAGCAATTTCCGTGGTCCAAAGCTTGATTTTCCTCACTTCAATGGTACTGATCCAACTGGATGGATCTATCGTGCAGAACAGTATTTCAGTCTACATAATACTTTTGACGTCAACAAAGTTCCGCTTGCATCCTTTCATTTGAAACAGGAAGCTCTTCAATGGTACCGTTGGTACATCAAGGCTCATGAAGAGCCAAAATGGCCAGACTTTTGCCAGCTCCTTTTGCAACGATTTGGTCCTAGTGCTTTTGATGACTTCACAGGAGCCCTCACTAAACTTCGCCAAATTGGCACTGTGAGAGAGTATCTAACCGAATTTGAGAAACTAGCCAACCACACTGCAGGATTGTCTGATGACTTTTACTGGAGTTGTTTTATCAGTGGTCTAAAGGATGACATCCACTCTGAGGTCAAAATGTTCTGTCCCAACACAATGATGGAAGCCCTAGCATTGGCTAAGTTGGCAGAAGACAAGATTGCATCCCAACAACGCTCCAAGCCCACTTTTGTTCCCTTCCAAAATATGGGTTCTCAACGACAACCTGTATCGCAGGCTCCTCGACAAACTCCTATCAAGCGTTTGTCTGAAACAGAGATGCAAGCACGCAGAGAAAAGGGGCTTTGCTATAATTGTGATGAGAAATTCACTCGGGGACATAGATGTGTTCAGCAAAAGCTCTATCTCTTGGATGTGGATTCTCCGCCTGCCTCTGAAATTGGTTACGAAGATCCAGAAACAGTGGATGCTCCAGTCGACATTCAGGAACCGCCTATTGACCCTCCGTCTCAGGATGACCAGCCAGAGATATCTCTCCATGCTTTAGCTGGAATCACCACCCCCCAAATAATGCGGGTCAGGGGTTACTTCAAGAAGCTTCCTCTTACAATACTCATTGATTCTGGTAGTACTCATAATTTCATTGACCCTCGGATCGCCAAACAAGCTGATTGTTTTATCCATCCTTGCTCCAACTTTGAAGTCATGATTGCCAATGGGGGCACCTTACCTTGCAAAGGGAAATGTCGAAATGTGCATATCTCTATGGGAGATTATACCTTGCGCTCTGACATGTTTGCCTTGCCCTTAGGCGGATGTGATGTGGTTTTGGGTGCTCAATGGCTACGCACACTTGGCCCTATCTTATGGGATTTTGCTGAACTTTGGATGCAGTTTTCCCTCCATGGGAAAAAACACACATTGACAGGATTACAACCAGGTTCTCTCAGCATCATCAGTTCACATCGCATGGAAAAACTCCTCAAGAAGAA
This sequence comes from Larix kaempferi, assembly GCA_027924585.1. NCBI lineage: Eukaryota > Viridiplantae > Streptophyta > Pinopsida > Pinales > Pinaceae > Larix > Larix kaempferi. The sequence continues at coordinate 3,187,156 of BSBM01000077.1, forward strand.
TTCACATGGTGTCATCGCTTAGATCCATTCCATTCAGATGCAACCATCAGCGGTCTCCACTACTCCTTTGGATCTACAACAAATTCTAGATCGATATACAGGTGTCTATGCTGAACTAGTGGGATTTCCACCTTCCAGGCCAGAAGACCATCGTATTCAGCTCCTTCCTGGCAGCGTTCCTCCCAACATCGGGCCCTATCGCTACCCATTTCACCAAAAAATGGAGATTGAAATGCTCGTTCGGTACTTATTGAAGCAAGGTATTATTCGCCCAAGCACTAGTTCCTTTGCTTCTCCAGTTCTTCTTGTCCGCAAACAAGATGGGTCATGGCGCCTCTGCATTGACTTCTGAGCACTTAATCACCTCACCATCAAGGATAAGTTTCCAATTCCTATTGTTGATGAGCTTCATGGGGCTCACTTTTTCTCCAAGTTGGATCTTCGTTCTGGGTATCATCAAATTCAGGTTCATGAGGATGATATCCCTAAAACAGCTTTCCGCACACATGATGGCCATTTTGAGTTTTTGGTCATGCCCTTTGGCCTCACTAATGCTCCTTCCACATTCTAGGCCTTAATGAATAAAATATTTCGACCCTACTTGCGGAAATTCATTCTGGTATTCTTTGATGATATCCTCATCTACAGTAAAACATGGGATGAACAGATCCTGTCATGCAAGTTTTCTCTGACCATCATCTCCACGCCAAGCAGTCTAAATTTGTTTTTGGACAGAAGGAAGTTGAGTATCTCGGGCACATTATCTCAGCACAAGGAGTTCGTGTGGATCCTACCAAAATCGATGCCATGAACAATTGGCCGCATCCTCAGACACTCAAGAGCCTTCATGGTTTTTTGGGGTTGACTGGCTACTACCACAAGTTTGTCAAGTATTATGGGAAGATTGCGGCTCCATTAACTGCTCTATTGAAAAAGGATGCTTTTACATGGACACATGCTGCTCAGTGCTCATTTGACAAACTAAAACAAGCTATGTGTACTACACCTGTTCTAGCTATGCCCGATTTTTCCAAGCCCTTCACTATTGAGAGTGATGCTTGCGGAAATGGACTTGGTGTTGTTCTCCTTCAAGACGAACACCCCATTGTGTTCACCAGCAAAGCCCTTTCCGGTAAGAATTTAGCTACCTCTACCTATGAGAAGGAAATGATGGCTATTTTGCATGCAGTATAGAAGTCACGACCATACCTATTAGGGCCTCATTTCTACATCAAGACTGATCACTAGAGTCTGAAATATTTCTTGGAACAGCGTGTCTCCTCCCTAGCACAACAGAAATGGGTTAGCAAACTCATGGGCTATGACTATGAGATCACTTACAAAAAGGGTAAAGACAATATTGTGGCAGATGCTCTTTCTCACACATTTGATGCCCAAGGTTCTCTTTCAACTATTTCTATGCCTGTTCCAAATTGGTTGCAATCGGTTCAACATGGTTATGTCAATGACTCTTCCTTATCTCAAATCATCCAACGCTTGACCAACAACCCTTCTGCTATACCACATTACTCTTGGGATGGTGCTTCTCTGAGATACAAGGGTCGTCTGGTGCTTCCCCAGAGCACAGATCTTCAATAGGCTGTCTTCTATGAACTCCATGCTTCTCCATTAGCAGGGCACTCTGGGTTCCTCAAAACGTATGAACGGGCACGGCGTAACTTCTTTTGGTAGGGCATGTGTTGGGGCCAAGGTCGCAGCTATAGTAAAAGCTGCGAATTTTGAGAAAAAGCACGAGTATGGAAGGAAAGTGCTAAATTTTGGGACAAGCACTAAGTTTTGGGTAAGAAGGAGACGGTGTGCAGTACGGTGCCAGATGGATGATCTCAGCGCAGATCACGGACCGGAAATTGCGGAGCTCGCGCGCACGTCATCAAAGAATGAAGGTGGCTCAGCTACCATAATAAATAAGGCGATGGAGTAGAGGGCTCAGCTACCCTCATTTAAAGGCTTAGTACAGAAGTTATGGTTGCTCGGATCAAGGAGGAGCAACGGACCAGAGCATTGAAGGCGAAGGACGATCGCCCATACCCACAATCTGCGCTGGAATTCATGGAGCCTGCAGGAAGCGGCGACGTGACTGCAAGCGGCGCCTACAGTACACCTAGCCATGTGCGTGGTTAGGGTTTTTGGGAATCACTGTTGGGAAAGGCCCACAGTTTTGTAAAGGTGTGACCGTCATGGCCACCTATATAGATGAATCATTGTAATGGGTAGAGGCTTCTTCCTCCCTTCCCCTAGTCCCTTCCTTTTGGAGAGTTAGAGAGTTAGATGCTAGACTGTTAGAGAGCCAGTCTAAAGGATAGATCATGTGTTGATTATCCTTCACTGTATTTTCTACCCGGTGTGTAGAACTCGAGAGAAAATCGGATAGCCGAGGAGCTAATCCCTGAGTTGCCAGACAGTCTGAGTCGACGTCTGTGCCTTTGTAATCTCCATAGAGAGGAGACAAGCTTGAGAGAAGGGCTCCCAGCTGTGTGCGTGGAGTTTCCGGTAAGTTCTAAGGCTGCAGCTGTGTGCGCAGCATATTGTATAACTCTATCATTTTCTGGTTAATATAAAACTCCTGAGGACGTGGTTTTCCTCGAGGAGATGAGCTTCACTTATATCTTCTTGTTATAACGTTTGCGTGAATGATAACTATTTAGAGTTCAGTATTTGTGTATGCAAGACTTCTGTCTTATCTTTGTGACTGTTTGAGCAAGTTGGAAAGATCCCTTGATAACTATAAGTGTCTTAAGTACTAAAGAAGTAGTAACACACGGTCGCTGCGGCGAGAGCAGACTGCGTTACTGTGCTGGATGTGAAGGGCGAGAAAGTGTTTAGCACGTCGACCCAAGGGATAGTTACCTGCTGCGTTAGAGAGGAGAAACTGCGCAGTAGACCTGCCAAGGGAGGAATCCTCGCAGCTGCGCCGAGCGGCCTGCAGGAAGGTCCGACCGCCGATTTCACAGGAACCATTCAAGGAAGAGCTATCTCCGCGTCACCCCGGTTAAGGAAACCTGATTCCTTAACCCCCCCATAGCCACTTCGGGTGAGACCTCGAGCTGCCGCGCAGCTCGTTGCCGAGAGGGCCAGTGCGCCAAGGGGTTTTGTTGCTGCGCTTCATTAAAACCCGGGTCTGCCCAGAGAGAGCAGTCAACAAATGGTTCCGTTGCCTAGTGATCAACAAATGGTTCCGTTGCCGCGCGGATGAGACTTGTTCTTTCAGCGACGTGTGAGATACTGTTGGAGTCAACAAATGGTTCCGTTGCCTAGTGACCAACAAATGGTTCTGTTGTCTTATGACTTTTTGATCACATTACTTCCATGGCTTTGAACCCTGTTGATTGAGCCAACAAATGATTCCTTTGCCTTGCGACTTGTTGCTGTAAGACTTACTAGTCACGCGACATCTGAGACTGTTGCTGAAGACAACATAAGGTTCTGTTACACTGAGACTTGCTCAGCTAACAAATGTGTTACTGGAATCCTACAGCTAAAGAAATTGGAGATTGGTTTGATTTAAAGGCTAAAGAGTTTGCTGAACAAGAAAATAGAAGCCCTACGCTTCAAACAGAAGATTGGTTACAGAAGTATATTTATGCTGACCTTTACGAAATTTTCTTTGTTACGTTTGCATTGGAGTTACACGCTTGGATAGCCAAGTTAGCAGATTCTAGACCTACGCTGCATGTTGATCGACCCGTCACGTGGACGCCTGAGCTAGTCAGTATTGTGAAGCAGATAGACAATCCTGTGTCCCGCGCAGTAGACTTTTGGTTGAATAGTCTATTGGAAGGTTTCATTACCGAATTTGCAGTCGATACAAGAAAGAGTTTCAGTGAAGCTGAGAGGAGTTTCTTCCAAGTACACAGAGGTAAGTTCTTAAATTCTCTGAACTTATGGATTAAAATGCTTCTGTATGAAAAAGGAAAGCTATGTATTGCTTCTGATGAATAGCATAGTCAAGTAATGTCCGTAGATTCTGATAGTGATCCTGAAGTTATTGGTTGCACTCGTAGTGGAAAACGATATAAAGTAGGCCTTGACCAATATCCTTTTGAGTCTAGCCCAAACGATAGCCAAGTCCCTAGAGCAAGCCATATAGAACGACAAGGGAGTGCTCATATCCCGTATTACCCCTTTACACCGCAAAAACCAGACGGAGCTCAGTATAATCCTACAGTAACACCTTCTAGTAGCCCACACGCTACTTCTAGTACCTCTGTACCACCTTTGTTTAACCATCCCAGAGGCACTGCTACGGTACCTCCACCTCAAACCCGTGCAAGAAGGATGGGTGATGACATGAAACTACCAACTTTTAGAGGAACAGGGATAGAGGACCCTGAGCAGCACTGGTTCTTATGTGAAGCCATTTGGACAATTAAGCAAATTAATGACGATGCTGTTAAACTGGTTCAGTTAGCAACCACACTAAGAGAAAGAGCCTTGACTTGGTTCATGAAATACTCAGCAGCACAGAATAGGACGCTTGCTGAGGTAAGAAATGCCATGATTAGAGAATTCAAGAAACCTAAGTCAGAATCACAGTGTATAACAGAGCTCAAAGACATCAAACAGTTACCTACAGAATCAGTATGGGACTTTGACCAGAAGTTCAAAGCTTTGATAGATCAAGTAAGCTTCGAGTTTGCACCACAGCAACATAAAGAGTGGTTCATTGCTGCGCTGCTCCCACACATTAGACTTCCTCTTATGCAACAGAATCTCAATACTCAGGAACAAGCTCTAGAAATGGCTATGAAACTAGAAGCTTCGCCAATTGCAGGAACAAGCAACGATGTTGCGCATTTACAGAACCAATTAGCAAACTTAACCTTGCAAGTGCATGATATTAAGAAAGGCAAGGAGATTAAGGAAGAAATTTGGTGTACAAAATGTAAAGCCCAAGGTCATTCAAAGGACCATTGTCCTGTTTTCATAGACTATATTGCAACTGGAGCACCTAATCCTTTACCACAGGCACAAGGGCCTTGGTGTGAAATCTGCAGAACTAGAGGTCATAGACCACAAGAATGCCACTTACTTCAGAAATATGTACAAACTCCAAAGAATCTATATTGTAATTTCTGTAAATCAGTAGGTCATGATGAGAACAATTGTAGAGCATATGATCTTATGATAGAAAGAAAGCATGATGTTTATAGGGTACAAGCAGAGACACAAGGACCCACAGCAGGTCCACCTTATGACCAAACTCGGGACGCCCGAGCAGGAAATTACAGGGGACGTGGACGCACAACAAACTTTGGTCGTGGAAGAGGACAGATCACTTGTTATAATTGTGGAGAACAAGGTCATTTTGCTAGGGATTGCCAAAATCCTACAACCCTCTGCAGATATTGTAAATCTTCTGACCATATCATTGAAGAATGCCCTCAGTTACAGGCTAAGATGCAAGCAAAGACACCACAGGTCAATCAGAATATCCAGTTGATTGGAGCAGAAAAAAGAGAACCAGACCCTACAGTTAATATAGTGACACGCAGTGGAGCTACCACTGGTGCGCAAGAGATGGGAACGGGAAAGCAAGCGACGCAATGGGTGCGCCGCGCTAACATTAAACCAACCCCACTTAACCTACAGAAGCAAAAAGAAGCATTTAAGCAAGATCAAGAGTATTTCTCAGATCCGAGAGCTTCAAGTTCTGCCGCAATTCCGCAGAACAATAGTAGATCGCAAGTGCTAAGACAAGACAACCTGGTACAAGAACAGGCCACTACAGCTGGAAGACCTGATGACGATAAGGAGCATGCACTAGGCAGTGTTCATGCGTTCCTGCGACAATGTTTAAAATTGTTGCGCAATGAACAAGCAACTCTAGAACTCCAACACCTGTTGGATCAGTGCCAACACTCTGCTTCGACGAACACACCACAGCGTGCTGTTCACCAGATTAGGAGTCACATTAGAACTGGAAAAGAGATGAGGCTTACAGCGCAGATTGGAGCATTTGAAATGGACGAAGTCATGTTAGATTTGGGATCAGAAGCCAATGTTCTCACTATGCAGACATGGGAACAGATGGGAAGCCCTCAGCTTACAAGATCCCCTATCCAGCTAAGACTCGCAAATCAGCAACGAGTCTCTCCATTGGGCAGATTACCCAATGTACCTATTGATATTGAAGGAGTAAGAAGCTCTGCAGATTTTGAAGTAATCAAAATTATGGATGATAGTAGACCATACCCAGCGCTGTTAGGAATAGACTGGGCACTTGATAATTTGGCTGTCATTAACCTGAAGAAAAGACAGATGACCTTTGAGGATGACCAGATTAGGGTCATCGCACCTCTTGATCCTATTCAAGGACCAAGATATATAGAACCCATTCGCGCAGAAGAGGAAGCGCGCCACATGGAAAGCTTGTATCAGATGACCACTAACCACAGTGACTATGTCAACCCCACAGCAGACGGCCATATCAGCTGGCGATGTGATAGCTCGTGCACATCAGATTCAGATGCAGGATTGGAAAACTGGCAGAATCGTCTACATGAGGTTTCTGCAAGACGTTGCGCCATGATGACTAAATCCATCCGATGGATTGGCACATAATTAATTGATACTCCAACTTTTGATGGCTTAACTGAAGTAACTAAATTCATACAGGAATATGAACAAAAGCTTCCAGAACCGCAGCGCATCCAGGCACTGGATATAGCATTGCGCGCTACACCCGCAAGATGGTGGATTGCGCACAAGGAGAATATTCATACATGGAAAGACTGTCGCAGATTGATACTGCGCAGATTTCAGGACACCACAGCCGAAGCGCTACGCAAATATGAAGGACAGAGTGACCCCAGGTCACACATTGAAGCATGTATTCAGCAATGGTCAGATATTCCGGAAGATGAATGGGTTCACCAATTCATCCACACATTAGATACAATTCCAAGGAATTGGTATACTGAAATAGAATTGCGCAAAGGCACTCTTACTTGGGCTCTTATGATAGAAAGTTTTCAACTTACATTCAGCTTTGAGTCAGAGCATCCAAGCATTGATCAGGCTCTGAAGTGTATTAAAAAGAAGGTATTTGAACCAGGTCTAGTAACAGAATATTCCCAACCAGATTGGGCTGTCCAGATAGAACATGCCCTGGAATGCTATAACTTCACCGCTGAAGATGAGGAGGACGATCCTCGCAACATCAATATCCCAGAATCAGAAGGGACGCGCAATATTGAAGGTCCTGAGCTTGATATTCCTGCCATCGCAGAACACGTCAAGCTCAAGAAAGTTAACATTGGTACAGAAGCTGACCCAAAGTTTGCTTCTATAGGAGATTATTGGGATGATGAAACCGTTGCGCATGTTTCAGATTTATTACGTGATTACCAGGATATCTTTCCTACCAAGTTCACAGAAATGAAAGGCATCCTAGGAGACTTAGGAGTGATGCGCATACCTCTGAAACCAGACGCCAAGCCAGTAAAGCAGCGCCCATACAGGTTGAACCCGCGCTACAAAGAAAAAGTCAAAGAAGAAATTGATAAGATGCTTGCAGCAGGTATTATTGAGCCAGTAGAGGAAAGCGATTGGATTAGTCCTATGGTGGTCCAAGAAAAGAAAACTAAAGGTGAAATAAGAATTTGTGTCGACTTGCGCAAACTCAATGATGCATCAGCGCACGACCCATTTCCCACTCCTTTCACAGATGAAGTACTTGATAATGTTGGAGGACAAGAGGCTTACTCTTTCACTGATGGATTTTCGGGATATCATCAGATTAGAATCCATCCGGACGACCGCCACAAGACTACTTTTGCAACTGAATGGGGCTCATTCCAGTATACGGTAATGCCCTTTGGTCTTAAAAACGCACCTGCTATCTTCTCTAGAGTTGTTGTTGCTGTTTTTAAAGAATTTATCCACAAGTTTTTAGAAGTCTATTTTGATGACTGGACTGTATTTGGGTTACTAAAGAACCATATTGCGAATCTGCGCATGATGCTAGAAAAATGTAGACAGCATCAGATTTCCCTTAACTTGAAAAAATGTATATTCTGTGCGCCCTTTGGTATTTTGTTGGGACATATTGTATGCAGACAAGGACTCCTGATGGATCCTGCGAAGGTTGCCATCATTGCTAATTTACCGGCGCCCAACTCAGTTAAGCAATTGCGCACTACATTGGGACATACAGGATACTACAGAAAATTCATCAAAGGATATGCAAGGATCACAGCGCCTATGGAAAGATTGCTGAAGAAGGATTCGAAGTTCCAATGGACAGAAGAATGCCAACAGAGCTTGGACACACTTAAAGAAAAGATGATCACAGCGCCTATTCTAGTTTTCCCGGATTGGAGAAAACCTTTTCATGTTCATGTTGATGCTTCTTCCATAGCATTAGGAATCGTGCTTACACAGTCTGGAGAAGGAAGTATTGACCACCCAATTGCTTACTCCAGCAGAAAGCTATCTACAGCTGAGAAGAACTATACCACTACAGAACGGGAAGGACTAGCTATGGTGTATGCCCTACAGAAATTCAGACACTACCTGTTAGGAGCTCACTTTAAAATGTATACTGATCATTCTGCTTTGAAATATTTGGTCAATAAACCAGTTTTAGGAGGAAGAATTTGCAGATGGCTACTGCTCTTTCAAGAGTATGATTTTGAGGTTATTGTAAAGCCAGGCAGATTGAATGCAGGGCCTGACCATCTATCCAGAATAGAGTCAGGAGAGGAACCTACGAGTCTGGAGGACAATCTGCCTGACGCACAGTTGTTTTATATCCAAGCAGCAGACGAATATTATTCTGATATTCTTAAGTTTCTCACTACCGGACAAGCGCCGGCTGAGTTTACAATCCAGCAGAAGAAGCAACTTGTTGTCAGAGCCGCAGACTTCACTTTGATAGCAGGCCAGCTTTATAAGTTGGGCCCTGACGAAATTTTGCGCAGATGTATCTTACCACATGAAAAGAGCTCTATCATCGCAGAAGTGCATTCAGGTACCGCAGGAGGCCATTTCGCAGGAAAGCCGACTGCGCAGAAGATATTAGCCGCAGGACTTTGGTGGCCGACATTGCACAAGGATACTAAGGAATTCTGTAAATGTTGCGATGTGTGCCAGCGCACAGGAAAACCCTCAAGGAGAGATGAAATGCCGCTAAGACCCCAGATCACACTGCGTGCTTTTGATAAATGGGCCATTGACTTTGTAGGACCTATTAACCCACCAGGAAAAAGAACTGGCGCAAGATATATCATTACAGCTACTGAGTACCTCACCCGATGGGCTGAGGCGAAGCCAGTTAAGAACTGCGACGCTGCTACTGCCGCGCAGTTCATTTTCGAGAACATTATCACTAGGTTTGGATGCCCAGTGATCCTCATGAGTGATCAAGGTACACATTTCCTCAATGAGACTATAGAGGCCCTTACTGAAGAATTTCAAATTAATCACCATAAGAGTACACCCTACCATCCTCAAGCTAATGGTACGGTGGAAGCATTCAATAAGATCCTTGAGAATGCCCTGACAAAAATCTGTAATCAACAAAGAGATGATTGGGACCTTAGAGTCACAGCTGTATTATGGGCTTACAGAACCACTTGCAAGAAATTAACAGGTCACACACCTTTCAGCTTGGTGTATGGACAAGAAGCAGTTATGCCCATGGAATACATTGTTCCCAGTCTCCGAATTGCGCAAATTACAGAAATGGCAGATCCTGACACTATGAATGAAAGACTTTCGCAACTGCTTTCCTTAGAAGAAGACAGACTTATGGCCGGATTTCATCAAAAGGTACAAAAGGCAAGACAGAAAGCTTGGCATGACAGGCACATTAAGCATAAGCACTTTGAAGAAGGAGACTTGGTACTCCTTTATGATAGTAAATTCATCAAGTTTCCAGGCAAGTTTCGTGTGCATTGGTTAGGTCCTTTTCAGATAATAAAAATAACAGACGGAGGCGCAGTTCAGCTTGCAAAGCTGAATGGAGAACTACTACCTACAATGATAAATGGGAGTCGGCTTAAGCTTTATTGCGACGGCCACTCCGCCCTGTCGACATAATATATTACTCAAGAATGCAGATGCCCAGTGTAGTTGAAAGAGACATCGCATTTAGTCTACACGGAAGCTGCGACACACCCTCAGTTTCCAGCTTCCTGCGCAGTTCCTTGAAATATCCGCGCATCCTGAATAAAAATTGCTTGAGCAAAGCTTAGCAGTCCGCTCTGGCGAAGTTTTCCTTTGTGGACCATTGGACTATCGCTCTTGCGAAGTCCCCTTTCATAATTTGCCGCTGAAAAGAGTTTTGTTGTGGACCCATAGAGGCACGGTTTCCTAAGTTGAAATGACCCGCCGGAAATTTTGAATTACAGCAGTTATGTAGCCGCGTTTGAATAAATGAAGGATAAGGCCGCTATTTAATTCTACCCGTTCTGACGGATTCGGCTTAATCTCCGAAAGATTTGCATTTAACTCAGGCGCCGAAAGCATTAGCTTCTCCCGGAAGGCTGTCAGACCCCGTCAATCACACTAAATGCACCGCTACGGCAAGGAGGATAGCGTGTTGTCAACACATCTGTAGCCGCCTATAGCTACGTTACCCCACTTGGTCGCATTTACTAACCCCGCTGGCTATAAATACCTCACACTTGTATCAATTTCGGGTTACTGTCTCGAGTTGCATAAGTTGTGTTTGAAGATATGCATTATTGTTTTCAGAGCCGAGTGTGCAGACTATTTTCCCTTGTTTTCAAAGTCTATACCCGACGCAGTTCCGCCATTTGCTGTCCAGAGTTTTGTTATTTACATTGGTTCACAACGGAGAATTTATCGACTGAAGAAGTTGTTCGTCAATTTCTACGCCGAGGCTTAGATTTCGGCATGGCCACTCCGGTGACGCCGTCGACCTACGTACACCCTGGTGCTACTGATCCCAGAACATCTCCAGGCACAAGAGCATCTCAGCAGCAGCCGGAGGAACCTGTTCCAGAGCCGCTCGCGTCTATGGTGAACTACATTCCGCCGCGTCCAGATGATGCGCCGAATGTACAAATTCTGAAGAATGCAAAATATCCAATTCCGCTACCGCCACTACCGCCTAGTGTGCGGGTAGAGGGCCAACTATTGGGAAACATTCCATTGGTTAAATTCTCTGATTTTAACCTTGGAGACTATAAGACATATCCTCAGTTCCAGTTGGACCGATATCTGGATATCGTCCATAATCCCACCAGAAACGTTGATGAGTTTATCCCGAAGGGATTTGCAGCAAATCTTGAGCGCCCTGGACTCTTGAATTTGTTGAAGCTACCACACTTTGGGCGTAGCAATGAAGTGAACGCAGTCGTTAAAACACTGCTATCCTGCGTTCATGGAGGTTACCTTTGGCTCGGGAGGCCAATTGATCTAAATGTTGATCTGATACACCGCATCACCGGTCTATCTAAGGCGGGTAAGGATCCCAATATCCATTTTGTGGGGAAGGAGAAGGACCGAAAATTAGCTGCAAAGCTGGTCCAGAAATATAACTTGACAAGAGGAGGTCGGGCTTATGACCTCACGACAGTTGAAGATGAGGCACTTCGCTTCACAGGAAGTCTGCTTGCAGGCAGACTTCTCACAAAGTGCCGACCGAAAGAAGTTACTGGAGCTGTCGTCGAGCTCGCTATCGCAGCTGCGGAGGGAGAACAGTACAACTGGTCTCTCTTCCTGCTGAATTCTTTTTTGGCTGATTGCCTGAATGTGCAGGACAATGCAGGCCAATCATTCCATTTTTCGTGGCTTCTAATTCTATGCGCTCTCGTCGGGTGGAAGGAGCCCCCGAATACTCAGTTCCGTCCACGCCGCGCAGGAGAGGTTGCCGGCATGCGCTACATCAACCTCTGGGATTCTCCTAATCCCGCGAAGCGCAAGATGAATCGCGCTGTTTTTTGTGAGTACTACTATCTCCTCCGAGATACCATACAAGATATGCCAAGGCTGAGCGCGGAGACAGCCACATTGTATGACGGGAAGTTGGCTTTTACTGCCGACATCCATCAACTCTACCTTCGGCCTTGCGACATTCCAGGTGACTGGGCGCTAGGTCTTTACAGGATGACCACAGAAGATGTCGAAGAAACCATTAAGTCGTGGTCGGACGAATGGAGAGCAGCAGCTGACATCGCACCTGCGATGCCACCCGCCGCTGCGCAAGAAAAAGATAAGGGCAGGGAAGCCCCTGAGCAAAGAAGCGATGAAGGCTCAACAGAACCAGCCACAAAGAAGCAGAAAGTGTCGCATCCCACTGAGGCCATTCCCTCGGAGGTCGACAAATACTTGAAGGAGCAATTTCGTGAGATGAGGAACATGCATGCTCACAACCGAAGTGCTCTAGACTTACAGTTTGTAGAATTGAAAGGTCTCGCAGGAAGGATTGCGCAGACCCATGCGCCAGCATCTACTTCGCAGGCGCCACAAGAAATTCCAACTGATGAGCGAGTTGAAGAACTCACAGAAAGGCACACTGTCGTGCATATTCCGCCTACCAGCATGACACTTCCAGATCCCCTAGCTGAACTGCAGGTAAGCACAGTTGGACCTGTAGAAATAAATTTGTCTATGATTCCTATAGAAACCCTACAGCTTGTACAGGAGAAAGTTTCTCTTGAGTTGAGAGCTAGAGAGCTCTCTACTTTCCAGGCAAACCAACGACTGCAATCGCAGGAGATAGAGCTGAAGGAAAGTCATAAGAATATCTCTGCGAAGCTTGCACTCTATGAGGCGCAAGACACCGGCATCAGAAACGCAATAGAAGAGATTGCCCAGGAATTGCCGGCTTGCGAGATTCAACCAGACCTCCCTCTGGTTGCAAAAGTTCAAATTATTGGCGAAAGGGCGAAAACCCTGGAGCAAGAAATAGTTGCTATGGCAGAAGGCCATAAAACCCAGATTGCTGAGCTAGAAGCTCGCGTTGCTGCGCATCTTACGGATGATGCGCAGGTACAATTTGAAGCATTGAGCAGAGCTTCCACACGAATGAAAGGTCGAGTACAGGAAGCCAAGAACCTGATGGACCAGGCTATGGAAGCATGGTCAGAGCTTGTGAACCTCCCTTTTAAAGTGGGACTATCAGAACAGGTGCAAGCTGCAGAACAGTCTCTCACTGTTCTGAATGAAGAAGCTAAGTCCTTAACAGGCTTGCCAAAGATGAAGAAAATGGGCGAAGTGCGCAAAATGCAGCAGCAACTGCACAAGCTCAGAACTGAAGATGAGAAGCTCACCAACAGCATTCAGCCATTCATGGATGAGTATGCTGAAATCGTTGGCCAGATTGAGACAAAAATCAAAGAGATTGCCGAGTCTCAAGAGATCATTGATACACTCACTAAAGATGAAACAACCGCAGAAACAGTGCAAACAGCTGATCAGTGTATTGAGGAATTGGACTCCGCTATTGCGAAGTGGCAGAAAACATTCGCGGAGATTCAAGCAAACGCAGATGCACAAATCCAACGACCACGCGCTAGTGCGAGTGGATCGAGGGCGAGCCACAAGTGAGTGTTGGGGGCCTGTTGGGGCCAAGGTCGCAGCTATAGTAAAAGCTGCGAATTTTGAGAAAAAGCACGAGTATGGAAGGAAAGTGCTAAATTTTGGGACAAGCACTAAGTTTTGGGTAAGAAGGAGACGGTGCGCAGTACGGTGCCAGATGGATGATCTCAGCGCAGATCACGGACCGGAAATTGCGGAGCTCGCGCGCACGTCATCAAAGAATGAAGGTGGCTCAGCTACCATAATAAATAAGGCGATGGAGTAGAGGGCTCAGCTACCCTCATTTAAAGGCTTAGTACAGAAGTTATGGTTGCTCGGATCAAGGAGGAGCAACGGACCAGAGCATTGAAGGCGAAGGACGATCGCCCATACCCACAATCTGCGTCGGAATTCACGGAGCCTGCAGGAAACGGCGACGTGACTGCAAGCGGCGCCTACAGTACACCTAGCCATGTGCGTGGTTAGGGTTTTTGGGAATCACTGTTGGGAAAGGCCCACAGTTTTGTAAAGGTGTGACCGTCATGGCCACCTATATAGATGAATCATTGTAATGGGTAGAGGCTTCTTCCTCCCTTCCCCTAGTCCCTTCCTTTTGGAGAGTTAGAGAGTTAGATGCTAGACTGTTAGAGAGCCAGTCTAAAGGATAGATCATGTGTTGATTATCCTTCACTGTATTTTCTACCCGGTGTGTAGAACTCGAGAGAAAATCGGATAGCCGAGGAGCTAATCCCTGAGTTGCCAGACAGTCTGAGTCGACGTCTGTGCCTTTGTAATCTCCATAGAGAGGAGACAAGCTTGAGAGAAGGGCTCCCAGCTGTGTGCGTGGAGTTTCCGGTAAGTTCTAAGGCTGCAGCTGTGTGCGCAGCATATTGTATAACTCTATCATTTTCTGGTTAATATAAAACTCCTGAGGACGTGGTTTTCCTCGAGGAGATGAGCTTCACTTATATCTTCTTGTTATAACGTTTGCGTGAATGATAACTATTTAGAGTTCAGTATTTGTGTATGCAAGACTTCTGTCTTATCTTTGTGACTGTTTGAGCAAGTTGGAAAGATCCCTTGATAACTATAAGTGTCTTAAGTACTAAAGAAGTAGTAACACACGGTCGCTGCGGCGAGAGCAGACTGCGTTACTGTGCTGGATGTGAAGGGCGAGAAAGTGTTTAGCGCGTCGACCCAAGGGATAGTTACCTGCTGCGTTAGAGAGGAGAAACTGCGCAGTAGACCTGCCAAGGGAGGAATCCTCGCAGCTGCGCCGAGCGGCCTGTAGGAAGGTCCGACCGCCGATTTCACAGGAACCATTCAAGGAAGAGCTATCTCCGCGTCACCCCGGTTAAGGAAACCTGATTCCTTAACCCCCCCATAGCCACTTCGGGTGAGACCTCGAGCTGCCGCGCAGCTCGTTGCCGAGAGGGCCAGTGCGCCAAGGGGTTTTGTTGCTGCGCTTCATTAAAACCCGGGTCTGCCCAGAAAAGAAGTCAACAGCATGAAAAGGACAATTCAAAAGATGGTGGCCGAATGTGATATCTGCCAGCGCAATAAGGGTGAATCAACACTCCTTCCAGGATTGCTCGAACCCTTGCCCATACCTACACGGATTTGGACAGATATTTCTATGGATTTCCTTGAAGGGCTCCCTAAATCTGCCGGGAAGACAGTGATTCTCTTTGTGGTTGATTTCCTCTCCAAATATAGTCATTTTTGTGCTTTTAGCCATCCCTATACAGCCTCCTCAGTCGCTTAAATTTTCCTGGACCAGATCTTTCGTCTTCATGGCATCCCTTCTTCCATTGTCTCGGATCGTGATGCGACTTTCACCAGTCATTTTTGGACAGAACTATTTCGCCACACTGGCACCAAACTGAAGATGAGTTCAGGGTATCACCCACAAACAGATGGTCAGAATGAAATTATCAATAAATTCTTGGAAACTTATCTTCGTTGCTTCACCTCTGAACAACAACATCAGTGGGCAAAGTGGCTCCCTCTCGGTGAATGGTGGTACAATACCTCTTACCACACTACCTCTAAAATGACCCCATATGAAGCAGTCTATGGTCAAGCACCTCCAGTTCTTCTTCCATACACCCCCAACAGTTCACCAGTTCAGGAAGTTGACACGGTCCTTCGAAACCGTGATCAGATTCTTCACATTTTGCGGGACAATCTTCACATGGAAAGAAATCGTATGAAGCAACAAGCTGACCAGCACCGTTCTGAGCACACTTTTCAATTAAGCGATATGGTTTTTCTTCGTCTCCATCCATACAAGCAATCCTCCCTGAAACTCAAAGGGCGTCATAAGCTCGCTCCAAAGTTCTATGGGCCATATCGAATTCTTCAGAAGATTGGGTCCGTTGCTTATAAATTGGAACTTCCTCCTTCTTCCCGCATTCATCCAGTCTTTCATGTCTCTTGTCTGAAGAAAGTTCTTGGCACCAACATCAGTGGACAAACGATTTTACCCGAACTGGATAATGAAGGATCCATCCTTTTGGAGCCGGAGGCCATCCTCAATCGACGTACTCGTCAGCTTCGCTCTCGCTCTATCACAGAGGTCTTAATTCAGTGGCACGGCATACAACCAGAGGATGCTACATGGGAACCACTCCTTCAGATTCAACAACAATTTCCACATCTAAAGCTTTGAGGACAAAGCTTTTTTTAAGGGGGAGGGGATGTTAGGAACCCATGTCTTTACTTTGTTAGTATATTGTTGTTGGATGCATATGCTTTGTAAGTCGTCCCGTAGTATTTGTTGGTCAATAGTTTGTGTTATTGTTGTTGGCGCATATGCTTTGTAAGTCGCCCGTAGTATTGTTGATCCATAGTTTGTAGTGGCCCATGGTTTTGACCCATAGTATTGGCATCTAGATTTAGTATATAAGTGTGTGTTGAGACCTATGAAGGACCGTGAAGTTATTTGTATTGAGCTTGCTCATAGGAGGTTTCCCCCTCGAAGTGGCCTGTGATCAATATAAAAGTGATTCTGAGTTCTGTCATTTCTGTTATTTCGCATATTCTCATTAATTAATTGTTGCAGGTGCTTTACAGGGACAAGAGATACACATCTACCCATAGGATCCTCATCATCTTCAGGACCCAATATTACAAAATATGATCTAAGAAACCTATTAGATGATATGAAGACCGACATCTTACAATCTCTGGCCATGCAACTTGATGCACTTCAGATAAAAAAGAAGCAGGATGAAATTAACCAAGCCTTGGCAGTATTTTGTCCTCGTTGTAGAAAGAAACATGAGAAGGGGTAGTGCACTTTAAACACCCTAGAAATATGTGGTCTCTACACTAACGACCACTCCACTGATAAATGCCCCCTCTTACCCTCATGTAAGGCTGCTATTAAAGATCCCACAGCTGAAGGAGCAATAGAACAACTCCGTTTTATAAATCAAAGGAGGGTTAATTTTGTTAGACCATATCAACCTAGCAATCAAGCCTACTATAATCAGGGCCAGCAAAATTGGAGCTCTACACCAACTCCATGGCAAGCACAGCCAAATCCAAATCAATGGTAGCAAAATCAGCAGACTTATCAGCAAAATCAACAAACTTATCAATCACCTTATCAACAATTTTATTACCCACATCTTATCCTCCATACTCCCCACCTTTTCCTCCATCAAACACGAATTATGCAAATCAATACCCCCATCCATGAAATTGGAGAGCCCCATTACAACAACCACTTATTATGCCGCCCCCACAAACTCAACCACCCCCCAGACCCCCACCAATTCCATCCCAACCCATCCCAAACCCTAATAATAACAGACCTCCACAACAACAATAGGCTTATAATGCTGATATCACACAATTCCCTACCTATGTCGTAGACACCATGGAAATAAATGAAATAAACCTCTGATCTGGAAAAACGTTGCAAAATACATCAACACGGAATATCCCACAACCTGAAGCTCAAGAACAAAGAACATAACCCTATGTTCAGCATCCAGATGAACCAAATCCTCCAGATGAAGAAATCCAACCCCTCCCACGAAACAGAAACCCTCCATTTCCAGAGAAACTTATACGAAGTAAAAAAGAGGAAGAAGAAAATGCAATTTTAAACGAATTAAAACACTTTAACATCCAAATCCCAATTTTGCAAGCCATAAGGGATGTGCCCATCTGTAACAAATTCATTAGAGAAAATTTTCTGAAGAAACCTGGGAGGAGGAAGCGCGACCCACCAACAATAAATGTAGTAGGACAATTGGGTTATTTAATGTTGGGTATTATTATTAACCCTAAGTATCTTGATCCAGGTAATGTTGTAGTGAACATCACCATCAATAGAAAGCAAATAAATAAAATATTAATAGATTTGGGAGTTGCTATCAACGTCATGACTAAGGAAACCATGAAATACCTAGGACTCCAATCTATGATCAGACCAACAACTACAGTACTCCAGCTAGCTGACACATCCACTGTGAAACCCGAAGGGATGCTCGAAGACATTATGATCAATATTGAATCCTGGGAATACCCAGCTGATTTCATAGTAATTGAAGTCAAAAGTAAACTTAGTGGTTATCCAATCATACTAGGTAGACCTTGGTTAGAAACTGCAGATGCTTACATAGGTGGACATGACAGGAAGAAAATCACGATCTATCCACCAGCAAGGAAATCTTCAGATTTAGAATATCAAAATTGGACTGATGAGTATAACGACACACCAAATCAGAACCTACGACCTGCCCTAACAATTGATGCTGCACTATCATTGAAAGTAATAGATGAAGATGGCCATATAGATAGGTTTATACAGAATGCATATTCTAACAATGCTGGTCTTGAAATATTTTTTGCCACAGAACAGCAACAAGAAGGCAAAAGTTCAAACCAGAACTTAAATAAAATGTGGACAGAAGTACTACACCTGGAAGAACAATCAGAAAAAGCAAAGACGGTGGAAATTATGCATGGAAAGATAGTCAACATTAATTCCAATCTCAAGCCAAAGCAAGAAAAGCAATTAATGAAAGTGTTATCAGAACAAAATAAAGATTTTGCATGTACATATGCAGACATGAAAGGAATACATCCTGATTTATGCAAACATTATATTTACATCAAAGAAGGTTCTATCCCTATCAGGCAGCCACAGAGGAGATTGAACCCAGCATTAACGGACATTTTCAAAGTAGAACTACATAAGTTATTAGATGCAGGGTTCATATCCCATCTCTGACAACGAATGGGTCTCACCACTGGTTATAGTCCCCAAAAAAGGAGGCAAATGGAGAATTTGTGTGGACTACAGAGATCTAAATAAAGAAATCAAGAAAGATCACTTTCCACTGCCATTTATAGATCAGGTGCTGGACACATTAGCTAGGAACAAGTATTTTTCATTTTCAGATGGCTTCAGTGGGTACAACCAAATTTTAATACACCCAGCTGATCAAGATAAGACAACATTTACATGACCCTAGGGTACTTACGCATACAGAGTACTACCCTTTGGGTTATGTAATGCTCCGGCAACATTCCAAAGGGCCATACTAAGTATATTCTCTGATTTCATAAATGATCAAATGGAAGTCTTAATGGATGACTTCACACCATATGGACAAAAATTTGATCAAGCATTGAGCCATCTTGAATTGGTATTAAAAAAATGTATTGGGATGAGCCTATGCCTTAGCAATGACGAATGCAGAATGTTAATGGAAGAAGGAATCGTTCTAGGACATCATATATCACAGAGGGGGATAGAGGTTGATCAATCAAAAGTCTCAGTAATCAAAACACTGCCACCACCTGTTAAACAAAGGGAGGTGAGAAGTTTCCTTGGGCAAACAGGGTGCTACATAATGTTTATTGAAAATTATAGCAGAATTGTTGCCCCAATGTTTACACTTCTCACAAAAGACCCTGACATATGGACAAACAATTGCATGACAACATTTAATAACCTTAAGAAGAAAACAATTACAGCTCCAGTACTCCAAGGACCAAACTAGGCATTACCATTCCACATCCACTCTGATGCATCAGATAAGGCAATTGGGTCTATCCTTGGACAAGAAAAAGAGAAGAATCCCTATGCAATATATTATATCAGTAAGAATTTAGCAGGGGCGAAATTAAATTATACTGTCACAGAGAAGGAATTTTTGGCTGTCATACATGCCATTAACAAATTCAGGCACTACATCACTTGCTACCAAGTCTTTGTTCATACAGACCATTCATCCATAAGATATCTAATGAACAAACCCAACACAAGTGCTCGAGTAAATAGATGGCTGCTACTACTCCAAGATTTTGACATCACTATTTTAGACAAGCCAGGTAAACACAATGTATTGGCTGACTTTCTATCTAGGCTAACACATGGACAAGACAGTGAAGTAATCAATGACAATTTTCCAGATGAGCACCTGTTTTCCATATCCACAAGAAGCCCGTGGTTTGCTGACATAGAAAACTATTTAGTGTCTGGGAAGTTTCCAGAACATTACAGTTATAAAGAAAAGACAAAATTAATAAGGCAAACTGCAACATACACGTGGATAGAAGGCATGCTCTTCAAACAAGGACCTGATCAAATACTTAGAAGGTGCACCAGAGAAGATGAAGTGCATGACATAATGCATGCCACTCACAATGAACCATATGGAGGACACTATGCTGCAAAGAGGACAGCCTATAAGATTTTACAAACAGGATACTATTGGCCAACACTCCACAAAGATACTTATGAGTATGTTTTACACTATGATGATTGCCAAAGGATGGGAAAACCAACACAAAAGGAAGAAATGCCACTGCATCCACAAATCTCCTTGGAGGCATTCGAAAAATGGGGATTTGATTTCGTTGGTCCAATCAACCAACAGTCAAATCAGAAAATGTACATCCTAGTATGCACTGACTACCTCAAAAAATGGACTGAGGTAGCAGCACTTGCTGCAGCCAATGAAAACAACGTAGTAAAATTATTCACTGAGCAGATATTTCACAGGTTTGGAGTACCAAGAGAACTAGTTTCTGATCAAGGCCCGCAATTTACATCAAATTTAATAGAAGAATTGCTTAAAAGAAACAATGTCAAGCACATACATTCCTCCTTCTATCACCCTCAAGCAAATGGTCAAGCTGAAGTCACTAACAGAGAATTAGAGAGGATTCTGACAAAGACAATACAACTCCACAAAAGAGATTGGGATGATAGAATAAGCGAGGCAGTTTGGGCGTATAATACCACATGGAAGACAACAACAGGATTCACACCTTATGAACTAGTATATGGAAAGAAAGTCATGCTTCCAATTGAATTTGAAATAAAAACATTAAGAATTGCAGCAGAGTTGAATATGGAACTATCAGAAATACAACAAGAACGCATGCTACAATTGAATCTACTGGATGAGCAATGCCAGCAAGCACTTACCCACACTAAAATAATTCAATAGCAAAGAAAGAAGTGGCATGACAAACACCTGAAGGATAAAACGTTCAAGGAAGGTGACTGGGCACTACTCTACGACTCTAGGTTTCACACATTCAAGGGAAAACTAACAACAAGATGGTTGGGACCTTACATACTTTAAAAGATCTATGACAATGGAGCTATAAGGATCATCACAATAGATGAAGAAGAGTTTCCTATGATAGTAAATGGACATCGGCTCAAAATTTACAAAAAGCCACAGTCAAAGGAGGAGTTTACACAAGTACTCTACCAGCAACAACTGATGCTGATAGAGACAATCGAAAATAAGTGAAATTCAGTTCAAATATATATATATATATAGAAAAAAAAGAGAGAAAAAAAAGAAAAAAAAGAAAAAAAAAAGAATAAGAATACAAACATGAGAAAGGGGGATGGGCAAAATGCCAATAACACACTAAATAATTGACAAGGTAAACTGCAGGGCATCATACATCCCCATGGAGGCACATCATGCAAAATGAAAACAATCAGCAATCAAGCAAATCAGTCTTATATTACAGTCAGCAACAAAGATATCATACTACAGAATTCACTCAAGCGAGCCTGCTATTACTCAAAACCTGCAACTATTCAAGCGAGCCAAAAATCTAATCAAGTGAGCCCGATTATTTTCAACCATTAAGGCAATCAAGCGAGCCAGCCACATCTACAAACTAAGAGAGCAAACGTATCAACTAAACTACAGAATTTATTTCCAACAAACATGATATCCAATCGCATCTATTATTTCACGCGAACCTGCCATCAATTCAAGCGAGCCAGGATAGATTACAACAATACAATGAACAATCTGAAACCCAATGCAAAATAATTATCACAAAGTCGAATCAAAAGAAGGCACAAAATTCAAAAGCAACCAATACAGAAAATCCAAATGAACACAAGGAAAAAGCAGCAAGCGCACGTAACTACAAACATGCCAAAATTTACTACAGACATTGCCAAATCTACTACAGAATCCGCCAAGCATAAAAACCAGGCTAAATCATCAAATCAGGTATGATAAAACATTACAAGGTAATCTCTAAACAACTTTGTTTTATTTTTAAGGCCAAATCATTATCCCGCAAGACATTTGTTTTCTGAAGACGAGGACAGTTTCAATCTTCATTCGACAGCACGGTTCAGTTCAGAAGGCCTCAATAAATCATGAGTGCTACCTAAGTCATATCAGCCTCAATGAATCATGATTACTACCTTTGTCATGTCAACAAATAATAAACCCACATCTAGCCACCATACTTCCAAATAATCAAAGCAAATGGGGCAAGATGAAATCATGAAACAAAAAGCGGGGCTTGATCAAGCATAGGGTACAACAAATGTTAATGAGGACAAGTGGGGAAAGACAGTTAAGTAAGGCTGCATGATATTCCAAAAGGCCAGTTTTTCATATATGAAACCTCTCAGAACTCTCTAGAAGCAAGAAACTAAAAGCTAGTGTGGTCACACAGACGGCAATCTAGCCATCGAACTGGTAATCAGCCTCGACCATCTGAGGGAGGATTTCCGTGCTCCAAGCACTGATTTACTGTTACAGTAAATAATTTCAGGATGACAAAAGGTTTCAAGAAAAGCGAACCAGAGGAACACAATGTTATTTATCAGAGCCCACGAATCCTAGCAATCATCCACAACACGGGTTGGATGCCTTTCATCTTGGGATTGAGAGGATACAATGCAGGGGTGGCTATGGAATTTGCAAGAAATTTAAAACATATCAAGGATGAACAGTTCGTTACCCAAGTAAAGGGGTTACGTATAAAGTTGGATGATGAATTGATTGCCAAATTCATGGGTCTACCAATGGGCCTGCATTGGAGCAGGGATGACCGGCAGGAAAACCAGAAAGCAAAGGCATCATTTTTCGAGTGAGGAGAGTTCTACGACGAAGACAAAAATGGAGTCAAAATACTCTCCATGTCGGCACCATGGGAGGAAATGGCTGCAATCTTCCAGAAGTACATTACATTCATTGGTAGGTTAAGTTATGTCCCCATTTTTCATTTTTGAATTCTAGAACTATTGAGGCACAGGGCCCATCATCCACCGAACAACAACATTAGTATTCCATACTACCTGCTCCAATCTCTAGAAAAAATGAGCAAGAAAGTGATTAAAGGAAAGGAGGATGCCTTAGCCCATCATGGACTAATCAAATTAATCATTTGTGAGGAATTAAAAGCGTAGATACCAGATCTTTCTTGGGAAGAATTCATGGTTGTATCTGCTGAAGATGTTCAAAGAATGAAGGGTACACCCACAGTTGGCATACCCCTACCACCACGATCAATGAACAAAACCACCTCTACATCAGGGGCGAAGAGGAAAATTGACCTGGACAGTGTGGCTGATACCCTGGTGAAAATAAAGCATTCACGAGATGACTCCCCCAAAACGAACCCGGGGATTCCTGCCAGTAATAAAGGGCCAAAGAGAAGAAGTAAAAGATTCACACAAGCATCCAGAATCCAAATTACCAAAGAAGAGAGTAGGGAACCCAGTCCCATAGTTCAAAATGTGTCGGATGAGGATGATTATCTTTGAGTAGATCAGGAGGATCCCACTACAGAAGAGGAGCGGGATGAACAAGAAATGCAGGATGAACAAGAAATCCAGGATGGACAAGAAGAACAGGAGGTAGAATAAGAACAGAATGAACAAGAAATGCAGGATGAACAAGAACAACGGGAGGCAGAAGAAGAATAGAATGAACAAGAAGAGCGAGACAACCTCCATGGGGACCCTCCTGAGCATAATGAAAACCCTGGGGTCGTCAACCAACTCGCCGAGGAACAGGCAGAATTAGAAAAGCTCAGAAAGGAACTGGAAACATTGAGAATTGAATCAGGAAGCCATCCCACATCACCCCTGTTTTCATCTGAAAAGACACAAAGCCTGAAAATGCATCATGCAGGAGAACTAAGATTGGTGGAATAGAGAAATTCATCACTTAAAGAGAAGTTAGCTGAGGCACAAGGGGAGCTTTCCAAAAAGAACCAGGAAATTGTTCAACTAAGGGACGTTTTGTCTACTACCACTAAAATATATGGTACACTACTAGACCTCAGGCCGCCATAAGACATTTATGCAGTTTATCTACAGGAGAAGTGGGGAAAATTCCAGCTCCAAAGGTTAAAACAAGGACTCCTGATAGAGATCAGAAACCCCAAAGAATTTATGGATGCATCCCTAAATTCCACAGAGTTCGAGAAGGACCAGTTAAGCGATTTTTTCTTGCACAATTTTGTAGTCCTTAGCTCGCCCAACTGGTCACCAAACCCTTACATGGGCGATTTCCAATTGAGGGCACTATGTTCATGGATGAATCACGAAATTGAGCGAGCTCAGGACTACCATATTTACGTTGCAGCAAAATGGAAAACCCCATTAATGGTCAGGGCAGAGGCAACTCACACTGAAAGAATAATTTACAACCATAGGATCCTCACCCGGGATGAAGAGTTAATCCACATTCTCCTTGCAAAGCAACAGGAGGCTATGGCTCATTTTGATGTTACTCTCCAAGGAACACACAAATAGGTTCATGAGTCCATTAAGTAAAGATGGCGTAGAGTAGCAAACAACCTAAAAAGAAGAGAGCTCCACTCCCCTCTCAGACTTGAAGACACTCTTTTCAAATCCAAGCTCTACAGGGAATCCCTAATAAAGAACCAACTTAGATGGATTGGAATGAAGCTGAATCCCCCATTCTTCCTTCCCCTGGTTATTAAGCAACATATCAATGAATAAGAAGAGAAGGGAGGATGGGTCAAAGAGGATTAGACCTTGGGCTATCACAGGCAGGCAGGGACCCCCAAGGTAGTAGCATGGGACATTAGAGAGGTCATCGATGAGCTGAATCTATCACCCAAGGATGGGTGAATCCTTCAATTATGGGGGAGAATGATGATTCCAAGATATAGGTATATGATAGCCCTTCCCCACAGCAAAAACACAAGAAAGGGTGAAGAAATACACTTGTTTTGTGGGAGAAATTATTTACCTTGATTATTTAATGAAGCTATTTTAAAGATTATTCTTGTATGTTTAAATGCGTGTTCAATGAACTAATTATTTGAAAATCGAGTATGATTGAGCAGGTCCAGGTACACTAAATGACACCCACACAGATCAAGCAGTGGACTAGAAAGCTCATGCAAAACTCAATGCCTTTTTCCTGATTTCTAGGGAGAACACCTGTTCAAACAGAATCGGCAATTAGACATAGAAGTTAGGTTAAGCATCAAAAATATATATATATGGGCCTCTCGGCTAGCGAGGGGAGCCTGTTGACATTTTTGAGAACCATTACTTTACGTTTTTATACTGTTAAGATACTTTGAGTTACAAACTTTTGTTAAACTATGGAGCTGCTATTTTGAATAAAATACTTGATGTTTCTTTTGATTCAGCGTATATAAGTTTTTCCACTCCTGAGTACGGGTTGGGGAGGGCCCCTTGAACACGTAAGTCATGAGATCTTACTGTTCAATTATTTCTTCATTATGTGCTTTACATTGACTGAAATCTATACTGCATATGGAAGCATTTGAATGGTGTTAGTTAGTATGATTTTATTTCTGTAGTAAAGCAACCAGTTGATTCCGTAGTAGTTTATAATGCATTTTGTAGTTCGGTAATATTGTTTCAGTAGTCCTGTAGTAGCATTCTTCCAAGGCATATTTTCAACATCTATTTCCCTCTGTGCTCACATTGCTTCTGAACAGTGATTCAAATCTTAAAGCTTATGCACTCTCTCATTACTCTGGTTGTTCGTTAAGATTTCTTACTTTCAATACTGTGGTTCATTAACGATATTTACTTCCTAAAATTCTGATTAATTCGTAGAATTAGATGATGGTATACCAAACTTGGTTTCAGCAATTAAATAGGTTAGACCAGACTTACAGTTCATGCATTTGATTTACTTAAATAGGTTAGACCAGACTTATAGTTTATGCATTTGATTTACAGTAATTGTTTCTTAAATAAAAGATCCAGCTTTCATTATTCTCGAATAGATCTGCTACGTTTTAGTATTCACTTCCATAGAACATATTGATGGTTTTCAACACTTAGATTCTTTAATATAGATTATTGTCTTCGGTACTTGAACTTCTTAGCATAGGTATTTTTCAGCCATAGATTAGGCAACCCTTTTCCAGCTTATTTGATTTCTTTTAGGCAACGCTTAAACAATGATACCAACACTCAACCGCGACTAAGATTATCCTATAAGAGCACATATAGTGCCTACACCTCTAAAGTTTGTACGTCCCCTGGGTTGATAATTAAAGTAGGCTCTTAGTCTAGATTCCCTCATTAGGCATCCATCCTGAGAGCTCACCAACACTTATGCTCCTTTATTTTTAAATTCACAGATGTGCTTCCTATTTGTACTTCGCATCATATATTTCAACATGCACTTTGCCTAAGATGTTTCACTTCCATGGGACTTTGGATTTCATCAAAATTGTGTACAGACTATGCTCAATTTTTAGTGTCGAATTTCAATTGTACTTGACACTTAAAAAATTTCTTCGTTTCTGGTCAACTGATATTTGGTGAAGTAGGGCTATCCATTTAGGGTCTTAGTCTACTTCCATTAATAAGACCTGGTACGGTTTCTCCTACTAATGTGACTAGCTGAACTGTGCCACCATTAGTAACATGCTTGACAAGATATGGCCCTAGCCAATGCATTTTAAATTTTCCAAGGAACTTCATGTATTTTATATCATAGAGGAGGACAAGATCTCCTACCTGAAATAATTTGTACTTCATATGCCTATCATGCCATGCTTTTTCTCTTTCTTTTTTCATTTTTTGGTTAAAACCTACGATGAATCGATCTTCTTCTAGCCCAACTAAGTGTAGTAGCCTTTCTTCCATTGGCTCATCATCTTGCATGTCTGTGAATGCTGCAATTCTCAAACTTGGTACTATGTATTCCATTGGCATAACAACTTCCTGTCCATAAGATAAACTGAAAGGTGTATAACCTGTCAACTTCTTGCAAGTTGTCCTATATGCCCATAACACAACTGGCATTCGCAGATCCCAATCATCCCTCTTTGTATTACATACCTTAGTCAGTGCATTTTCCAATACTTTTTTAAAAACTTCAATAGTGCCATTGGCCTGTGGATGATATGGTGTGCTCTTCTTATGGTAAATCTGAAATTCCTCAGTCAGGGCTTCGATAGTTCTATTCAAGAAGTGAGTTCCCTGATCACTCATTAGGATATTTGGACATCCAAACCTTGTGAGGATGTTTTTGAAAATGAACTGCGCGACAGTAACTGCACTACATTCCTTCATTGGTTTTTCCTCTTCCCATTTGGTTAGATAGCCTATAGCTATAATGAAGTATCTCGAACTATTTCGCTTTCCTGGTGGGTTGATAGGTCCCACAAAATCAATATCCCACTTATCAAATGCTTACAAAGTCAGCTGTGGAATTTATGGAATCTCATCTCTACAAGATGGCTTCCCTGTCCTTTGGAAAACATTGCAACTAGACAACCAGAGTCCTGCTCTTAGAATATTATATGGAGTAGTTCTTCTCACGTAGTGGCCTCCAGAAACCCCTGAATGTGCTTCAACAAGTATCCATGGTTTCTCGTGTTCTAGTGCACATCTGCGCAGTACTTCATCTGGTCCTAGCTTGTATAATTGTCCTGCAATTATGGTGAAGTTGGATGCTTTTAATACCAACTGTTTCTTCTACTGTGCAGTAAAATCTATAGGTGCCAACCCTGTGGTCGGGAATTCTACAATATCCTTATAATAATCATATGCTATTTGAATAGAAAACAACTGCGCATCTCGTAAATTATCCTCCAGGTTGGTAGGCTCTTCGCCTAACTCAATTTTGGAAAGGTGGTTAGGTCCTGTTTTCAACCATCCTGGCTTAACAATGATTTCAAAATCATACTCCTGAAAGAGTAACAACCATCTACAGATTCTTCCCCCTAACACTAGTTTATTGACCAGGTATTTCAGAGCTGAGTGGTCAGTAAACATACATAAATTTGCACCTAGCAATTAGTGTCTGAGCTTCTGCAGTGCATACACCATAACTAAGCCTTCTCTTTCTTTCGTGGTATAATTCTTTTCTGTCGAGTACAATTTTATTCTTGAGAATGCAATAGGATGGTCGATTCATCCCTCACCTGATTGAGCCAGCACGATGCCCAGGGCTATGGATGAAGCATCTACATGTACGTGGATTGGTTTACTCCAATCTGTAAAAACTAGAATAGGCACAGTGACCATCCTTTCTTTCAATGTTCCAATCCTTTCTGACAGTCCTCAGTCCATGTGAACTTCACTTCCTTCTTCAACAATTTTTCTATAGGTGTAGTGATCTGCGTATATCCTTTGATGAACTTCCTGTAGGTACCTTGTGTGTCCCAATGTAGTGTGTAGCATTTTTAATGAAGAAGGTGATGGCAAATTCACAATAACTACGATTTTTGCTAGATCAACCATCATCCCTTGTTACAAACAATGTGTCCCAATAGAATTCTATATGGAACACAAAAGATGCTTTTCTTCAAGTTCAGGGATATCTAATGTTTTCTACACCTCGCTAACATCAATCTTAAGTTCCCATAATGGTTCTTTAATAGCCCAAATACTGTCCAATCATCAAAATACACTTCTAAAAATTTATGGATAAAATCCTTAAATGCAGCAACAACTACTCTTGAAACGATAGCATGTACATTCTTTAGACTGAAGGGCATAACTGTGTACTGAAATGAGCCACATTAAGTGGAAAATGTGGTCTTGTGCTTGTCTTTTGTATCAATTCTAATATGATGATATCCAAAAAATCCATCAATGAAGGAGTATGCTTCATTTCCTCCAACATTGTCTAACTTTTCATCTGTGAATGGAGTGGGAAATGGGTCATGCAACGATGCATCATTTAACTTTCTGAGATCTACATAGATCCTAATTTCTCCTTTAGTTTTATTTTTCTGGATAAGCATGGGACTTATCCATTATGACTCTTCTACTGGTTCAATGATTCCTTCCTCAATCATCTTATCAAGCTCTTCCTTTACCCTTTCTTTGTATTTGGGATTTAGTCAATAAGGTCTCTACTTAATAGGCTTCGCATCCGGCTCTAGAGGTATTTTCATGACTCCCAAGTTATCCAAAATGCCTTTCATTTCGGAAAAATTGGTAGGAAATAAGTCTTCATATTCGCGGAGTAAGTCTGCTATCTGTGCGACCGTCTCCTCATCCCAATAATCCCCTATAGAAGTGAACTTCGGTTCTTTGCTAATTCCAATGTTCACTTTTCGAGTTTTTACAGGATTACTTAGATCCGGAATTTCCAATGGAGGTCCTTCTACTTTGTGCTCTCCTTCCGACTCAGGTATGTTGACATTGTGTGGATCTTCATCCTCATTTTCATCTTCATCTTCTTCTAAAGCGAAGTTATAACATTCCAGGGCATGCTCTAGCTGTCTTGCCCACTCTGGTTGTTGATACACAGGTTCTGGTGTGTCATTGATTACCTTCTTTTTGATGATCTGTAAAGCCTCATTTATACTTGGACATTCATCCTCAAAACCGAAATTCGCTTGGAATTTCTTAGTCATGAAAGACCATTCTATTGTTCCTCTGTGAAGTTCTGTTTCTGGGTACCAGTTCTTCGGAATTTGCTCCAATGTGTGCACAAACCGATGGACCCATTCTGCTTGCGGTACATGTGTCCTTGCTTTCATGCAAAGGTCTATGTGATATCTAGGATCCGTTTTTCCATTATATTTCACTTGTACAAGTTTATTCGCTTCTAGAAATTTGATCTCCATCATGTTCTCACATTCTTCCCATGTGTTCAGATTCTGCTTATGCGCAACCCACCATCTAGCAAGTGTTGTGCGCAGGGTTGTATCCAATGCTATTAATTTGCATTCATCTGGGACTAATACGAGGTACTCCTTATAGAATTCACAGATAGCCCCTAATCCATCATAAGTAGGGATTGAAATTACCTATGTTCCAAGCTGGTGTAGTGACTTAGTGAGCTACGCACATCTTCTCGCAGATACTTCGTGCATTTTGCTCTGCCAGTTCTCTAGTCCTGCATTTGATTATGATATGCAAGAACTTTCACATCACCAACTTAATGTTCCATCATCAATAGGATTGATGTAATCTTCCTAATTCACCATCATCTTGTAGATATGATCCAGATATTGAGCTCTGCATTCTTCACTTATTGGTTCAGTATATCTAGGCCCCTATAAAGGATCCAAGGGTGCGATGACCTTGATATCTGGTCCTTCGAATATCATCTGCTTCTTTTTCAAGTTGATAATCATGAGGTTATCAATTTCCTAGTCTATGCCTAATAGTGCGGGATATGGATTGCTATCATCTATAATCTCAATGACCTCAAAGTCTTCTTTACTTCGCACTCCATCAATGTCGACAAGGAAATTTGATAATATCCCAAAGGGTAGAACCTTTTGCTGATTAGCCACCCTCAACTGTATTGGTTACCATGATAACTTTGGCTTCCCCATTTGTTCCCATGTCTTCTTTGTCAGGAAATTTAATTTTGAGCCTAAGTCAAGCATAATATCGTCCATTTCAAAATCCCCGATCTGCGCACTTAGTCTCATTTCTCTTCCGATTCTTTTATGATTCTTAATATGATGAACCACTCTATGTGCTTCATTTACTACATTATGCTGCTCGTAATGACTCAATAGGATTTGTAATTATGCCAAAGCATTTTCATGCTTTAACAACTTCACATAGCTCTATAAAATCTGCGCAACAGGACTCACAAGGTTTGCTGCAGTACGTGATTGATCATATGAAGCTGGCATATCCATCACAGGTGCTATCTCATTGTGCAACTTGATTCTTGGAGTTGAAGGATCTGATTATTTGAAGGTTTCTCTTGCTTCCATGAAGACCTCTTTTTCTTTGTTCAGGTTGAAAGCAGGTATTTTTCCAGTTGATTTTCTTATCCAAGCCCCTTCAGTAGGAGTCTTTCTAGCTTGGTGATCCTCAGAAGTCGAAGCTTCAGTTCTTTGATCTCCATATTTCGTGGCTCCACTTCATGTCACAACATGAATGTTGCAATCTGTATTCTTTTTTTCAGCTACGATCATATGTATGTTATGATTCTGCGCTTCTGGTCTTCTCGCTTGGATTTTGTCTTGCAAAACAGTGCATACCTCAATGAAATATTCAAATGATTTACATTATTTACAAGTAGTACAAGGGTCCGTACAGTCTCTAGATAGATGTCCAAGTTGGGCGCAATTATAACATACAATCTCACCTCTTCCTCATCCTTGTCCAGTGTTTCGTCCTCTTCCTCTAAATCCTCCACATCCTCTATATGTGCCTTGGTCATACTGCGCATTTTCATTGTTGTTCTGTGTTTCCCCTTGAACTCTGTAGACATCATGTTTTCTTTCTATCATGAGGTCATATGCTCTGGATTTGTTATCATCATGGCCAACTGACTTACAAAATGTGCAGTATAAGTTCTTTGGAGTTTGCACGTTCTTCTAAAGTAAGTAGCAGTCCTCTGGGATATGTCCTCTACATCGACAAATCTCACACCATGGTCCTTGTTGTTGATCTAATGGGTTTGGAACTCCGCTAGCGATGTAATATCTAAATACCAAACAATGTTCATTAGAGTGTCCTTCTCCCTTACACTTTGTACACCAAACCTCTTCTCAGGTTTCTTTTCCTTTCTTCATATCTTGCAGTTGTTATGTCAAATTTGCTAGATGGGTTTATATTTGAACCATTCCTGCACTAGTTTCTCCTATAGATGAAGCCTCTAGCTTCATCGCAATTTCTAGGGCCTCTGTCTGTGAAGCAACTTTCTGTTGCATTAGCAGTAATCTGATATGGGGTAGTAGCGCAGATATAAACCATTCTTGGTGTTGTTGTGGTGCTATGTCAAATCTCACTTGATCTAACAACTCTTTGAACTTTTGATCAAATTCCCATACTGTTTCACTCGGTTTTTGCTTAATTTCTTTTAGCTCTGTGATACATTGTGATTCTGACTTAGGTTTTTTAAACTCTCTGATGAGTGCAATTATGATCTTTGCTAGTGTCCTATTCTATCCAACACAGTACTTCATAAACCATGTTAAGGCTCTATCCCTGAATGTGGTAACTAGTTGTTCTTGTCTAATAGCATCATCATGTACTTGTTTAACATTCCATACGGATTCACAAAGAAACCAATGTTGCTCTGGGTCTTCGAGACCAGTTCATTTGAATATAGGTAGCTTAATGCCATATGTCATTCTTCTTATAGGAGGCGCAGTGTTCTATGAGGACTTGGGTATAATACTACTTGGAATGTTCTAAGTGCTGGCTCCTGCAGTGTTACTACCACTAGTGTTCTGTGGGTTAGTAGTATTTTTTCCGTCAGCTGGAGGTTTCTGTGGAGTAATGGGATGATAGTTAGTTACTCTAGGCTCCATTTCACTATCAACCTCAACCTGATATGAGTGTATGTCACTTCCTAGTTCAGTTTATAGAGAGATACGAGGTCCAGGTTCATGAGACCTCTTTCTAGTGATAAACTTGTATCTTTTACCACTTCGTAATGTATAGATATTTTCCTCAGTGTCACTGTGTGTTACTGAACATTACAGACTCAAACCCTAGGAATCTTATTGCATTCTTAAGACACTTTTTCCTGCTAACAACATTTTAATGTATAGACTAAGATTTTCCAGGTACTTACCTCTGAACCCTTTGAAAAAATATACCTCTGTTGTGTTGTAATACTTTAGAGTGTCCACAGCAAATTCTATAACGTAGCCTTCTAGTACGCTATCGAGCCATAATTCTACTGCTCTTGAGATTGGGCTATCCACTGCTTTAAGTCTCTGAATCAGTTTTGGAGTCCACACTGTAGGTTCTCCACCTTTAAATCAATTTTTCCATTCTGCGAGCCTCGATATCCACTCGTGTAGCTCGTTTCTGAAGGATGCGAAGAAAATTTTGTGTGTGTCAGAGAAGAGATATATCTGTAACCACTCTTCTGTAGATAAGCACGAATGTTTGTTTTCTTTCTTCACAAACCCCTCCTCGGTCTTAGTTACCCAGTTATGTATCTCTGTCCACTCGAGATTCCAGTTATCAGAGCACATCACCAATTCAAGCGCGACAACATAACCATTTTTTGGCTCTCTACTTCTTCTGTCTCCTAATACTTAGATCAAACCCGAATTTGGCGCAATTGATGGTCCAACAAAACCCTTCTTCACCTGCCCTTCCGGCAACAGCCTGCGAATAGACTAAGGTCTCACCCAAGGTGAAGTTATGGGGTGGCTGCAGAAGCATGTTTCTATAGCCATCTAATGGGCATCTAATAAACTGGTAAGCTGAGAAAATTCACTTTGACTTTGTGTCCACTTCTTGTACTACAATGCACTATGGGATGCGTTCACGGGAAACTACATAATGCAATGCAACAACGCACTCTGGGACCGTGCTAAGGGACAATTTTACACTCTACAGGCTCCGCTGTATTAGTCGCACTTGTGCCAACTAAGGGCAAGAGGCACAAAGAGCACACCACTACAAAATCCTAAGTATCCAAAACCAGGAAAACAAGGATGGTGAATACTCTCAATAGAAAGTCTGGGATGATCAGGGCCCAAAACAAGCTAGTAGAGTATCGAAGAACAGTTATACGGCGTCCAGTTCAGGTCTTCTGGGTGCAAGCGTTTGAATCACCAAAACGCCCTCCCGGGATTACTGAAAAGGGTTACCTTCCGTATCTGTCCTAGGTACAATGAAAATAGCCTTTCACTACCACCTGTGTAAGAATCCCTAAAGTCAATATACTAAGGCTACCATTAACACGAAAGAAGCTCTGGGGGACAGTTGTAGGTCCGACTAGAACGCATGGGCAGGGTATCTAAGCCCGAAATCCAAAAGGATCCCCGTACGCGAACCAGGCTTAGTGTATGCTCTTAATGAAAAGTGAAGGGGTATCCTCACTATTTCACCTTCGCAATACCTCATGCTTAACTTCAGTTTCAGTTGAGCTTCCAGAACAACTTTGATGTCAATGGGTTTACCTACAAACAGTCTCACTACAATTATTGAGTAATGAAAATTGTTTTAGATAGTTAAAGTGTGTTCTAATCTGAAACCCTAGCCTAAGCTAGTTGGTGTAGTGACATCCCTAGAAAGAAAAGTTGCTAATAAATTTTATTAATTATTCTTTTTAAGAGTTGTTCTTTACTCAAAGGTTGCAGTGCATTGTGTGGCGTGGTTGTGACATAAAGTAAAGCGTGTAAATGAAACAACTTTCAAAACAACAAAAGACTCTTTTTCTTTTTCTGTTTATGCTCTTTCAAAAATGAAAACTAAGCAAACCTAAAACTGGTTTCTTTTTTTATTTTCTTTTCAAATTCAAAACAAAGTAAACTACACTACTTCGAAATGATTATAAGTCTCACTACTTTAAATGACCAAACTCATTTTTTTCTTTTTCTGATATATTTAAAAGAAAAATAACTCGAAAAATGGAAGCAAGTAAAACCTAAAAGAGAAATGTGAGTAAGGAAAAGCAACTCTAAGGCTCACAACAATCAAATCGATGACTTGACAAAGACTTATCCTACAAAGTTTTTCAAAGTAAAAAGCTTTGGGCTTGGGAACAAAGCGAAAAGAAAACAGGGATAAGAGATGCTTGTAACAGAAAGGAAAACCTCATAGGTTGCTCCAAAGCACAAAAACCCAAAGAAAACACTAAGCCAGGCAAAAGGTAGGCAAGTGAACCAAAGATGACCTTGCAATCAAAGAGACTCGAAAGAAAGCAAACTAAAGGACTTCAACTTACTTGGACCGAAATTGACAAAGCAATCAAAAAGTGTCTAGACTCAAAAAGCTTTTGAAAACACCCTAAGGACTCCAACTTGGGGTCAAACCCTAAATCAAAGGACAAGACACCATCAAAGCATGCTAGTGTTGCCACAAAAAACAAATGTTATCAAACAAAGTTTTGTATGACTGCAACAAGCATCTAGGGTACGAGCATGCAGCTATGTCCAACAAGGAACAATGCACGATCTTCAAAAAGAGTCACAAACAAGCAAGACACCTCAAAGAGTACTCAAGCAAGCAAAGATGGGTTAAGGGACTTAGGAGAGGGAAACAAGACTCAAAAAGGGCTTACAAACCTCAAGGAGCAGTTAAGAAGGAAAAGCAAGGAAATCAAAACAAACAAGTGGAAATCAAATCCCCATAGCAAACAGAGAGTTATAGGAAAATACCCTATTGTGTATTGCATAAACCTGCGTACAGTGGGAGATGTACCCTACTGTTCAGTAAGGAAAGAAGCGTTCATCAGCTAGTGTATGCTACTATATGTATAGAGGACCAGCGTACATGTCAGAGAAGGTCTGAAACAGGATTTGAAAAGGTAAACTAAGATGATTCAAGCAAGAAAAAGCAAGCAAAAGTGACCTACGGGGCCTCTCAGAGGATCAAAAAGACCAAAAAGTACTGGAAGGAAAACTAACTAGGTCTCGTAGAGTAGAAAACAACCGGATCCCCAATGGAGTCGCCAGTCTGTTGTTCAAGATTTCTACCTTATAGCGAGGAGAGGGACGATACCAACTTCTGGGGGTGGCAGGTAAATAAATTTATCATATTACATGGGCTTCTACAAAAGGAAAGAGATCAAGATCTAAAGAGGCATACCTTATTAACGACGTTCGATCCTAGCTTTTGCTCAATCCTCCACTTGATCTTCCATTTGATGAACCTGCAATACAAAAGATACCTTCCTCAGCGTAGCTTGACTAATATAACGATGATGAAATTGAAATGCAATTTATACATCAAATACAATCAAGCATTTAATCCAAACAAATATGCAATCCATTAGACGTTTGATTGGGATAGGAAGGGTATTTCAACCTTTATTGTCAAAAGCAAATAACCAGTACAATTATACATGATCATTCAGAGTGCTTGTGCAACCGGATTCTGGGCTCCTGCTCTTCACACTAACTTTGGAATTCCTCCAACATAACAACCCTTAATGCATACTTTCCTCCTCCTCTCTCTCCTTTAGGCAGTTTGGATCGAGAGGTAGTTTGATTGGGAGGTTGGGGAAGTTAAAAACCATCTTCAACTAATCCCAATTCGTCAAATTAATATATTTTTTATTACATTTTAAGATGTACGCAAGTTTCCTCAATTGGAGTAGCACACAACATGCAACTTTCATGCTTTACAACCAGCGTTTGCAAGGTTTCTTGAGGTGTACGCTAGTCTGTAAGAGGCAAAGTAGAGTATACTAAAAGTTGTACGCTACTCTTCTCAAGGAAAAGTAGAGTATACTAGGAGGTGTACGCTACTCTTATGCCTGACGCACAACTCCTCATACACGAGGCGGCGGTGTCGCTACCGGTGGAGGTACCACCATCATCATCCGTCCCCGACGTCCTATATGGTCCACTGGAGGCCTCGGACCAACATCTGCAGTGACCCACAATGAACCAAGTCAGTATCATATAAACATATCTAGTTATACTCATAATAAAACATCTAAACATGATATAATAGAGAAACAAAAACAAAAACGTACCGTCTAACCCCCAAGCCTGTCCCTGAGCTCGAGACATCTCAGGGTCTCCCCGGAAGTCCATACCCACATATGGATAGTCATCAATAACAACGGGAATCTACTCCCACTGGTCATACATCTCCGACGAAAAGAATCGCTAGATGCCACCACCACCCCGGGGCATCATCTCCCCCCACTGCACCATCCGCAGCTCACTCCTCAGTCCTTCCCAAACCAGAAAACATGGCCGCAAGGTAGGTACCAGCTCAAAAAAGAAACAACAGAGGAAAGAAGAATAACTGAACTCTCCTCCCTCCCATCTAACCTTGTTCATCTCCCACCGAACACAGGCCAGAAACATCTACCCCCAAGCAAAGTAGGTCCCTCTCAAGACACTGTGAACCATCATTGTTTTCCCCCCCAGTCAAACGATGGGGCGCCTGTGCACCAAGCACCCGCAAAACACAAGCCACCACCGCCTGCATCTCCGGCTCCTACAGATCCAAGATACTCAATGCGTTGTTCTGCACACAGGCTCCTGGAGTGCAGAATCTCTCCAGGAGATCCTCAATATCCATACCAGCCAGAATCCTCAGCTGGGTGTCCCCTATCTCACCCAAACGGGGCAAGCCAGTAAGAAAGTACACATCAGTCAAGGTGATCTCTAGTCGCTCACCTTGCATTCAGCAGATCTCTGACTGAATGCATGATAGGAATCTGAGCAAACTTTAGTAGTCTACCCAAAGCCAAGGCCGCCCACACATCCGGGTCATCCCAAATACTTCCCATCAGTCCCACATCAATCTCCCTCTCCCTCCACGAAACCAGCGGCCTCCTCAGCATCCTACCAAAACACCACAAAAAAATTTTAGAAAAATAAAACAAATTTTTTTCCCAACCCAAGCAATCCCCATTGCGACCTTCAGGCCCCTAGCTACGATGAACATCACAACTTTCAGCCTCACAACTGCGATGAACATCGCGGGTATCAACCCTCACAGCCACGATGTGCATCGTGGCTGTAAGCCCTCATAGCTGTGATGAGCATCACGACTGTCGGACCCACATCCGTGATGCACATCACGGCTGTCCAGCCCACACCCGCGATGTGCATCGCAGAAAAAGACCTTAAACCAGCGATATTCCGCGTTGGCAAGCCAACGTGGAATATTCGCAGCTTTTGAGACCCTGACGCCCAACAAAAGTAAATAATTTGAAAGGCTAAGGCACATAGGCTTACCTAAAACTCGTAGAATGAAAAACCGATGGTCGAATCTCCCACAAATCAAGAAAATTCTCTGACCCAACTAAATTGCTCTGTGAAAGTCAACAGTGAAAATGACACTTATCACATTGGGCCCACTTGCTATTTATAGAAATTTGACCATTTTCAATCAACCATTTTGGCATCATACGACGTCCGTTTTTCAAACCGTTGGTACCATTGGAATCAACGCAGCGGGAACTTCATGGTAATCTACTCCTTTTCCCGATTCCACCAGGTCCCGTTTTTGGACATTTTTTACATGCCCCTTGTCACCTCGATTTGCGTGCCACATCGGCCGTTGCCCTTTTTTACGATCTTTATGTTGCCGGATTCCGTTTTTTGTGCTCGTGACGATGCTTGAGACCATTTCCCGCTCTCACCACCATATTTTTTGAGCATTTTTTGCATGCCCCTCGTAGCCTCGATTTGCGTGCCATATCAATTGTTATCCGTTTTGAACAAATTTTATATCGCCGCATTTAGTTTTCTGCGCTCGTGATGATGCTTGAGATCATTTCTCGCTCTCACCCCCATAATTTTTGGGCATTTTTTCAAAATACCACTCATCGCCTCGGTTTGCATGCCACATCGGTCGTTGCCCATTTTTTACGATCTTTAAGTCGCAAGATTCAGTTTTCTGCGCTTGTGACGATGCTCGAGATCATTCCTCACTCTCACCAATACCTTTGTGTTGGGTATAATTTTATCCCTTTTTCAAGCCGAGCAATTCTTTTATGAAAAAGGCACTTAGGGAGTTTCTGTTAAGCTCTTTTCTGACTCCTAAAACAATGAAAAGATCATCAAGCAATCTTGCTTCCTTTCATGCTCACTAAAAGTATCTGAAAGGGCGTCTATCTGGTATAAGTTTACCCCTTTTCCGGACCTTGTAGACTAATTACAAAAAATGAATACTCTAGTCACATTGGCTAGAAGAGTTCCCCATCTGCATCATTTTATGCTTTTCGGGCCTTGGAGACTAACATACGAGAAATAACACCATTGGAGTCTACTTACTGCTTTCAGACTCTCTAAAACTGAAAGCAACCACGAGCATGAACAGTCCTGGGCTCGCATAAATCCACAGGACAGTACCATTTTAGAGCACACTTTTATCCCTTCTTGGAGTTCATTAAAACCATGAAGAAGGACCCAACGGTGCTTTTCGGCGCCACAACAAATCATGTCTACTCATAAGGAAGCTTCCCCATTATAGTCGCCTTTATTCAGAGAATTCTGTAGTATGTCACCTTGAGAGTCTCCCAATAGCGTCCATCAACTTGTTCCCCCAGAAGTTATCCAGTCTGCAATACATACCCCTGAGCTATGATCCCCACACCTAAAAGTCATTTTGCTATGCTGCCAGGTCAACCATGTCATCATGCTCTGAACAAAGGAAGTTTGAGTCCACCCACTCTATGACCCCAGTTATTCCCCATCCCCACAGTATGTCATTCCTACCATCAGTATTATCACATATCAGTTGTGCACCTCGCGCTCCTATCAAGGAAACATCATTGCCTTGGTAGTTGCTGGTCTCCCTCTGTCGACGACAACCAAATCTATTCCAGAGGATAGACCCAGAGGTCCCTATACCTTGGACTCATCACCACTAGTGATGAGTGCCTATGGATCATTTTGAAAGGAGTCCTTAGTGCCTCTCCAAATGATTTTTTCTCACATGCTCGACTTCAACACCTTGATCGCATCGTTGAGACTTGTACAGGGTATCAGCCCTTTCAGTTATTTGTTGAAGACCCCGAATATCACCTGACCCTACCACATTTGAGAGTCTAATTGAGGAAAAAACTAGTTACATATTCCTATGGATATTCGGGTTGCGCATGGCGACAGTTTTCAGATATACCGCATTTTCATACTCCCTTGAGTATACAGTTACATATACTCCTCAGAAGTTGATTCACAGTCACCGAGTCCCTACAGATGTTGGACACCTTCAGCTCTAGCAGTTCATCAACCCTTCTGAAACCTTATTCAGAATGGTTGTTGCTCTTTTCCAGTGTATCATTTATTGAGATCAGTCATGGTATGACCATGAGTATGTCCCAGCATTGTGTCCCCTCTGGACCATTATGATGTACCAACATATTTTTATGTATTATTCAGGTCCCCCTTCTTGGGCCTAATTGTTATGTATAAGTCTTGATACGAGCATGGGTATGCCCGCCTCGTCCATTATCAGAGATTATTTCTCATTCATTTTGAATCCATGTATTTTTTCAGTTTTTGCAGCTTCCAAGGGGCCATTGTTCCAGTCTCCAATCAGTCTCTTCTCTTCTCCAAGCCCCAGGAAAAAGACAAAAGAACTATGATGTCTATCGGCCATACGATGAGCTCCTGCCCTCACACATCAGGGGGCAATCTGTTAACACCCAAAAAGTGCTCACTAGCTCATTCCCTTATTCACATGACCCATATGTCCACTTTTTCCACCATTTGAGCCTCTAAAACCATCAAAAGATCACCAAAGATACCATAATACACCTTTTCCCCCTCAAAATATGTATTTTTCCTCAAAAAACTCTCAAAAAGAGTCCAAAATTCCCCAAAAATATTAAAAGGGAATAAAAATATAAAAAATATTCAAAAAAGGAGAAAGAGGGAAAAAGAGACCTAAACCATGTTGGTTAATACCATTGGTTTCCTTAAAACCATAATGGTATTCCCCATCACCAAAAACTATAAAAAGATGATAGGGGCTCCTCACTTTTCATCCTATCCTTATGCTGCCAAATTCCCTTTGAGAGCCATTACCTCCCATTTCGAGTTTGAAGATCCCCATTGAAGCATTGGAGAATAAGAGACCATTGGACATTGGAGCTTCTCAACCTTGGAGCTGCTCAAACTCACCATCCTCACCATTTGAGGTAAATATAAAATCAAATTTTTTTAATTTCTTATTTTTCTCATAGATCTTATTGCTTATGTTCTTAAATCTAGTTTTTTATTTTCTTTGTTCATGTTGATGTTAGATCAGATTACATTAGTTTTTACATATCTTTATTGAGACTGCTGCTACTAGTTAGCAGGTGTATCCTTGCACATGCTTGGTTGAAAAACCAAGCAACAGTTTTTGGCGACTCCGCTATTTTTTGAATTTTAAATTTTTGCTTTAGATCTTTATTTTAGTTGTTTTTCCCATTTAAAACTGTAGATCTACCATACTAGTCAGCTTCTTGATAGCTGCCCTAGCAATTGGCCCTTTCTGCAGCCCGAAACAACCCAAAATTTCAATTTTCGGGTTCGTTTTTCGTCGGTCGTTTTCCATTCGTACAT
Source organism: Larix kaempferi (assembly GCA_027924585.1). NCBI lineage: Eukaryota > Viridiplantae > Streptophyta > Pinopsida > Pinales > Pinaceae > Larix > Larix kaempferi. The sequence goes on from BSBM01000077.1 coordinate 3,228,349, forward strand.
CGCGACTTTCAAAACCCACAGTCGCGCGGTCCATCACGACTGTGAGCCTTTTTTCTGCGCGGTCCATCGTGACTTTTTGACTTTTTCCCGCTTGGCTCATCGCGGCTGGGCGACCTTTTCCCACGTGGCACATCGTGAGTGTTTCGCATTTTCCCGTACGGTCCATCGCAACTGTTTTGCATTTTCCCGCGCGGCTCATCGCGACTTTTGACCACCGCGCCGCGATTCACATCGCGGGTTTTTCCCACATCACCGCGCATCTCATAGCGGGTGTTGACCCAACAGTCACAATATTTCCTATTTCATTTCGGCCCATTTTTTCAAAAAAAAAATTCGCCCAATGTGAGGCACATTGTTTTGGTATACACCTACACCAGCACACAATCTGTCACAATAATTTCAAGTGAGCCTTAAAAGTTACCTTAACTCAACCAACATTCTAACCCCACTTGGGGAACACAAAAAGAATTTTGTAGCTAGGTAGGACTGAGGGGATAAGTATCCAAATAACACCCCTCACTCATTTTTCATGTTGAGAAATAGTGATTGACATTTAGGGTACCAAAATCCCTTATTATTTGTTGACACGGTTTAACACCAATTCATCGAGAAGGCCTCTCCCTTGGGAGGGTTGAAGTAGCCAGACTGGTTCAGGAAGCCTGAGTGGAATACCGCAATCCATTCAGTTACCGAAGGATACCTTTTGTAGTTCTCGTTGTACCACCCTTATGGGAGTACAACGGCGATAGAACCAAACTGCAGATTCACCCAACCGAACGTGTCATGAACGGAATATCTTAGTGGCCAAAATTTTAGGAATGTCTACCCGGTGTCCCACCTAGTAGGGGGATATCTAGCCTTTGATTCTACAATTTATATTGTCTGACTTGGATTTCATCACCTTGCAGAGGATATACCTTGTTGATTCATAATACTTTTTAGTTAGGTGTTTGCATGCTCCATTACCTCCCTTTGGTCATAGAATACACCTTTTTCTATTTTTAGGAGTTGTTTGCATGTTGGTTTCCTGACTACATTTCTTGATTACTCCACTTACTATAGCACAGCTGTTATAGTAAGTGTTTTTGAGGTTGGTTATTTTTTGGCCTAAGTGTCGTTTATTTTTTACGCTCTCCTTTTGCACACACAATTGCATTAGGTCTTTAGAGGTTTCCACTCACCACCACCTAGTAGTTTTTATTCACCAACTGTCACCATTGATTCCCCAAGACGTTCTCGGTGCTTCTGGGGAGACCCCCCACAGTACGGTTCCCTTGAATCCACACGTCATTGGAATAGAGCCACATCATTTGATTCTGACGTGCCTCATTTCACATCTAATTCTGAGGAAGAATCCAAAAATCCCACATACACCACACCCACTAGCCCCATGGATGGTTCGCATTAAGACAAATTTTTCACAGGGGCTATTGGTGGAACATCATCCACCCCTGCCACCACAACGACCACCACAGTAGCCACAGCTACCACACATCCCTTAGGGATGCCTAATATGGGACCTACACCTACATTATGTATGCCTACCATGGGACCCCTTCCCAATACAGGACCCCCACCTAACTTAGGCATGCCCACTATGGAAATTATACCTACTATCCTCGCTACCACTCAGATTCCAACACCTCTTGGACATCTTCCCAACCCATCTGTGACTCCCATTGCACTTGGTGGCACGGGACCCTCCCACACTCTTATGGGTGGAGGGCACATACCTCCCATGTCAAATATCCCCCTAGGGGGCAGTGGCCTAATACATAACGCCACCACCAGCACTTATGCCCCCATGACAACATCACACCCCTCCACCAGTCTGCCATTTATGGATAGCCTTAACCTACCAGACTTGGCTAGGATAACAAATGATCCAATCCGACATGACCCTACTTGGCCCCCCATGCCCACAAAGCTCCCCTCAGACATCCCAAAATGCTAGGGAAGACCCCCAAAACCATATCATGTTGTTTCACCTATGGTGTTCCTCAAACTCCATAGTAGATGATTCTATTCGACTCAGACTTTTACAAATAACTTTCACTGGCTCTAGATCCAAATGGTACATTGAGCAGCCACATGGGACGCACCCCACATTTACATCCCTCGCCTCAAATTTTCTTCAGTTCTTTCAACTACCTATATGCTATGATGCAGGAGTGGAAATACTTTTGTCTTGTAGACAGAACACCGCTACACACATCACCGATCATATCCATGAGTGGTGTAAGCACCGTAGTCTTTGCAAGATAAAGATTGACGACCGTATCTTTTTGGATTAGTTCCTCAAATCACTCCTCCCTCTCATAGCCAAGGATGTAGATTATGAATGACCCCAGTCAAAAGAAGAAGCCATCTTAAAAGCTCAGCAGTTCGAACTCATTAATGCCCAGTCTAGATATCTATACACCATTTTACCCAACGCCCTACGCGGTGATCCATCCCGGAATGATGCACCGGGGGAATCCCATGCCGCCAATGGTATTATCGGCCAGGTTATGGTGCAAAATAAACCTTTTACCATGATGAGTACAAACAACACCCCAGACCTTTCTAGGGATACATCTCATTATGGAGCTACAACTTTGTATGCTCCAGTAATGCACACCCACCACACTCATGGACCCTCATGTCCACCATAGTGTTATGGGAAAGCACCATCAGCTTATGCACCATCTCCATATTATAACCAGCAGGCCCATCAGACTCCGGTTCATCCACAAGCCCATTCAGCTTATTATCCTCAGCAGACAACACCTCTTGCTCTAACACTTTCAGTAGCTCAAGGTTACCCACAACCGCAACAAGCACCAGGTCCACCTCACAACCCTCCAGCTTACTACCCACCGCAGCCTTCTCCAGAGCCTGCAAGACCTCAAAACCCACCTACTCCCCAAGGGCATGTATACGCACAACAAAACCAACCTCAAAACCACAACAACCAACGTAATCAAGGAGGTCAACAGAATCATGGAAGAGGAAGAAACCGTGGAAATAACCAACAACAAAACCAAGGAGGATAGCCACCTAATCCTACCAATAATAATAGCGTTGGTCCTACAAATAAAAACCTTGATCGCCCACCAAAACAGGGCAGAAACCCTAATTTAAGAACAAACCACCCGTGTTCCATATGTGGATTCTACGACCATTACACGCACAATTGCCCCCATTTGGACATAACGCGTCAACTCTGGACCAAGGACGCCCAACGATAAGGGCATGCTACACAGCCAGCATCCTCTCCTCATCCACAACCCATGATATTGCAAAATCCCCTACCAAATCAAGGCGCGGTAAACACTCGTCCAAATGATACCCCTCAAGGATCCGCTGCAACACAGCAGCAAATTACCTATGCGGCAGCCGATTACCAACATACAGTATCCAACACTCACCATTTGCTAATGATGTCATCAAATGATGTCAATCTTCAAACCCATCGAAATCAATATGGCTCAACCCTTGAGGCCACATCTACCGATCCATCTTCGAGTACTATCCCAACTGATCAACCACTTCGCATACCTAATATACCCATGGACGGGGGTCCAAAAGCACCTCGCATCCCTTTAAGATGAATCAACAATAACCCTAACGCTCGTGCAGCTTCGAACTACAACATCGTAGAATAATTAGCCCAATACCCTGCCGCTATGTCCACTCTAGAAATCCTAAAAAATTGTCATGCATAGAGAAAATTGTTGTTATCTGCCATTGGTGCCATAGACCCTAACGACTCCAACGTGATGGATTTCGACTTAGACCAAGCTGAACCTCGTCTGCCTTCATCTCTAGCTTTTCAAGTTTCTGTGTCCATTCACAACCTCGTCGTTCATCGATGCATAATCGATGAAGGTGCCTCCACTTGCATTATGTCGACTTTCGTATGGCAGAAACTTGGATCCCCAATGCTACAACTGTCAACTACTGCATTGCGAGCTTACGGTGGCCGTGCAACTCAACCTTAGGGTTTGTTAGTGAACGTACCCATACAGCTTGGGGGAAAACTGGTTCTCATAGATATAGAGGTCATTAACGCCCAACTTGATTACAATCTCCATTTGGGACAAAGCTACATGTATAAAATGAAAGTTGTCGCTTCTTTAGTTTTCCGCCTCATGATGTTCCCCCATGAAGGACGCGTAGTCAAAATCGACTAGATTACATACTATGATCCCAATGCCCCCGCAACGCCTGAAAATGTTCTTCCCATGATCGAACAACCCATTCAGAGTGCACCCACATCATTCATCTCCTCAGCTGGACCCGAGATATATTTGGACACTCCCATGACCACCACTTTCCCTTCTATTCCACCCCCTCTCCGGGTAACTGAAGTATCCGATTTATGCACCCTCTTGCACAACGAACAACAGCATACTCAACAAACTCAACCACCCATAGTGCCTAGTCATATCGGAACAACACCGATTCACACTATCCCATTCTTGTTTCCTTTTTCAGGAGTTGTCAGCATGCCAGTAATGGCTACACTTAACCTTCCAGGGTTAATGATAGGATTACCTGTATGGTACCTACCTGCCCCAACCCCTCCACCGACTCTGACCATTGTTTTACAACCGGTACAACCCATCAATATTTCAAACCACCCACCACCTGGCATAACGAACCCCCAAAACCGTCCACCACCTGGTATATTGAACCCCCAAAACCGACCACCTCCAACAGGGGTCACTACATTAACATCTAGTTATGTCCCCCCTCAATCCCGTTACCATGGGGGTAGAGGACCGCAAACCTACACCACTAGACCTACCAACTGCACCCCACCAACAACTCCAAAGTTGGCAAAGAATCCCCCAACAATCAGTGTTCCCCCTAAGTGCTCCTTGTGCGATTATATAGGCCATGCTACCCATCTATGTCCACATCTACTGACACTTCAAGAACACATGAATATGTTGGATGATGACACCAATGTTCTAGTTGTCAAACTAGAACTACCACCTCAGCCTCGCGATAAATCATTGCACACAAACCACCCTTGTGCAATATGCGGCATCTACGGCCATTATTCATATCATTGCCCCAATCTCCCAGATTACATAGCAGCACTATACGAGTTGAATAATGCTGACCTAGAGATATCCCCCCCGCTTATTGAGAAAATATTCCCCCCAGAATCTTCCCATTCAGAAGAAATCAATACCATTTATATGATTTCAACTACCTGTAAACTTGAACCAATTGATTTAATGACACACTACTTCCGGACTGATGAGGAAATTCTAGAAACACTCACTGCACCGAACTACCCTTAGGATGATACGCACCATCGATCATACTTCATCCCCGAGGCATCTACATCCACCATGGAAAACCAACTATCCGTTGAATCCAAGTATGTCTTACCAACCAAGGTCGATTGGTTTAAAGATCCAATCCCAGCTCCAGAATCCTTTGAAGAAGGTAACATGGATAACATTTCACCCATTATAAAAATCGACATCTCCACCACCCCCGGAAAACCTGAACTTATCTCTTTAGGCGCATCATGCACTGAAAAAGAAACACAAGCTTATAAGAAACTCTTCCAAGAATTTCGAGATGTCTTCGCCTGGTCTTATACCGAGATGCCTGGTCTTGATCCTACCATCGTAAAACATCACATAGACACTTGGCCCAACATATCACCGGTCCGCCAGAAACAACGTCCCATTCACCCATCCAAGCTTCCAGTTGTCAAAGTAGAAATTGAGAAGCTTCGAGTAGCAGGTTTCATATACTCGATTACATATACCACCTGGGTTTCAAAACCGGTACCAGTCAATAAGAAAGTCGGCACCATCCGGATCTGTACTGACTTCCGTGACCTCAACCTAGCTTGTCCCAAAGACAACTTCCCAACACCATTTATTGACCAACTAATAGATGCATGTGCGGGGCATGAGGTACTTTCTTTTATGGATGGTTTCTCCAGATACAACCAAATCAAAATCCATAAAGAAGATCAATACAAGACCGCTTTTACTACCCCATGGGACACCTTCGCCTATCGCGTCATGCCTTTTGGTCTCAAGAACGCTGGAGCCACTTTCCAATGAGCTATGACTTATTGTTTTCACGACCTGAATAACATCATATTAGTTTATCTAGACGACCTCACGGCTCGATCTAAGAAACAATTTGACCATTTAGATGATCTTTGACAAGTCTTCTTGCATTTTTGAAAATACAAAATCCGCTTGAACCCACTCAAGTGTGTCTTTTGCATTCCAGCAGGCCGTTTGCTGGGTTTTATCATTTCAGAAAAAGGGATCACCATCAACCCTCTAAAAGTCCAAGCCATAGTATACCTACCGTCACCTCATACATTAAGACAGCTACAAAGCCTCCAGGGGAAGTCCAACTTCCTTCATCGCTTTGTCCCAGACTATGCCACCACAGTACATGGTTTCCTCCATTTGCTATGCCTTCATACCCGTTTTAATTGGGACGACCAAGCAGAAGGGGCCTTCACAAACCTGAAAAAAACACTTACAAGTGCCCCCTTGATTTCTCCTCCAGATTTCACAAGAGACTTTACCCTTTACATTTCGGCATCAGATTACGCCATCTCTGGAGTACTCGTCCAAGAAGACTCCACTCGCCAAGAGCATGTTATTTACTATGTGAGCCAAACTTTATCAGGCCCACCAATACGCTACCCACATGAAGAGAAAATGGCCCTCGCCGTCGTTTTTTCTGTATAGAAGCTACGACATTATATTCTCCTCATCCATACCACGGTTGTGGCAAATTCCTACCCAATGGTCTATCTCTTGAATCGCCGCCTTCTACAAGGTCGTGTTGCCAAATGGGTGATTATCTTACAAGAATATGACCTAACTTTTAAAACCCCGAAGAGCACCAAAGTATTAGCACTTGCTCAACTCATTAAGGACCTACCATCTTCGTCATCATCACCAGCTATCCATACTGATATAATCGACGAACATTTGTTCATCATCTCGTATGACGACCCTTGGTACGGCAACATTTTGGTATACCTCCGCACGTAGAAGTTTCAACCCAATATCGACCGTGATCGACACCATCGCATTCGTCACCATGCCCCCCGTTATCTCCTCTTGGGTGATGTCCTCTATCGACATGGTGTCGACACAATCCTACGATGATGCCTTTCCCAAGACGAAGCAGAACAAGTCCTTAACGACTGTCATAGCAGTGCCTGCGGGGGCCATTTCTCTGGAATGGCCATCGCCCAAAAGGTAATTCACATAGGTTATTTTTGGCCATCATTATTCACTAATTGTATCACAGCAGTCAAACATTGCCAAAATTTCCAGTTGTTTTCCCCCAAGGTGAGAACCCCCCTGCCCCTCTTCATCCAGTCGTCATCGTTGGACCATTTTGTAAATGGGCCATCGACGTCATGGATTGCAATCCCATATCAGCGGGCGGCCATAAACACATTATTGTGGCTGTCGATTACTTTACTAAATGGGAAGAAGCCATGCCTACTTACAATTGCAAAGCCGACACTACAGCCCATTTTTTCCTCAACCATGTTATCGCTCATTTCGGAGTACCAAAGCAACTCGTCTCAGACCACGACTCTCACTTCGAGGACTCCGTTTGGAGAGAATTGTCAATACTCCTTAAGTTTGAACATCATTTCTCCTCCGCCTATGACCTCCAAGGGAACGACCAAGTTGAAGCTGTTAACAAAATTTTGAAGACTATCCTCCAGCGCACTATCAACAAACATAAATCAAATTGGCATCACATGTTGTTTCCTGCATTATGGGATTACCGCACGTCGACCAAACCCCCCATCGGCTTTACCCCATTCCATTTAGTTCACGGCGTGGAATCTGTCCTCCCCATTGAATGCCAGATACCAACATTACAAGTTTCCGTAGAACTTTTCCCCGATACTTCACTAATTGAAGAACGCTTACTTCTTTTAGAGTAGGCCGACGAAGATCGTCGTGCAGCTCTCCAAACAATCGAAGCCGCAAAGAACAAATCTAAACTTCATTACGATAAACATGTTCACCCACGAGCATTTAGTGAAGCAGACTTGGTACTTGTTTACGACCAAGCCCATGGCAAAACTGGCAAAGGAAAGTTCCAATCTATGTGGCAAGACCCATATATCATACAGACTTGCCTTGGACATGGGGCATACATTTTGACCGACTCGGAAGGCAATGCCATGTGTAATCCCTGTAACAGGTTGTACCTCAAAAGATTCTACCCATAAAAATCTCTTGGACACCATAGTCCATATTGTACAGTTTTTTAATTTATTTTTTCACTATAAACTTTCAAAACCTTACATTTTCATTTTTTCCTGCATGAACACAGATGGATCCTATTCCACTCTACCACATCGGTTTTGCCAATGGCACAAGTTGCTGGTCTCCAAATCTCGCTTCAACGGCTTGGGTAATTTATTCCCCTTCACATGAGTTGATCCAACTCGATGGAGTGTGCATAGGTGTTGCCACAAACAACCAAGCTGAGTAAGATGCCATAACCGGTCTATTGGTCATTTCTCTCCAAATGGGAATAAATCACCTTAATGTTTACCTGGACTCCCAGCTCCTTATTTCCCAACTCAACAACTGTTACCAGGTACGCGATCCCTGTCTATTTAGAAAATTTCTGCGCACTAAACAAATGATTCGACACTTTGAATCCATTCCGTTCACTCATGTCCCAAGAAATCAAAACAGTGTAGCAGACCAAATGGCTAACAACATTCTAGATTGGCATGCCAACCAACACATGTAGGACATCACGACATGCATCACATAGGCATCAAAAAATCAAATAAAACAAAATAAATAGATCATAACATTGCATCCATGTGCATAAACAAGTGCCTCCACGGGCATATAAAAATCATAATATTGCATCCATGTGCAACCCAGACATAAAAGAAAAGACAAGATGTGCATCCACGTGCATACATGACTATATACCAAAAACGCATATCTATATATATATATATATCATAAGCGTCACAATGTCAGGAGTGCCCTCAGCACCCAAATATACAAAAGGTACACTAGCCGTACAAAAAATGTGTATCAACAAAATACATCCCCATATGCTCATCATCATTTGGGGGCAGGTACATGATAACCTAATAATCACGATCATCGGGCTCCTCTGGCTCCTCCGGATCATACTGATCCTGAGCCCTCCTCTCAGCCATCACCACAACTACTCTCAACAGGATCGACCGCCACTCATGGGGAGCATCGAAACAACAGTCGAGAACATGCCGATCTAGATCCCTCCAACCATCATCTGGCGCATCCACTAGTAGCACCCCCAAGGTATCATGTACATCCTCTAAGGCATCATCTCGCTGACGCACAACTCCTCGTACACGAGGCGGCATTGTCGCTACCGGTGGAGGTACCACCATCATCATCCACCCCCGATGTCCTATATGGTCCACTGGAGGCCTCGGACCAACATCTACAGTGACCCACAATGAACCAAGTCAGTATCATATAAACATATCTAGCTATGGATGCCATAGCATATCCTCTTCTTTTTCCTCAAGGTCTCGGAAACAAAACCATTTGGTGACTCAACTGTTGATGTATATGTAACTTCGGAATGTATTCCAGTTATATATTTATTGTACCCTTATAGAGATGTGTTATTCCTCTATAAGGAAGTGTCATCATTTGTATTGACAAGTGTCACAAGTGTGTTAACTTGCCGATGGGTTATTAGACCACCTTGTAAGGGGTCGGCCCGGATTTATGTAATATTTGGTTATTGTACCTAGCTAGACAAGTCGGCCCCATAAGGTTATTGGGAAAACAAAACAAGTATAAATAGAGATCAGGAGATCTCTATTTGGATCACTCAGAAACTCATTCTTCCTTCACTCAAAAAGTGGCGCACTCGTGAGGAGGAGGATCAACTTCTAAGAGGAGTCTATCTCTTGTACTTTGGTTGTACTTTGGTTGAGCTATTGCTCTATCTATCTCTGAGGAAGTTGTGGGGTTTTTCACCTTAGGGTTTTCCCCACGGAAACTATGTGTATCTATTGTCTCTCATGCTTTTGATTCTTGTGATGATTGACATGCTTGTTATGATTGATATGCATTGATATACTGTACATGTTTGTTCTCTCAGTAAAGATCCTAGAGTATATTGAATTAATGCTCAAAATTTAACATGGTATCAGAGCTAACCTGAGAAGAAGACATTGTGCAGTGAGGAAAACTAGGGTTTCTTGTTTATTGGGTTTCCCTCCACAGATTTTGGAAAAGCAATATAGTAGATTGACTCTACTCATCAAGGAGAATCTATCTGTCCAATCAGAATTCAATTCTAAGCATTTTCAGTTTTGGCCCTAAAACTTAGGGTTTCCACAAAAATAGGAATTTCTGAAATCTGAAGACATAGCTGGAAGCGCCTTGGAAAAATCAAAGTTTAGATCTTTGGATCGAGATTTTTGGTTGAGTAAATCTTCAGGAAACTCAAACCCTAATTCAGGGTCCTCCCTAGTGAACCCGGGAAGACTAAAAGACGTTTCTGAAGGGTGAAGCTTTGCAGATCTCAAATTTTGAATACACCAGGTTGATCAGCTCATCAATGTGCATTTTTCTATCCTCTCAGAAAGTTGAAATTCACATTTTGAATTTTTAGGGTTTCTCTGAAAAACCCTAATCCGGGACTAGATCTAGTTTTCAGCAAATCAAGTGGTAAGACCTAAATATTTTCTATTTTCATTTGAAGTACTCTTTAAAGATGTCTCACCACACCAAGATTGAGGACAAGCTTGAAGGGGCCGATAACTTTTGAGCCTGGAAGTATAGGATTGGGTTAATCCTGGAAGAAAATTAATTGGACTCCTACATCAGCTCTCAGGTCCCTATCCCAGAGGATGAAGAGGCTAAGGTTTTGCATAAGAAGAACTTGGTCAAGGCAAAGAGAATCATTGTTGATTCTATCAAAGACCATCTCATACCACATGTATCATCTCTAAAGACACCCAAGGAGATGTGTCATGTCCCAAATTTGGTATTGGGTCACAATGGCCTAATCACATTGGCCCTATTCATTAGAGTTTGTCAAATTGATGCTAAAGGTCAAATAATTGCCAAGGAGGAAAATTACTAGTTTCCTAGGTTTGGGGTGGAAGCTTTGGGATTTGGAATAATGGGAATAATAAATGATGTTTGAACATTAGAATGTCATAAATATTTAATAAAGGATCTAAATAAATATATACAAGTGAAAATCAAAGTGGCATTTCATCATGAAGACACATGGAGGAAGTGGGACCCACATATGGCTAGATTTCCCCACTACACTTGGCATCATTCTCTCACCAATTCGAATTCAAGGTGAATGGTAACATACTTGGGGGAGTCCAAAAGGTATTATTCATGGCATGAATCATCCAAGGTCGAAATATAGAGGAAGAGTAACTCCCATGGAAGAGGAAGAGGCAATTTGGAGCTAGTGAGACACTTGGGCTAGATTTCCTAGCTCTATGACAACAATGATGAAGATGCTATGACACCTATGACACAAATCAGACCTGAAGGCTGACATATGACATATATGACATGTCATGGCTAAAAATAGACTCCAAGAGGGCGCTCAAGGGTGTTAGGGCAGCTAAGATGCTTCCACATGTGATTTGGTGGAAGTGGGAGACTAGGAATTGTTGTACAAGTGGCGTTCTTTGGAATCTCTTCCCAACTTGAGTTGGCATGAGTCTCTTGGAAGGAATTCGAACCATGGAGGACATTAGAACTTTATAAATGTCAATAACAAAGAATGAAACCAGCTTTTGATCATTTGTAGAATTTGGAATTGCATTTGTGTAGAGGGAGAGCTAGTGGATGACTAGTTTCTTGCCTTAGCCAATTTTGAGGGTGAAAGATTCCCATCCAAGTTGGTAATTAGAAAGGCCATTCAGACCTTTCATTTGGAGCTTTAATGGAGTATTTATTTGCAGGTCTAAGCTACAGGGAATCTCATGGTTTCTTCTATTGCAGCTCACTCCTTCAACCATTTCCGTTTTTTATGGCATATTCTTGATCCTTGAGGGAGGGCATTTTTGGTGAGCTATTGTACTCTTTGGGGAAGCTTTTAATGCCCCATTTATTTTGTAATATGAATTAAATAATCTTTTCTTCATCTCCAAAAAGTTTCAGGTCGAAATTCCAAGTAGAAATGTATAAATCTCATTTTTAATGGAAGAACAATGCCATTTCCCCACTACCTTGTTGTGAGCCAATGTATTGATGATGATTTCGAATAAATGGATGATTCTCTGATATATTTGTGATAAATATAATGCCATGGATGTCTTCTACAAGTTTCATGTACTGTACTTGAGCATTTGAAGCATTTTTACTCAGTTTAGTTGTATTGGGAGGTGAAATAGTGCCATTTCCCCAAGGGTCGAATTGGGGATTTTTGCAGTTGAATGGGAGAGGGTGAGAACAGTTTTAATAAACCATTAATGGTGCATATGAGACCTTAATAATATACTTAACACATTACATACCTCTGTTCATAAATTTGAGTGGGTTTGGAGGCATTTGGGAAGCCATTTTCAGTACTTACCTCAGGGGGATTTGAACCCCAAATTACTAGTAAAATTGCATACTTGGTCCAGAATCTTAAGAGAATTTGCAGAGGTCTTTTGGTGGCCATATATCATCCCTGAACATCATATTCAATTCCTAATATCATTAATACACCTTCCTTGAATATTTGAAGGCATTTGGAGTCAATTTGAGACCTAGAGACCAATACTAGTCAAAGGGAAATTACTAGTAAAGTTACCTACATTGACCAGAATTGAAAGAGGATTTGCAGAATTATTTTAAAGGTCCAAAGGAATCCATGAAATAAATATTTATGTTCTAATATCATTCATATACCTTCTCAGAAGATTTGGGATCATTTGGGGCAAATTTGGGACCTAGAGATCAAAACTAGTCAAAGGTCGAACCAGGGAAAAAAAGTGGAAAATTGCCATTTTAATAAAATTCCTAACAAGGGACATTACAAGATGTTTGACTCCCTGACCAAGTTATTTGAAGGGAAGAACATAAATCGGAAGATGACTCCACGGAATCAATTGAAATGGGTCAATATGTTGAATGGAGAGACCATTCAATCTTACTTCCCCAAGGTCTCTCATATCAAGGAACAACTTGAAGTTGTGGATGAAGTAGTGGAGAATGGAGAAATTGTGATGACCACTCTGAATGGCCTACCTAGGTCATGGGACTCCTTTATTCAAGGAATCTGTGCAAGAAAGAAATTGATCTCTTTCAGTAGACTGTGGGAGGAATGCTCTCAAGAATAAGCTAGGCTTGTAGCTCGAGAAGAAAAGATGGGAGGTGAAGATCAAGCTCTCACAGCTCACACCAAGAGAAGCAAGCCCAAGAAGGAGCACTCTCATTACAAGAGATCCTATCACAACCAACAAAAGAATAAGAAGGATCTAAGATGTTTCACATGCAATGAGAAAGGTCACTTTGCTTTAGATTGTCCCAAGAACAAAAGGGATAACAACAACAACTTCAACAAGAGAAGAAGGGCAACAAAAGAAGGTACAATGCTCATGCTGTCGAGGATGATGAACCTCCAAAGAAGAAGGCTAGGACAGAAAGTGATGATGACTCATCAAGTGAAGAAGAGTATGTTCTAATCTCTGCTCTCATAGGTACTATCTCTCATGGTTGTAATGATTGGCTTATTGACAATGTGGCTTCCAAACACATGACTGGGTTTAAAGAATCTTTTGTAAACCTATCTGAACATGAATCACCCCATAAGGTGAAACTTGGGGATGATTATCAATACCCTATCAAAGGAAGTGGTGAAGCATCCTACAACCTAGATTCTGGAAAGTCTTTGAAGATGAGAGAAGTTCTTTATGTACCTGGGCTCAAGAAGAATCTTCTCTCCATCTCTGCATTGGATGCAAAAGGCATGAGGGTTGCATTTGTACATGGCCAAGTCCTGATGTGGCCAAAGGGTAAAACTATTGATGATGCAGTGGTGATTGGAGAACGAGGGAGGTTTGTATAAATTGAAGGGACAACCTGAACATGCCATGGTACATGATTCCATGGAGCCAAGTGAACTTTGGCATAGAAGACTTGCACATATGCACTACAGAGCATTACCAATTGCAAGTAACGATGTAGAAGGTCTTCTTGAAATTAAGACCAAGCATGAATGTGTTTACAAAGGATGTGCAAAAGGAAAGAACATTAAGAAGGAATTTCCAAGCAGTGAAAGCAAGGCAAAAGGTATCTTGGAAATCATCCACTCAAATGTATGTGGTCCTATGTCATCTAGTTCTCTGAGTGGGTATGTTTATTATGTCTCTTTCATTGATGACTTCTCCAGGAAGACATGGGTTTACTTCTTGAAGAACAAAGATGAAGTATTTGATAAGTTCAAGGAATTCAAAACCTTGATGGAGAACCAAACTGATAAGAAGATCAAAACATTCAGATCTGACAATGGTGGAGAATTCACCTCAGGTGACTTCAAGAAGCTATGCAGTGATTCAGGGATTAAGAGGGAGTTGACTGCTCCTTACAATCCACAACAAAATGGAGTTGCAGAAAGAAAAAATAGAACAATCATGGAAGCAGCAAGGGCAATGCTGCATGACCAGGATCTACCTATGCATCTATGAGCAGAAGCAGCTAGAACAGCTGTATATGTGCAGAACAGAACACCCCACAAGATATTGGACAACAAGACACCAGAAGAGGTCTTCTCTAGTAAGAAACCTGAAGTCAGCCATCTCAGAATATTTGGTTGTCCATTATACACTCATGTCCCAAAGGAAAAGAGGACCAAGCTAGATCCTTCAGGAAAGAAGGGTATCTTTGTGGGTTACAGTGAAAGCTCGAAGGCTTACAGAATATACTTTCCAGGGTTTAAGAAAATTGATGTCAGCAGGGATGTAACATTTGATAAAAATTCAGCATTCATCAAATCAAGGAAGACACCTGTTGAAGCTTATGAAGAACCTAAGGAAACTAGATTTCAAGACACTACCATGACTAAAGCAATTCCAGATGTTGATCATGAAATTGAAGATCCGCAACAACCTGTAGATCCACCTCGTGAGAATAACTCTCACAAGAGAAAACCTGAATGGGATAGAGAGCTCATTCAAGATGCAGAAAGATATGGTATTCCAGAAGAAGATCATAGAGAAAAGAAGAGAACCAGATCACATACCAGCTATGTTGCTTTACTCTGTGACATCATGAACAAAGAACCTTCCAGTTATGAAGAAGCAGTGGAAAAGAAAGAATGGAAGGATGCCATGATCGAAGAATACCAATCAATAATGAAGAATGATGTTTGGGATGTTGTTCCAAGACCTGAAGGGAAGTCTGTCGTGACTTCCAAATGGATCTACAAGATCAAGCATGCTGCATATGGCAGCATAGAGAAATACAAGGCAAGATTCGTAGCTCGTGGCTTCTCTCAAAAAGAGGGAATAGATTATGAAGAAACCTTTGCTCTTGTAGCCAGGTACACTTCCATCAAATCAGTACTTGCCCTGGCTGCAGCGATGAAATGGAAGATACACCAGATGGAGGTCAAGACTACCTTCTTCGATGGTGTAGTTGAAGAGGAAGTGTATGTGGAGCAGCCACTCGGTTTTTAAACACATGACAGGGAGTCATATGTGTGCAGATTGAAGAAAGCCTTGTATGGCTTAAAACAAGCTCCTATAACTTGGTATGGTAGGATGGACAGTTTTCTATCTAGTTTGGGATTTACCAAGAGTAAAGCGGATTCCAACCTTTACTACAAGGTTGAGGAAGGAAATCCTGTGATTCTACTCCTATATGTAGATGACATGTTTGTAACAGGAGATGACAGATTGATTTCCGATACAAAGAGGAAGCTTGTTGCCGAGTTTGATATGAAGGACTTGGGGATGATGCACTATTTTCTAGGTATGGAGGTGTGGCAGAGTGCAGATGGGATCTTCCTTGGACAAGGGAAGTATACAGTAGATATCCTGAAGAAGTTCAGGATGATGGATTGCAAGGCCATGGCCACACCTATGGCATCGAATCTAAAGCTTCTATGTGATGCTTCATCTGAGTTGGTTGATGTATCTATGTATCGTCAGATGATTGGGTCCTTGATGTACCTGACGAACACGAGACCAAATATTTTCTTTGCGGTAAACACATTGAGCCAGTTCCTGACAGATCTGAGGAGTGTTCACCTGGTTGTTGTAAAGCATATTCTGAGGTACCTAAAGGGTACAGTTGATTATGGACTCAAGTATGAAGCGAATCAAAATTTTAACCTGCAGGGTTATGTTGATTCAGATTGGGTAGGCAGTGCTGCAGATAGGAAGAGCACATATGGGTGCTGCTTCAGTATGGGATCAAGTGTGATCTCTTCGTTTAGCAGGAAGCAATCCTACATAGCACTGAGTACAGCCAAGGCAGAGTATGTTGCAGCCTGTTCGACTAGTTGTGAGGCAGTATGGCTTCGAAAGCTACTGTCTGAGTTATTTGATCTCCCATTGGATGCTACTGGTATCTTCTATGATAACCAGAGTTGTGTGAAGTTGTCTGAGAACCCAGTGTTTCACGACAGGTCGAAACACATAGAGATAAAATATCACTATATTAGGGATATGGTGCAGAGAGGAGCAGTGAATCTCCTGTATGTTGCGACAGTCGAGAAGATTGCAGATGTGCTGACGAAACCACTAGCCAAAGTGAAGTTCGAGTACTTCAAAGAGAGGCTTGGTGTTCTTCAGATTGATGACACTTCAAGGAAGAAGTGATGGACACATTTGCAGAAGCCATTCCAATCATATTGGAAGGAGGATCCTTCACATGGTAGTGGATGTAAGCGTTGGATGATGAGCATCAGGATGATGCTCCAGTTACTGCTCTGTATATGTATGTACGCATCATGTTGGATGCTGGATATGATCAGTTAGATCATTTATATGTATATGTATGTACGCATCATGTTGGATGCTGGATATGATCAGTTGGATCATTTATATGTATATGTATGTACACATCATGTTGGATGCTGGATATGATCAATTGGATCATTTATTTGTATATGTATGTACGCATCATGTTGGATGCTGGATATGATCAGTTGGATCATTTTTGTATATGCATCATGTTGGATGCTTGGACCATGTATCTGTATATGTATCAGGTGGATACTATGCATGATCAGGTAGATCATGTATGTTGATATATATCAAGTGGATACATTGTGTGGATCATGTATCTATGTATGTATCAAGTGGATACATTGTATAATCAGGTGGATCATGTATGGTGATATGTATCAGGTAGATACTTGGTATGCATCAGATAGATGCATTGTATGATCAGGATTATCATGGATGACGAGCTTCAGGATGTTGCTCCAGATGACATGCATCAGGATGATGCAGTGATGATGATCAGGATGATGTATGGTGAGTATCGGGTTGATACTCTATGGCCGTGGAACAGGTTGTGCAAATAAGCATATAATTTGTCCCTGGGAAATTTGTAGATAATCTTTCGAGGTTTTGCCTATGGCATGTAATCTGGCCCTGGGATATCTGGAAAATGCTCTTTCGAGGTTTTTCTTTGGGAGGACATATAATTTGGCCCTGGGATATTTGCAGATAGTCTTTCGAGGTTTTGCCTATGGCATATAATTTGGCCCTGGGATATCTGGCAGATGCTCTTTCGAGGTTTTGTCCTATGGCATATAATATGTCCCTGGGAGATCCGATAGGTTGGGTTGTGTTCCCGTAATAAGTCCTGGGATGATCTTGCGAGGTTTTGCCATGACCACATGTAATTTGGCCCTGGGAGATCCTATAGGTAGAGCTGTGTGATCGTAACAGCCTGGGATGCTCTTGCGAGGTTTTGTGGTGAGGTCACATATAATATGGCCCTAGGAGATCCTACAGGTAGAGACGTGTGCTCGTAACAGCCTGGGATGCTCTTGCGAGGTTTTGTGATGCACGTAATAAGTCCTGAGGATTCCACAGTATGGCTAGTGATGAAGACCTACAGGTGGTGGGCCTACATCCAGTATGGAAAAGGACTGGCTCTGTAGAACTTCCTATGACGAGTAGATTCATAGATTGGTTGAGATAGCAGCAACAATGACAATGATGATGATTTGAGGTTGATGCATTGATGACGATGATCCAAAGAAGAAGACTTGTGCTAGCAGATCTGTGTCGAGAAAAGACTTCCTAGTTAAGAGGGAGTGTTGATGTATATGTAACTTCAGAATGTATTTCAGTTATATATTTATTGTACCCTTATAGAGATGTGTTATTCCTCTATAAGGAAGTGTCGTCATTTGTATTGACAAGTGTCACAAGTGTGTTAACTTGTCGATGGGTTATTAGACCACCTTGTAAGGGGTCGGCCCGGATTTATGTAATATGTGGTTATTGTACCTAGATAGACAATTCGACCCCATAAGGTTATTGGGCAAACAAAACAACTATAAATAGAGATTGGGAGATTTCTATTTGGATCACTCAGAAACTCATTCTTCCTTCACTCGGAAGGATCAGCTGCTAAGAGGAGTCTATCTCTTGTACTTTGGTTGTACTTTGGTTGAGCTATTGCTCTATCTATCTCTGAGGAAGTTGTGGGGTTTTTCACCATAGGGTTTTCCCCACATAAACTCTGTGTGTCTATTGTCTCTCATGCTTTTGATTCTTGTGATGATTGACATGCTTGTTATGATTGATACGCATTGATATACTGTACATGTTGTTCTCTCAGTAAAGATCCTAGAGTATTTTGAATTAATGCTCAAAATTTAACATCAACACCCTTCGACAGGGGTTCACTCTGTCATCAACAACACCACAATCCCTTATACGCCGGCCCGGAAAGGAGTTACCCTTCCCAGCAACACCTGCAAAGCAGGTGAGGTCTCACCCAAGGCGGATAAGGGTGCTGCAGGAACCAAGCTTCCACAGTAATGAGAAGGATATGCTATCAGACACACTTGCTTCCTATCACACTATCCAGAGATATTTAACCATTAAATCATCTATTTACTTATCATTCGCACCAAAAGCACTTTACAATTTCAACATAACCATTTAAATCATGTTCAACACTATCATTTCTACCACATCATAACACAATATTTCATCATTGCAATAGACAAAATATAGACATCGTATCATTAACCAAACATCTCCATGCATTCATTAAGTCTGCGGAAAACCCATCGCAGAAACTGTCAGAACATTATACCACGGATACAAAATACATCAAAAATCAGGATTAACATCCAAAACTTCTCTGCCCTTAGGCTTACAATTGACTTCTACTTATATGCTTCTATCTATTACAACTTTGGTCCATATGACCACTTTAATCATTAATTATTCAAAACTATTCTTGTGCTTCCTTGGATGTCACGCTTCTTCCTTCTTTCGCGGAATTATCCTTTCGCACCTGTCAGCTTCCACACTTCCTACGAAATTATCCTGTGCCAACATTTACCTCTATGTCGAAACCGTTTTCCATGCTGATGCGGGCCACTTCCCTCCTTATTGTCTTACCAAAAGGCATGAGAATGAGGAAGAAGACTTAAAATTATGGAGTTCACCATCAAAGAAGCCTTACAATCACATTGGTAAGGAGTGATAAGAAGATCACAACAATCCAACGTGGCAAATCTCAGATGATAGTGTCAATTAAAGACTTATATGGTAAATTTAATAGAAGACTTACTTATAGTTGTCTCTTACTCTTTGTGTCTTGACCAATTTGATAATTTATGGTTGTCTATGCGCCTTGACCCAATTGATATTATAAGGTAAGGATGTGCATGCATAATAATCCTTGTTTATGACTATGCGATGAGGATTTAAATGGAAGATGATGTACAAACATGTTATTTTTATACGTAATTTGGTGGCGAGTGTTGAAGAAAAACATGGTGATAAACCACATATGTTTGGAAGGACGGAGGGAGATTACATGATCATGCCACCCATCAAATTGAAGACAATTCCTAAGCCAAAAATTGTTTTTTAAATTTTTTATTAATAACCATTATGGTACTTTGGTCCAAATGTTTTTTCTAACTCATTGTTTCTCCATATTGTGTGCCTAGTACTGCCTCTCTATATCAATGCATAAATCAACCTCTACTTGGTTTGTGGTTCTAGTTGCATGCCATTATTTGTAGTTGCATGCCGTTGAGTGTTGTTTAGAGTTGTCATGAGTCTGTGACATTCATGCAATAAATGAAGTCTTGTAGAGGAGGACTCATCAAAGAGGCAATTTGAATTTCATTTTGACAAAAAACGAGTGGGCATTGGTAGCCAAGTTGACATAGGTAGTAGGCACAATGTGTCGGCCTTGTTTTGGGTCTTGTAGTGGTTGTCTATTGTTACAGCCATAGTCATTGACACATTATCACACCTTAGATCTCGGCCGGAAGTGACTCGGGATTCAAAGTCAAATCCCAGTGGTTAGTACCTCGTAGTTGTCACTCATCACTCGTCACCTTGCAAAGTTAAGCACTGAGTGCATGACATGAGTGAGTGAATGATTATAATTTATGATATTTCCAATATTTTGAATGATGAGTCCAATTTTATAGCATAGGAGTTTAACATAGAATTTGAAATTTATATGGATGAGTAATTTCAAATGTTGCCCTTCTTTTAAGATGTTGATATAAATTATGTCCTTCCTCTTGGAAGGATAAAATTCAGATGTTAAATTTTTTTTAAAGGGTAATTTTAATTTTACACTTCTAGGAAGGGCTAGAACCCTTTGGAAGGGCTGGGAAGGGTTCAAATTTGAACGCTCAGGGCCAGGTAGGTGTTCACGGGCAACGAAATGCGGTGTTCCTTGTGTTCTCAACATTTGCAATACAACTGGCTCAGGTCACCTCGTGAACACAAACAAACAGAGAGAACCATCACGGATTACCTAATACAAACTATTACCGACCAGAAAAATGCATCACGTGCGGTTGCCAGGCTCGTATTTTCAAGTTTCAAGTTTCAACGTTACCATCAACGTTCCAGGAATCGATCTGGAATGTCTTTGTCACTCTAAAAAATATTCAGACATTCTAACTGTAATGTTCGTCACAATAAATATTCGAATTGTATTTTTTTTTCCAATTTTGAACGTTACCCAAGTATTCTGAAAACCAAATGTAATATTTTTTTCAATCATTTGAATTACCTGAGCCAAGATTCGAACAGATCATTCATAAAACCAGTGAACTTGCGCCCGATCTCAACCAAAATCTTATGTCATTGTAATTTGTTTTCACGTCTACTTAATTCTTGATTACAAACAATAAAGTCCCGCGAATCGTGCGAGTGTGAGAGCGCTTGTCGTGAGGGCTGTGACTCATGAGCAGAGGGCACTAGCACTCGTGACTCCGCAGTGTGAGTGGGCACTAGCAGGCAAGCGCTGCTATAGTTGCATGCTGCACCTACGACCCACGGGCCACAGGATAGCCACAAGACGACTGCGCGAAGAGGAAACAGGACACGTAGCAGGACCGCCGGCTAGGGTTAATGACTATAAGCGTGGGGAAAAACATACATTAAGTGGGAAGGCTTCAAAATATAAAATAT